>CM033458.1:7344461-7700579 GCA_019425755.1 Amaranthus cruentus | reverse complement strand
TTTTTTTTTTTGCAGGTTTTAACTTTTCATCTAGTAGACTTAGCTTGGAATGAAGAAGCAAACTTGTGGATTACTTTCTTAGATTACTATTTAGCGTTTTATATTTGTTGTAATGGATATAGATATTTTGGATACCCTTTTAGATTTGTGGATTAATTTCTACAAGATTACTTTCAAGAAATTAAAACCTCAATACAAACTATGTTGGATACCCTTTTAGATTTATTGTAATGGATATAAATCTTTTGATATTTGAGCCTATATATTGTCCATGGTAATTTGCATCATATAAAGTGTGAGTTCATTTTTATTTTAAATATAGATTTTTTGGTTGATGAGTAAAAAATTATGCAACTAGGTAAAGAGATTTTAGACACTTTTGGATGTCACAAATCTAAACAATTATGGTTAGATTTTTAGTTTTTTTGACCCTTTAATATGTCTAAAACACACATATTTTAGACGCTTTAAAGTGTCTAATAAACCACAAAAATATTTTAGACGCATTAAAGTGTCTAAAATTCAACTATTTTAGACGCTCTAAAGTGTCTAAATCCACTGCTTAGACGCTTTTAACCGTCACAAATAGGGATGGGCATGGGTCGGATCTGGGTCGAGTCCAGCTGGACCCAGATTCAGACCCTAATTTTTTATTGGACCCAAACCCGAATCCAGAATCGCAGGGTCTGAAAATTTTGGACCCAAACCCAGACCCTTAGGGTCTGGCGGGTCTAGGGTCTAGATCTGGGTCCAAAACAATTTTATTTTTTTTCAGAAATTTTTTTAAAAAATATATTATGAAGTACAATTTCGATCATTCGCATAAAATTATTTAAACATTTTCGAGTAACGAGGATCTTCTAATATTTAATACTTATTGAGCGAATAAATTTATGAAGTTTTCCAACATTCAAGTTCTTATAACGAAATATTTATCAGGTCTTTACTTTTCAAGTATTGATACAATGATCACATTTTAAATTACATTATCCGAGAAAGTTCAAAATCATGTAATGTTTAGAAATTAAACAAAATTTCAAATCAAATAATTAAATACACATGATAGCTAATATATAACTTTTTTAAAAATAAAAGATGTAAATGGGTCCATGGGTCGGATCTGGGTCGAATCTGGGTCGAATCTGGGTCTCAAACATGTAGACCCGGACCCAGATCCGGACCCTAAGGTCATGGACCCAGATTCGACCCGGATCCATAGGGTCCAAAAATAGGTGGACCCAGACCCTTAAAATTAGGGTCGGGTCGGGTCTAGACCCTTAGGGTCCAAGACCCATGCCCAACCCTAGTCACAAATGAGGTGATAACATATAAAAAAGCATCTAAAAATAACAAATTTTTAACGGCAAAATGCGTCTAAAACTAACCAATTTTGGACGGTAAAAAGCGTTTAAAGCTAACCAATTTTGGACGGTAAAAAGCGTCTAAAAAAGTGACTAAAAGTTTTGTGACACTTGATTTTTAGACGCTTGGAAAAGCGTCTAAAAAGTTATTTTAGACGCAAAAAAGCGTCTAAAAGCTCCGCCTTTAGCGTCTACAAACCCACTGTTTTGTTGTAGTGATTGATTTACGAACTAATGTCGTCTTTCAATCAATCCATCCCAAGATGTCTGGTTAATATAACGATATTTAACCGTTAGTAGTTATTTTATAACTAACAAAACGAATAAACTAACTTTGCAAAGAAAAACCCGCGAAATTTGCGAAACTCGCGCGCCACGAGTTAGGTTGCGAGTCGCGACCTAGTGCTCCCACCAAATAATAGCTTTTTCTTATTTATTTACGATTTGCGAGTTGTTTCGCGATCTGCGAACATTGCTCTAAACAGAAACTTTGTTACTTTGGGATATTTTCAAATTAATTTATTTAGATTAATTATTTAATTTAATTAATTATAATTTTTGATGATCATTATACGCTCTAAATGACAACACCATCGACAAGGGGAAAGTACCAATTCCCAAATTATAATTTGTATTTTATATTATTATTTGTAATAAAAAAACACCCAGATTCAGACCTTTGGATCTTTATGACCCATTTTTATTATAATCCCTTTAGATATAGGCATTATTTATAATCCCTTAAAATTATCCAACTCCCCTGACTTCACTATATTCTAATTTTAAATCTATTTTCACTCCTTATTCAAAATTTTCCCACTTTCACTGTAGAGTAGAATGAAAAGTATGAAGATGTACATAGGTTACTTGTAAATAAAATGATTCTAGCATAAAAAGCAATTACAAACAAAAAAAAAATTCTATTTTCTTTACTCACGTGGCCAGTGAATACTATATTTGCTCTTTATAATAATTACATTAATTTTGATAATAATAGCTGAGGTCGAAGCATGATTAATAAGAAGTAGAAAAAGTAACCACATTAGTTTTTAATTTCTTTGAATAATACTCCTAGTAGTAGTACTAAATGATGTGATTATTTCAAAGGTAGATGACTTTGTGTGCTCATCGCTAAAATTATATTGTGTCAAGTGTCATTGTGATAAGTGTATGGAGGAATTCTCGACTACTATTCCTGAGAAATTTATGTACATGAAAAGTAATCACATTGTAGCTAAATATAATATTATCATTAGTCGATTACTATAACTCTATTGCGATCTCAATATTATGCAAAATTTAAATCAAAAAATTTCAAAATAAGTTAGACTCGTTTTAGACCCGAATTTGATACTGGATCTGCAATATCCATAGATTCGGATTTGGATCCTAAAAATTTAGACTTGCAATCCAAATTTGGAACCTGAATCTTACTTATGAAAACAGATCAAGATTCGTGTCCATCTAGATCCGATCCAGATCCAACCCATTGTCATCCCTCGTAATAACTAATGAGTGAGTCTTGCACAGGCTCATAAGGTCGCTGATGTTGATGCTTATATTAGTGAACATCATTACCTTGCAGAGTTCACTCAATGGCTTCCCAAATAGCCCTCCGAGAGCCAATGCCCATTAGGGGTGCACATGGTCTAGTTTGACACTAAAAACAGACCAAACTAAAAATTTCGGTGTGGAAAATTTTCAAACCGGGTCGGACCAAATTGCTCTACAACGGTTTAGACTAGTCTACAGTTTTTTGTTTTTAATTTTTTCAAATTAATATGTATGTTTAGGCAAATATTTCGCGCCAACATTTACCAAACATAATAATTTATTATTAGTTGATTGCATCAACATCATTCTATTATATTTGACTATAAAAATAACTACATTTTGAAATATCTAGGTAGGGATGTATTATTCTATTTAAAAAAAATGTTTTGTCAATCATAGAACGGCTGACGGTCTGGTCTGGTCTGAAAAATAAAAAATCAAGACCAAACAACAAATCAGAATTTTTTTTTGAAAAAAATCCAGACCATAATGTTTAGACCATACACAAGATCAAATATTAAAATTACTGCTTGGTGCAATGTGGTTTGCGGTTAAGAGCAAATTAGCCCTAGTGCCCATGTTTTGAAGGTTCTTCTAGCAACAAACCACCAATACGCAAACCCCGTATGCGTTGCATGTCTAATAAAACAATAGTCATCTCCCCCTAAGGCATTTGAAAGGTGTTGATATTCGATTGCAACCTCTCAACAAAAGCAAATATCAAAGCATTGTCAATATGTTGATGCATGATGCAAGACATTTTGGCCCAAGAAGTACCATATGACTTTCTATACAACTCATCACATATATCTCTAAGTCTGATGATGGCCTACACTGTCTTATTTTCAATACGACACTCCAGAATAAGAGACATACGCTCACTACCATCGTAGATAACCCTAACTATGTTCCGTCCATAGCTAGGCAACGACCTACTATCCATAGGTCCACTTGTATGGGGTGTAGCAATCACTCGATCCTTATCGGATGTGCAAACATCTCCTAGCCTAGGGAGCTACAATATCGACTGGGCTCTCTGATAGGGCCTCAGGATCACCAGAAGTTCTAAATCAGCCTGTGTGCACACAAATGTAACCCTCTATCTCCGGGGATCCGTCTAATATATACGTTGTTCCACAGACTCTGATACTCACTATGTCTCTCTTCCTCATCCTTGACTCCAAGTAACTTTATGTGCTCATAGGATCATCCATATTTGTATGCACCTGTTTTAAGGTGCTAGACCGATGGACATGATTTTGCCTAACCATTTTCTCTTGCCTAGCGCGATGGGCTGATCGGGTAACACCCGTCTATGAGGGTAGCCTCTGAGAAGCGTTGGTCTATTGATGTTGCCACATATTAGACCCTTATGAAAAACCCCTGTCTTTAGTGTATTTACCAACCATATTATTATATAAATTAATACTTCATATAATAATAATACAAGTAAGTAATTATTAAATAACATAAAATTACACAATTAATACAAAAAACACTAATTGAATAATTTTAAGAACTAATAATTATTGCATATTAATTAATAACAGCAATAAAAAAAAATTAGCCCCCATTTAGTATGACTTTACCTCCAAAGTAGATTTTATTTCAAATTGACAAAGATTAATTTAGAAAATATCTCAATTTATTCTAGCGTGATAAATACCTTGTTCATAAGCTTGAAATGAAGAAAGTTCAAGTGTAAATTTTAGTAACTTTTAGAGAATAAAGTGTTGTGAGGGGATTTATAGAGATAGGATGGTAGGGGACTATTCTCATAATTTTACTAAAAAAGCGACGAATTTTAAGAAACACACGTAAAATTCAGTTAAACAACATGCCCCATAAGCCTATACACGCAATGCAAAAACTTCACTTGAAAGGATCGATCATACGCAACATTACCTTTAAGATATCAAAGACGTTGTTTCTAATAGACCATTAAACGCAAACATCTACAACTTTACAACTTTACATTATAATTGGAAACATAACATAGAGCTTTGGCTAATGGACAAAATCATTCAATCAAGGTAATCAAAACAAAATCCCCATCAAGATATGTGACCAAAAGTTCAGGCCAAAATATTTTGCTACTCCTAGTATCAGATACTTCTATGAACCATGTAACATAAGAACAAAGCAAATCTTCTGAACTACAAGGGAACCTCAAAAGAGTAGTTCAGTAAGATACCAACCAAGTATATTGTGTCATCTTCTGCCAGTTAAGTAATGTGGCTTCACAAGTTTTGTACTATCATCGCTATCGTTCACAGTTATTTCGGGAGAATTCTTGGCATTGCCAACTTCTTCATCATCATCGCTATCGACTACTTTTCTTCCTGACCGAGTTAACTTGCCAATATGCCTAGGAATATACACGTTAAGATAATAATTGGCGATATCCATTCTAGTCTTAGATGGGAAGGCCGACATAGCTGGCTGCAGAAAACTCATGTTCTTCGACAATGGATTTGCCTTGACGAGGTTATCAAATCTCTTCTTTTGCTTCGAGCTCCAAGACGTCCCGACAGATTCACCCATCTTGTTGAATTTCCAAGTCTCAAATGCGGGACCCAGTTCGGCTTGCAACTTAGCTTTCGCTTTGGAAATGTGTAGCTTTACACAGGTTGGAGTACCGGGAGAAAAGCTGCAACCGCAAAAACTAGGCCTTCCCTTTCCGATTTCAACTTCTGAATCTTTATTCTCATTTTCAAGTGGCCAGATTCTGGTACCTGACCACTTTGAAGCATCTGAATAACCATTTACACTCGTTTCGTTAGGCGCCCCCTCCCATTCCGGCACATTCACTTGGAATCGAGAACCAATAGGTATCACTAACGCAGGTAGACAAGCATCCAAGTATTCTAACCAGTCTTCTTGGGATGATTTCGGACATATTTTCTTTGTCTTTTGCATCGCGACTGTATCAAACTGTTATCTAGTTTCTCTAGACATTTATACCCAAATCATAAACGTTTAGTACAATGGAGTAAACTTGCTAATTCTCAATATTCACAAGAACCAAGATCTCTGTACATGTGCATACTCTTAAAATCAAAAGGACAATATTGTTTAATTCACCTTATACTTCAATGCTATAGAATTTTTTCTGGTTCTTCACAAATAGACTGATCTGACCAGCGGCGAGCTGTTGACCCAAAAATAAATTTGTTAAGAGGCTTGTACACTATAAGATCCACACAAGAACAGAATTGATTGTACACTATAACACATACAAAACCAATTGGTAATAGGAGGAGTAACGCATCACGCATATATATTAGCCATCATGCCTACAACTACCCTCAAGAAGCGAGGATCCGATAATGCACAAGACATAGCAGCAAATGATTTATTTGTCATCATTTTGTTTCCGTAGATCTTGGAGTAAATTAATATTCCCACCATCCAAGAAAGGTAACAACAGTCAACTCTTACGCTTTGTTTAGATCGAGGGAAATGGAGGAAAAGATAGTCGAGGAATTTGAAGCAATAAAATTTTAATTTGTTTGGATATTAATTTTAGTGGGCGGGGATTTTAATTGAAGGGATTAAGTCACTTAATTTTGTTAATAGAAGGAAAATGCTATTTCTCTTCCTCTTTGTTATACCCTTCTAATCCTTCCCTTACCTTCCTTTCTTTTCCCTCTTAGAATGTTTTCCAAACAAAGTGTTATCTGATGTGACTTATTCTCCATACTAGCAAACATAACACATGATGGAAAGAATAGAAAGAAGCATAATATGAAGAAACATCTAGGGAAAAGACAACAACAAAGAACCAAACAAATTTATTTTCCTATTTAGTGAATTTTGTTACATTAAATAGTCCCAATTCCAAGACCAATTTAAAAAAAAATATATAACAATAGAACAAATTAAATGTACTATAAGTAATATACCAATTGACTGGACGATCATAGTGCAAAAATACGATGATGCAACTGATATTTTGCAGTATGCAAAACAATTAGACAACTCTATATAAGAACTACATTTAACATCCTTGAAATCTCCAAAAACCCAATTTAAGGAGATGATGCTTTCACAAATTCATAACAAGGCACATGAATAGTGAAATCTCCAAAAAGCTTAAGTATACAACATCATTTCATTACCTTAACACCATTAAATAACTCAATTAATGCAAAATTTAGATCGCCAGATCTCAAAAGGTAAGGTGCGCAAAACCCTAGAGATAAGACTAAGATTGTTTTAATTGATCATATCTGCTACAACTTAAAAAAAAAAGGAGCGCACGTGATTTGCATACCAGTGCCTATTATTTCAAAAGATTTAAATCATTCCCATAAATTTTTTTTGGTGTTATGATAAGAAAACTATTTCGAAGTGCTTAAAATTTTATTTTTCCAAAATGATTTACAAGAAAAAAAAGAAGGGGAAATTGCCTTTTTCTTCAAATTTCGATATTTGGTACAAATGGGGCAAAGAAAACACATTCTGATTACCAAACAAATAAATAAAAAAACCCAAAACTTCAGGAGAAAATTATTTTCTTTCACTTAAAAAAAAGAAACCAAGACACTAATACGATCATAAATTCTTACCCCTGAGACTGTCTTTTGAAGACGGCTCTTAAAAGCCCAATTCAATTCTTAATATATATTGTTACAATTCTAAATATAGATTTGGGCTAGACGTTTGAGAATTGTCTTTACAAAAGACGGTCTATTAAGAGATACCCTGTAAGTAAGGAAATCTAAGAAACAGTATTCAATTCCGAAAAATACGCAATAAAATTAAATTGAATTCAAAATAAAGAAAATTACACTGTCACTCCAAAAAATTCCCAAGACATATTCAATAATTTCAATTCAGGGTCAAATCTAGACTGATTCTATAATAGTTAAAGAAAAAAAATTGAGCATAAAAATCAAACAACATTGAAAGAAGAACTTAACAAAAACCTAATTGATAAAATAACAGAAAAAAGAAAACCCAAGATTACAAACCTTGTTTGCTTTGTCAGTGAACTAAACAATCATCGGAGCTTCAACTTTTTTTGAATAAAATAAGATAAAAAGAAGTAAAGAAGGATGGATGAAATGGAAATTTATGATGAAAAGTGGGTTTGTGGTGGAGAAGGTGGTTATGGCGGTGGTGGTGGATGGTGTTTGAAGGAGGTTAAAAGCCTAAAATGGTTGAAAGAGGGGAGGAAGAAATTTCTTTCTTTCTTTGTTTTTTTTTGTATAATTGTTTGTTTCTTTTATTAAAAAAATTAAAACTTATTGTCTAAATTGTTTTAAGTAGCCTTTTAAAAATATTTAATTAACTAAGGATTATGGGAAATAAAATATAAAATTGAAAGCATTAATAAATTATAATGTTTTATTAATAACATTTTCAATAGAAAAGAAGGTTTGTGTGTCTTTGATAGACAATTTAGAACAAAAAATAATCAATAAATTGATTCAAGAAACTAGGGTGAAACAAACCCTAGTGCACAAATCAATCCATGCTTATAAAGTTTGAGATTGGTTTTCATTATGGGCTTTCTTATTGATGGTTGGGCTTTTCTCTGCTTATATTTAACACAAATTCTTACTTGAGACTGTCTTTTGTAAAGATGAATCTTAAAAGCCCAGTCCAATTCTAAATATATATTGTTACAACTTTAAATATAGATTTGGGCTGGGCTCTTCAGAGTCGTCTTTACAAAAGACGGTCTCTCAAAAGAGCACTTGTTTATTTAATCATATTAAATTGGGCTTCATTCGTAATAATGTGATTGTTGGATAAGTTGTATTATTATGTGCCACAGAGCATTTACATACTTTTTTCTAAATAAAATTTGGCACATTCATCTATGTAAATCAAAATAAATCAAGGTAATGAAATCTGGGTGATAGGATCCATACAAAACTTTTCATTGAAATCTTCATATCCCATCTAACAAACAACTACGTGAGCAAAATTATTCAACCCTACAAACATGAATACATTTAAAACCAATAAAACAAGACTTCAAATATAAAATGCGATCATAGAGTAAGTGAAACGCAGATAAACCAAGAACTCCTATTGTAATAGCTGAAATGGAGTTCATTGAGTTTCCTTCAAAATGTATGTGAGTGAAACCAAGTCTCACAATTAATTCGGACCAAAAGCTACATCAACCTCTTTACATATGTTATCATCGCAATACGCTTTCAACTTTCTTACTCCAACATCAATCATTGTCTCATTTTTATAATGCAATACCACACCCAAACCTCTATCAAAACTAGTGGTTACATTGGCATCGAAGTTCACTTTAATCCAGCCTTCATCTGGTGGTTCCCACTAATTATAATTGCTTATCTCTATCCTCCTTACGCCAATTCGTGGTGAGTTTTGATCAAGCTTGAGGCAATCGTAGTGGGATTCATATGATCATCGTTTTGGAAAATCTTCTTGTTTCTAATAAACTATGTTATCCATAACATATAAACACAATAAAAACATCTTCCTTTAAAAATTTATTATATAAATGAACCATGAAGAAGATCATCAGTTGAATAATTAACAAGGGGACTGTGGAACCAGAGAGGCACAATGCAACCATGCATAAGTGTTTCAACATGAATATTCCACATGTAACACAAAGGAGATTGTTATAGCAAGCACCAAATCACCCTTGTGTGGAGGGTCTTTGGAGTGCCTTAATGAAGGAAAAGCACAAAGATCGGGAGAGTTTCAAGATCGCTCAACCGGTCGAGCGTGTGTGGCTCGGTCGAGCAAATCAGCAGCAGCATGCTAGTAGGTTCTAGGGTGCTGCTCGACTGGTCGAGCAAGTTTGCTCGGGTGGAGCGAGCCCCAGTTCGCGTATACGAGAAGTTTCTGTTTTGTTGCGGGAAATCAGTAGACTTTTAAGCCATTTGTCCGAGGGTTCTCTAATATGTTTTATGGCAATATAAGGAGTCTTAGAGCATCATTAGGGTGATTGGATTGAGGCTAATACACATAAGAGAGACTAGGGTTTGAGAACCATTAGAGTTTCTTCTTCTTTGTATTAGGTTGTGTGTGATCTCCATTATTGAATGGAATCAGTATCTCGAGAGCTTATTCTCAAGTGTGTTTGGTTTGTCATTAGTGTATTGTTGAATATATTCATCAAAGTAATCACTTTTTGACGTGGTGCTATCATTATATACCTCATAAACACATTTTGTTGCTTGTTGTTGTTGCCTCTTGTTTATGCTCTGTTTTTCACTCAACTTCTGCGCATAAATCTACCATTTCTTGGGTCAGAGCCATTCTCTGTCAGAGATTGAGCCCAATGTCTATGTAGAATTTTTAATCAATACACCCACCGTAAAAATTATTTTAGCTAGTTTCATTGCTCCAATTAAATACCATACTTGCTTACAAATTGTGTCTTATCCAATTGTTTTGCCACACATTAATTAAGGAGCCATTTCTAAATCTTAAACTTAATCCCTTTATTAGAATATAGATTCTTCCCCATAAAGGCTTCTCCAAGTATAGCTAGGGTCGTATCCTCCAGAGACATAAAAATACTCCCTTCAATTCATAAAAAAGGGGACATTTACTTTTTGACACTGTTTATTTCTTACTCTTAATTTGTATTTTATTCTTAATCTATAAATTAAAATGTTGGAGTTTGGTGTGACTTAGAGTGCACCAATGGAGTTTGAAGAGGTTGATGGTGTATGAATGAGTATATGTGAGTGTATGTTGTGTATGTGTATGATTGGGCTTCCCCTCGACCTAGTCTTTCGCTTTCTTGACTGAGCCTACTAGCTCGACTATGTCAGAGACTATTTTGTCTTCATGCTCGGCCCGTTTGCTTATCGCTCGATCCCCCTGCTTTTCTCAACCAGTCGAGCGGGGGGACAGCAGCCACTGTTTTCTTTTGCGCGTTAATTGCTGCGACTAATTATTAGGGTTGGGCCCTCTCCTCATTTGCTCCCATATGTACACATGTATAAATAGAAGTCCCTACACACATTTTTAAGTAGATTCAAACCTTAAGCCAAAAACAAATCCTTTCCTTTTGTTACTCTTTTTCTCCAAGTGTAATACTCCATTGTATGAGTTCTTGAGAACTTCATTAAGTATTCACATAATACAAGCAAGCTAACCACGACCAATGACGTAGCCCACATTGGGTGAAAGTCATTAATCTTGTGTCTTTGTTTATTGCTTTGTTCTTAATGCTTTTCATTACTAGTTTAGTGAAGTGTTTGTTTCTTTACATTGAACACCCCTAACATATATTGTTTTGGAGTGTTGTCAGGGATAAAGTTTGAACCTTTAGATCCTAGTGTGATAATATTTCAATTGATATTAGAGCTTAAGGCTTTTGGTGGTGTTTTGGGAGTGTTCAAGAGTGCAAAACTTGTGAAAAACATGTCTTAAGTAAAGCTAGATATTGAGAAGTTTGATAGGAGTGTAAATTTTGGCTTGTGGCAAGTCAAAATGAAGGCAATATTGATACTAAATGGGGTGCACAAGGCTCTTGAAGGTGAAGATAAGAAACCCATTGGAGTGAGTGAAGCAAAATGGGAAGAGGTGGATCCTAAGGCTTTATCGGCTATCCATCTATGTCTCTCAAATGAGGTTTTGAGAGAAGTTGTGAAGGAGACCACCTCAAAGGGGATATGGGACAAGTTGGAGTCTCTTTACATGACAAAGAATGTGACCAACCGGCTACTCTTGAAGAGTAGACTCTACGATCTTCGATTGGAGGAAGGTAAACCCCTTAAACCTCACCTTGATAAATTTTATTCTATTGTTATGGACTTTCAAAACATTGATGTAAAACTTGATGAAGAGGATTTGGCTATCTATTTGTTGTGTTCATTACCACCATCTTACAAGCACTTCAGGGAAAACCTTGCTCTATGGTAGAGACAATTTGAGTAGTGATGATGTTAAAAATACCTTGACCCAAA
This sequence comes from Amaranthus cruentus, assembly GCA_019425755.1. Classification (NCBI taxonomy): domain Eukaryota; kingdom Viridiplantae; phylum Streptophyta; class Magnoliopsida; order Caryophyllales; family Amaranthaceae; genus Amaranthus; species Amaranthus cruentus. Next base: position 7,688,743 of record CM033458.1, on the reverse strand, counting down.
GAGACGTGATTGATACACAATTGTCAAGTAAACCATGTAATATCTCAAATGATGGCTTGTATATGAGGGGGTAGAGTTAATGATAAGGGTTCTACTTATGGTAGTGATAGCAAGGGAAAAGTAGGTCAAGTCTAGAGGTTTAAATACAAACAAGACTTGCAATTATTGCAAGCTCAAGGGTCACATCAAGAAGGATTGTTAGAAGTGGAAAAATAAGCATTCCAATGATGATGAGAGGTGTAAAGAGGGTTCTAGTAATGTCAAGGCTATCTATGTGAATGATGGCGATGATAGTCGCGTTTTGGTTGCCACACACGAGTACAAGGGTGAAAATGAGTAGATTCTTGATTTTAGGTGTTCCTTCCATATGACACGCAACAAAGACCTCTTCACTACCTATGAAAGGGTAGATGGACACTAGTGGAAAAAAACGTATTTGCTGCTATTAATTTGCTGCGGTTTTTTTGATACGCAACATTTAATAGAAGAAAAACTAAGGCTAAAACAAAATAATACATATGCTGCGGGTATTAGTACAACCGCAGCAAATAGGCTAAAAAAAATTCAAAATAAGTATATGCTACGGTTTTTTATTTGACCGCAGCAAATAACCCATTCTTAAAAAACGCCTCTCTTAAAAAACCTAATCTTCTCTCCACCTCTCACTTCCTCCTCTCTTAAAAAACCTAATCTTCTCTCCACCTTTCACTTCCGTTTCTCTTATTCAAAACTAGGTGAAATTATAGCCGTTTTTTTGATTTGATTCTACATCAAACTACGTTGATTTGATTTCAATCCTTATCTTATTTGATTCATCCTTCTTTTAAGATTCCATTAAATGAACAAAACACAACCCATTTGAACAAGAATTTGAATCACTAACAACATGTCTTCATGGAATTCATCTCAATTAGAGATCATTTACGAGTTTTTTTGCGTTGATTGCTTTCTTTTCTTGGTCAATCAGCTTTTACCCACAAGTTATCCTCAATTTTCGCCGTAAAAGGTTGGTTTTTGGTTAATTGTTTAAAGCGATTCCAATTTGTGATTTTGTATTGATCTTGATTTTTGTGTTTATGGTGTTGAAGTGTGGTGGGGTTGAATTTTAGCTTTGTGGTGTTGAATTTGTCTAAACATACTGCTTATCTCATTTACAATGCTACACTTTATTTTAGCTTTGTTGTTCAATCAGTATTTGTCTCAATTTTTGGTTTTTGGGACTCAAACTACCACTACTTCTAATCATAAAAGTAATTTTTGTTATTTTTTTGTGATTGATGATTTTATATGTTGCATTAATTGTTGTTGAAAGAGTAATTAGGTGAAATTATGGAGAACTATGATTTTGATTATGTTTTCATCATATTTTTATTTTATTAGGGTTTTAAACGAACATAATTAATAAATTTTATTCCCTTTGTTTTAAATCTCCTCTTATTCGAAACTGTTACTTTTCACCTAATTACATTGTTTTATTCGATTGCTTTATTTGGGTTGTTGCTATCACAAATGAGGACTATATGAGTATGCTAGTTACTCCATTCCAATGGAGTACAGACGGAAGCATCAATTTAAATGAAAAAAAATTTAAAAAATGGGGACTATATGTTGCCATTTTATGAACCGCAGCATATAATATTTTGTCATCTGCTGCTATCACAAATGCTGCGGTTCAAAACCGCAACAACTAACGGGGATAAAACCGCAGCATTTGAGCTTTCTTCCACTAGTGGGAGGAAATATTACTATGGGTAACAATGCGACCTGCAAGGTTGTTGGTGTTGGGAGTATACAAATGAAGATGTTTGATGGTATGGTGAGCATTTTGTCAGATGTTAGGCATGTTCCCAGGTTAAAGAAAAACTTGATTTCTTTGGGTACTTTGGACAACAATGATTGTACGATTACTTGTCAAGGTGGAGTGATAAGGTCTTAAGAGGGTTACTAGTTGTGATGAAGGGGAAGATGAATGGGAGTTTGTGAGCTCTAGAGGGGTAAACCATCTCTGGCTCTACGAATGTCTCCACTAGCATTATGTCCGATGAAGAGACCTTGGCACTTGAGATTGGGTCATATGGGTGAGAGTAGTCTGCATGAGTTAAGCAAGCTAGGCTTTTTTGGAGAAAAAAAGCTAAGAGCGTGAGTTTCAAGCTGACAATCCACAACACAATGGGGATCCTTAATTTATTACATTCCGATCTTTGGGGAACTTATAGGAAGACTTCACTTGGTGGGTGCAACTACTTGCTTACTCTTATCATTGACTATTCATGGAAGGTTTGGTGCTATTTTATCAAGTACAAAGATGATGCATTTGATAGGTTTGTTAATTGGAAGACTATGATTGAGAAGCAAACCGAAAAGAGCATCAAGACATTGAGAACGGACAATGGTCTTGAGTTTGTTGATAAGAAGTTTCTTCAAATCGCACCAAGGAGGGTATAGTAAGGCATAGAACATTTGTTGGAAGGCCTCAACAAAATGGTTTAGCCGAAAGGATGAACAATACGTTGTTGGAAAGGGCTAGGAGTATGATCGCACAAACTAAGTTGAGCAAGAGGTTTTGGGCCGAACCCGTTTCTACGGCATACTACTTGGTGAACCGTTCTCCACACACCACATTGAACTTCAAGTCCCCGTAGGAGGTATGGTATAATTCGCCGGTTGACTATTCTAATCTTAGAGTATTTGTTTGTCCGACTTATATTCATATGAGTGAGGGAAAGCTTGAACCTAGAGCTAGAAAATGTGTTTTCATGGGCAATGATTTAGGTGTAAAGGGATACAGGGTGTGGTGTGAGAAGTCTAGAAAGATCATTATTTCTAGAGATGTAGTTTTTGATGAGAATGCATTGGTTACTCCAACTTTGGAGAACACTTTTACTAACACTACAGGTACATATGATGACACCCAAGAGGAGGTGGAGCCTCCCAATATTGATAAAACTGATAATGATGCTCGACATGAAAAAGAAACCAATTTGTCCACTCAAAGAGAAAAGAGGATAATTATAGCTCAAAGAAGGTATATAGAGGAGTGTGACTATGTGACTTATGCCCTCACTATTGCACTGTGAATGATCCTAATTCTTACAAGGAGGCTATGACATCAAGCGACTCAAGCAAGTGGCTAGTAGCTACGAACCAAGAGATGGAGTCTCTTGCAAAGAACAAGACTTGAGTTATTGTTGAAGCACCTAGAAACAAGAAAGTTGTAGAGTGTAAATGGGTTTTCAAGAAGAAAGAGGAATCGACAAGCACAAGTGCTCCGGCATACAAATCAAGATTTGTGGCAAAAGGGTTCACTCAAGTTCAGGGAGTAGATTTTCATGAGGTTTTCTGACCGGTTGTGAACCTTTTTTTCATTAGGACTTTGTCAGCTATTGTTGTACTAATTCAAAAATTTAAAAATAAATTATTTTTATTACGTTAGAAATAGATTATTCTTATTTATTGGAGATAAAGAAGATTTTAGTGAGGTTAAGTAATATTTTTTTATCATTGAATAATAATCAAGTATTTTGGCTTAAGTCTATGGGCCTTATTATAATTACTATATTAAGAAGTTAACCCTAACCCTATTACTAATATAAATATGCCCACTTGTTAACCCTAATTTTTCTATTTACTCTTATTTTACAAACCAGAAAAATTATCATTACATTCCTTTTCTTTCTTTCATTTTGATTAATCGGTTTAATCAAATTAGCAATCTACATCTTTGTTTCATTTTTTTCTAGTAATAAAATTACGATTTTTTGTTCGTCAATATAAACTTCTACATTCTAAATTTTTTTTCCCTTCACATAATTCTTCACGTCATTCAACAAGTAATGGGTATTTCTTTGATTTATTTTTTTTTATTTCTTTTTATTAGTTCATTCTTTTCGAAATTGTAACATATACATCATTCTATTTAATTATTTAATTGTTCATTTTGTCTTATTATGATATTGAGTGACGAATCCTTTTTAATAGATATATTTTAATGATTCGAGCGGGTTAAATCTAATATAAATTAAAAAAGTCGAGACACAATTATGAGTAGTTTAATGGGGCAATAAAACAAAGTATTATTGCATTAGTTATGTGGGAAAATATATATGAGATGATGAGAGTTAATAATCTTAAAATTCGAGTATTAGGGAAGAGTTAATATAGTGTATATCGACTCGGTTACTTTTAGTAACTGATATTATTGTCTGGTTCAGGAGACGACTTCGTAGAGGAACCCTTTTGTCAATCTTAGTAGTTGTTGGTGAAAGTCACCCGACAACGGAGCTACAGGTGAGTGGATAATGTCTCTCTTTCAAAAAGAGACTGCCCAGTCTGATTTTCCATTATGTGTATTAATGATAATATTTGAATTTCTGACATGGAAATTATATCGTGATGTTGAATGATTATTTGGAGTGATACTTAAAAGACTATGGGTCTATCCTCCTTGATATGATATGAGCATGAGACATTTGGGTCTCTGCTATATTTTAAGGCGAGTTGCCATTGAGAAACTGACTAGCTTCACTCGAGAGAGACATAGTCCTAGAGCTATGAAGTATCATCTAAACTAGATACTTAGTGCGCACGAAGGTCTAGGATTTTTGTTTTAATATTATGTGTTATTCATTTTCTCTCTGTTTGTGAAAGCATGTTTTAATGAAAAATATAAAAATGTATTACGTGAGGTGTGTCTACTCGCTCAACCTTCCGGGGTTGACACCTTTCTGTTTTGATTTTTAGATTGTAGGTAAATTGCGGGAGTTGACGATTGATAAGTGGGGATATTGCGGAGTGACGTGATATATCATAGTTTTTCTTACATGAATTCGAAGTAGCTTTAGTTTAGTATTGAATTTGACTAATAGTTGACATATTATTGGGTTTTAAGACAAGGAATAAGGCTTAACATTTGAGATTTATTCTTTTATGGGGTTGTAGGTAACTTTGAGTTTATTTATATTTGATTTTAAGTTCACAATAATTATTTATTAAAGTTGAGTTTTACTTTTATAGTGCATTTTAGATATTTATTCAAGTGTAAATTTGGCCTACATTTGTTAGCACCTTAGCCTAATCAGGTAGGTAATAGGTGGGGTGTTACAATTGTAGCTATAAAGGATCTTGAGTTGCATCAATTGGATGTGAAGACCGCTTTCTTACATGGAGAGTTGGAGGAAGAGATCTATATGAAGCAACTAAGGGGTTTTGAAGTTAAAGGTAAAGAGAGTCATGTGTGCCGTTTGAAGAAATTATTGTATGGGCTAAAATAATTGCCTAGACAATGGTATAAAAAATTTGACTCCTTTATGCTTTCACATGATATTACAAGGAGCTCTTACGATAGTTGTGTCTATCTTAAAAAGCTTGATGGTGGGTCTATGATATATTTGATCCTTTATGTTGATGACATGCTTGTAGCATGTAGAGAATTGTTTGAGGTAGAGAACTTAAAGGTGTTATTTTCAAGTAAATTCGACATGAAAGATCTTGGTGAAGCCAAGAAGATACCTGGAATGGAGATATTGAGGGACAAGGCTAAAGACATCTTGTACCTTAGTCAAATAAGGTACATTGAGAAGCTATTAAGAAGATTCTACTTGGGCAATGCTAAGAGTGTGTTCACGCCTCTAGCTTTTTAATTTAAGCTATCTAAGAAGCTATGTCCTCAAACAAAGTAAGAAGAAGAACAAACGGAGGACATTCCTTACACTTGCGTAGTTAGTAGTGTTATGTATACTATGGTGTGCTGTAGGCCTGATATTACTCAAGCAGTTAGCATGGTGAGCCGATATATGTCGAATCCGGGTAAGGGTCATTGGGAAGCTGAAGTGGTTGATTGGGTATGTAACACCTCCAAATTAGGTCAAAATTTAAAAAGGATTTTAAAGAAAAACATAAACCAAACCGAATCATGGAAGCATTATCGCCACATCTATTTCTAATGAGAAATAAATGTAAGACTAAACAACTATAGAATAAATTATACAATTTAACTGCTAAATAATTCGTACAGCTGAAAGTGAAATTTTAACTGAGACGTGACTACTAATAAAACTAATTTTCTAGGTGAACCTCACTTTACGATCCCCACGTGATCAATAACCTGTAGAAATAAGAATACAAGAAAAACAATGGAAAAACTCCCAAAATCAGAAAATTGAGTAATTTCAACTCCATCCCATAAAACAGTTAAGTTTGAAAAGAAATTAACAAACAAAATATAATTGAGTTGAAAATAATTCTATAAAATAATATATAGATGGTTAAACTTCAATTTGTGTAAACAATGTAAATTCACATAAACCAATTGATTAATTTGATAGTTAATAATGACAATTCATTTATCAGATTATTAGTTTATGGGAACGAGAACGCCACTAGGCCGAGGCTTTACCCCTATACCAACTTCATGAAGAGGTCGTCACCCCAAATAATTCATCAAGGCAAGCAGAGTAGTCTCAGGTAACCCTAGTGTGCACACCCCTTCTACTTGGATCACAACAAGTAGAAGGAAGACCAAACATCGTATCAAGTAGAAGAAACCATAATACCTGTCGATAGCTATACTAACCAAACAGGGCAACCTGTTCATCACACTTTTTTTTTTTTTTTTTTTTGTTTTTTTTTTTTTTGAAAATTTGGAATATCATTAATAAAACGGAGGAAAAACAAAAACCACACTGTAACTTGGGACCCCAAATCCGCCGGCATAAAAAAACCCCCGTAGGGAAAAAAGCCATTGGAAGAGGGAGACCAAGAAACAGGCCACCCTAAACAGCATAGGGGTGGGCTATGCACAAATTTTTCCAAAAAACACCAAAACCAACAGGTTTGAGTACCTAACACACCACGAAAAGCTAATACAAACACCAAGAAAAGCTAAAATAAACACCAAAAGCACGTAACACCACGAAACACAATACACCACGATCACCACGAAACAGGAGCCACCTCTAACAGCAAACACCAATATGAAACGCCATATTTCGAAAAAATTAATTTCGAAAACCCCATGTTGAAAGCATCCCAGCCCATCTTCCAAGATGTTTCTGAAAAGCCCCACCCTCAAACTGCCAAATGCGCATCCCAACGCGAGTAGGCACAACTCCAAGAAAGACCGTTTGAATCCCCGAAAAAAGACTCCATTATACTTGGATCACAACAAATATAAAAGCTTCAATTCCCTCGTGTTTTATTTTACGTGATTTAATATATTTTAATAATTAGTTGCGAGTATACAAACATATAATCAAACATACATTATACATTCTATTTTATAATCATAAATTTTTCCAAGAAAAAAATATATCTCAAGAATATCCAACTAAAATCTCATTTTCCAAATCATCATTCTAATATCAATTTATAGTAATTTGTTGATAGATGATGGTTGAAGATTACAAAATACTGTGAAGGAGAAAAGATATTGATAATGTGTTTAGAAAAAAAATGGTTAATGAGACAAGAAGAATTAATTAGAAGGGGAATAAAAAAACTGATTTGGTGAAATATCAAATATGAAAAACAGTTTGGATTATCAGTATAAAATGAGGTAGGTTAATAGATTTAGAGAAAAAGTGGGAAGGATAATGGAGTAGACTGAGAAGTTATTTTAGGAATGAGGAAAAAAGTTAATTTGATATATAAATTTTTTCTTAACCGCGTAAATTGTTTTTTTAATACAATTATTTTATATTTTTTTTATTAAAACTACTCCTAAATTTTAGGGTTTTTTTTCTAATTTTATTTTAGTTAAAATTAATTTTTTTATTATCAAACATGAACATATTTTTTTTAATAATGTTATTTTTAATTTAAATTTTGGATTTTAAATTATTAATTGTTTATTTTTCAATTTTTAAAATATCTCTGATATTACAGGGTATTGTGATTCCGACTATGTGGGTGACTTAGATGCTAGAAAATCTACCCCTGGGAATGTTTTTACACTGGGTGGAACGACGGTGAGTTGGCAATCGTCACTCTAAGATGTGGTCACCATGTCCACCACCAAAGCGGGGTATATAGCTATCGTCGAATCATTTAAAGAGACAAAGTAGCTAAAAGGGTTGGTTGGTAAGATGTGCCTTGAGATGAGCTTGATGCGTGTTCATTGTGATAGTGGAAATGCCATTCACTTGGCAAGAAATCAAAACACCTTTCATCGAAGAACCAAACACATCGACCTTAAATACAACTTCATTCGAGATGAAGTTAAGCACAAGAGAGTGGGCTTAGCGAAGATAATCACATATGATAATCCGACCGACATGATGACAAAGTCATTGCCTACCAACAAGTCCACTTTATGTGTGGACTTGATTGGTTTAGAAGCTTGCTTGATGTGAAGCCCCAAGGGGGAATTTGTGTGGTGGTTAGTCTGTTTGATGTGTTTAGTAGTATGGTTGGATGGAGTGTCTTGGAGGAAGTGTGTGTGATCTTGGTGAACTCAAATCAAGGTGGAGATTATTGGCATTTGGTGTGACTTTGAGTTCCCCAATGGAGTTTGAAGAGGTTGATGGTGTATGGATGAGTATAATTGAGTGTATGTTGTATATGTGCGTGATAAATGGGCTTCAAATGAGCCACTGGACCAAGTCCTTGGCCTACTCGACCGAGCCTACTGGCTCGACTACATCAGAGACTATTCTGTCATCATGCTAGACCTGTTTGCTCATCGCTCGACCACCCTACTTCGCTCGACCGGTCGACAACAACCACTTTTTCTTTTTCCGCGATAATTGTTGCAGCTAATCATTACGGCTGGGCCCTCTCCTCATTTGCTCCCATATGTACACGTGTATAAATATAAGTCCTTACACAAATTATTAAGTAGATCTAACCCTAAGCCAAACACAAACCCTTTCCTTTCTCTACTCTTCTTCTCCAAATGTAATACTCTATTGTATGAGTTCTCGAGAACTCCATTGATTATTCCTATAATACAAGCAAGATAACCACCACTAAGGACGTAGCCCATATTGGCTGAACCTGGCAAATCTTGTGTCTTTGTTTATTGCTTTGTTCTTATTGCTTTTCATTACTAGTTTAGTGAAGTGTTTGTTTCTTTGCATCGAACACCTTTACCATAATCTTGGGTGTTGTTAGGAATAAGTTTTGAACCTTTAGACCCTAGTGTAATTAATATTTCACAAAACATAATCAAGTGAAATCTTGTTTGATTCGTCTTAATGCAAAGATTATTAATATCCACTTTTTATAATATTTCGTTATGTATAACAAGAAATATTAAGCATTGAATAAGTATATTGGATACTGTGAAAAAATAAATGTCAGTTTTCTATGAATTGGAGGGAGTATTAGAGTTTTGAAAATTACGGACTTTATGAAGCTAAGATTAATCACAATTGAGTCCAAAAGTAATCATATGATTGGGCTAATCATATGACTAAATAGTAAAGCTAAGTCTCCTTATCTAATTATACACCAAAAGTAATCATATTAAGGGGGTGTTTGGTATGGGCTTTTTAGGACCAAGTAAGGGAGTCCAATATCATTACCCTACATTTTCTGTTTGGTATATGATTGGGCTAATCCAATTCCTTTCTTAGGGGTCGCTTGAATTGAGAGTAAATATTTAAGGTAGTAAAAAAAGTCAAACTAATATAACAAAGGTAATTAGATATGCAAATGAAGTTATTGAAATAATTGTGATAGAGGTAGAATAGGAGTAGATTAAAAATGATGAATAGAAAAAGAGTTTGATTTCACTAATTTGGAGGTAAAGAATTCCTCCACCTCCCCCTAGGGTAAATTTATACCCCAAAATAAGGGAACTTATTGCTATTTTCTCTATTTTTTCATTACCTTCTAATTTATTCTTCCATTTCTCCAACAATCAAATTCCTTTAATCATCTACCTAACTAACCTTAAATTCCCACTTTGACTTTTATTACCCATTATATTTACTCTCAATCCAAGCGACCCCTTAAGGGTAATGGATTCCCTTAAATTATTACCCCTCATTTGTAAGTGGAAACAAAGTCCATTTTCTCTCACCTCTACTTTGCTTACTCATCACTTTGAAGCCTTCAAACACAAACAGTATATTGAAGTCTAGGGCTCCATTAAAATCGTCATCAACACAATTTGTTTTTGCAACTCTCTTTCTCTCTCTTCATGAAAATTTTGTTCTTCTATGTTTTGTTTTCCGTGTATTTAAAGATGAATTAAATTTTTAGGGTTTATTAAGAACTTGTTTGTGAATTGTTGGAATAATTGATTGCTGGATTTTGTTGTTCACGAATTTGTTCACGGAGAATATATTGATTGTCATTTTGTTGTTCACGAATTTGATTGAAAATATTGATTAATGCCATGAAGAATCAATATTTTACACACCTTTTCAATAGACAGTGTCCACGAATTTGATTGCAATTCTTCATGAAAATAATGAATTTTATTCTTTTATGAAGTCTAGACGTCCATTTTGTTTTAGTTACTAGAAGGGCAACCCATAAACTTTATGTTGTCATTTTGTTGGTGTAATGTATATTTTGATTGTTGTTATTCATGAAAGCTTTTTTCTGCTTTGCGAAATCGATGTAATTACCAAATTCGTCTTTGTACCTTGTTGGCTTCTCCTTCTGTCTTAAAAGTTTTAATTGACAAGTGGAATTAGGCTTTGACAATATGCTTGTATATATAATTACTTGATAGTGGAAAATTTTTGTTTGATTTTGATTTTTGAGTATAATTTTTGTTGTACAGCTTCTAATTAATTGTCATAAATGGATCGAATTAAGCAATCTTTACGAAGAAAAAGACGTCTAAAACAACTTCAATTGGTAGTAACAAATGTTGTTGTAGTTCTTATGATGTATTGGGTTTGGTATATGACAAGTGTTGCTACGGTTAGGGGTGTTCAGTTGATCCAAAGAAAAAGAGATAGAAAAATATTGTGCTTAAAAATTATGCATCGCTAAATACAAGAAAGTGATGTGAATTGCAAAAGTGAACTTCGGGTTAATAGACAAACCTTTACTATTGTTTGTGAGATGCTTAAGGAGATTAGAGGCTTCACTCGGTCAAAAACTATGTCTCTTGAAGAGATAGTCGCCATGTATTTTTTCACTTTAGCTCACCATAAAAAAAAAATAGATCTATTGCTCACTTTTTTCACAAGAAGTGGAGAGACTGTGAGTCGACAATTCAACTTATGTCTGAGGGGTATACTTAAGTTGCACGACCATTTGCTTTACAAGCCCACACCAATAATAGAAGAATGTGAAGATGAAAGGTGGAAACCTTTTACGGTACTAGTTGCTTAATCATCTAATATTTGAATGGCGATTCCGATAAGGATTCCGACGATGAAGTTGAATACAATAATACAATATGTACTTCTGATCGATGGACTAATTATAGAAATACGCTAGCTCAAGATTTGTTTAATGCTTGGAGGGCAAGAGTTAAACAAGGTTTGTACTAAACGATTGTTTGGGTGGGGCAAGAATATAAATTCACTTTAGTTTATATGTATATTGTGCATTGACAAAATATAAATAATTTCACTTTAATTTATATGTATATTGCAGGTACTTGAAATGGAGGTGAATTCCATTAGCTAAGAGGGAAGTAGTAGAGGGAGGGGCAAGAATAAGCGCTTTTGGATATGTTAAGAAGATTCGATGCTAATTATATTATATGTATATTTACACCAATTGTCTACTGATCCTAAATGAAAGGTGAGAGCGATTTTAAAAATAGTTACATGAGTAGGTTGGAAGAGTTGATAAATGGTGAGCTTCCTAGTTGTGGTTTGAAGGCTTTTCCGCACATTAAATCAAGAATCAAACATTGGTCAGAGAAATACAGTGCACTAGCTGAGATGTTATCTACTTGTGGATTTGGGTGGGATGCCAACAAGAAGATGTTGCAAGGAGAGAGAACAGTGTTCGATGGATGGGCAAAGGTAAAGTTTTCTGGGATCTTTATACATTTCTTTCTGAATATTGTGCAAAAGGTCTACTTGTATGTTTTTATTTCTGGTGTTGTAGATGGGGTTTTGAAAAGGTACATGCAAGTTTCGTGCCATTATTCCATGGTTATGTACACTTCATTTAACTTTGTTGTTGATTTGCTAAGTTAGTGATACTGCATTTACTATAAGCTGTGTAATGCTTAGTAATTAGTACCCAGTATATGAATTCCAAATTTGATATCTCATTTGTTAGACTTACAGGAAAGTATGCGTAGAAAGTTGCTTTTGCATTCTTAGAACACATCTTTTTGCTTGGAAAGCAAAACCTGTTTTCTCGAGTTTGAAACAAAAAACCATTGTTGAAACTTCAACATTTCATTTTAAATTTTGTGAAACAAAATGAGCAGCTAATCTCGTATATGATATAATGATTGCTTTAATATTTTATTTCTTGTTTTGGAATAGGTTCATTAGACGGCTAAAGGATTGTATGGGGTACCTTTTCCTCACTATGACATCCTTGAGGAAATTTATGCTAAAGATAAGGCCATGGGTGATCAAATTGAGTCTTTTGTGGAAGCAATCAATTGCATAGATGTTGAAGTTACAAAGAAGTCAATTTTCATAGATAGTGATGAGGAGGATGATGCGGATTCAAGAAGTCGATCGACTACTCACTCTATATAATTCACGAAGCGCTCGATTAAACAAGAGAATGATAATTCAACATCTTCAAAAATCCCAAGCTCAAGGAATTGAAAGGAAAGAAAACTCTTCAAAGTGATGTTGATAAATTGGTTTTTTCTTTTCTTGAAGCTACAAGTAATTTCGGGAAAATTTTTGATAATATTAATGTTAATCTTGGCACGATGGCTAATGCGTGGGCCAAAGCCGAGGAGAGAGAGTAGAAGATGGATGAAAAAGTGAATGAAGTCTTGGAAGAGGTTATGAAATTAGATGGCATCTCACCCTCTGAAGCTTTAGAAGTAGCTACAATTCTCATTGCTGAAGTACACAAGCTTCGTATCTTTTATCAAGCTCATTCAAACCTCAAGAAACAATATGTGCTCGATCTTCTTAAGAAAAAGTGAAAGTGGTCTTCTAAAAAGGCATGAGTTGAGATGTTGTTAGTGGTTGAACTTGTAGTGTGTGCTTGCAGATTATTAGTTGAATAGTTGAATAACAGTATTGCAAATTGCTATGTTTGATCTTATTTAAGCTTGAACTATGTTGAATTTTATCAAGGAAATCTTGTTTTAATGTTTGCTTAAGTTAATTTTTGTACAAAAATTGACAAAATGCCCTTTGCAGATTATTACAAAAAAAATCAACTTATGTAACAAACCAAACAATAAGGGAAACGTAAACAAGTGTTTCCCTTACATTGTTATACCAAACAACATATAACTAAAACCCTTACCTTTACCCTTACCCTTCTTTATTAATTACCTTTCCCTTACATTTTCTCTTCCCATACCAAACACCCTAAGAGTTTTTGACTTGGTAGAATTAAGCAATAATTCCCCCATTTGGTGCAATAAATAGTAGACTCCCCTTACTGTATGCTTCACAATTGTTTTTTAATTATCATTTACTAGTAAATATAAGGATTAATCTATCTATTTATAATCTATAATCTATCTATAACTATTACTAAAATAAGATACAACTAACATCATCACCTTTTAAAATCACTTACGTGTCATTTTCTCATTCAAAATTTTCCCTCTAAAATTTAATGATGATGTCATTTTTATTATGATTATACATGATTTACTACTTTCTTAGTTTGAGTATATTATTTTTCTTATTAATTAATTATTTTCTTTACTTTTTAGGTCAAATCGCATTTGATGTATAAGAAAACTATATATTATATTTCATTTATTTCAATTACTTATAAAATGTTTTCAATTTTATTTATTAAATGATTATTAAATACTGTATATTGGATATTTTGAGATGGTTAAAACATAATATACTTTTATTAGGATTTGTTTTTGTTATTTATACTTTTGCATGGGTTACTTAAATGCAATGATTAATTCTAATATATAATTTAGGTTGGGACTATCTTTGTATATGTCTCTTATATTTTTTATGAGAATTTTTTTTCTTTTAAACTAATAAAATAATTTTATATATTTCAATGTATTTATATTTGATTTTAAAGTGTGTTATTAACGGTAATAATATTTAAGAAAAATTATAAGAAACTACCTAATCTATATACCTTTTTTTAAAAACTACCTTATATAAAAATATTTGCAAAAAACTACCTTATATAATACAATTATTTGCAAAAAACTACCTTAACCTGATTTTCGTCAGTTGACTGTTAACATTAACGTTGACCTGCACAAAATTGTATTATATAAGGTAGTGTTTTGCAAAGAATTGTGTTATATAAGGTAGTGTTTTGCAAAGAATTGTATTATATAAGGTAGTTTTTTATGCAGGTCAATGTTAATGTTAACAGTCAACTGACGAAAATCAGTAAAAGGTAGTGTTTTGCAAAAAATTGTACTATATAAGGTAGTTTTTTGAAAATTTTATATAAGGTAGTTTTTTAAAAAGAGGTGTATAGATTAGGTAGTTTCTTATAATTTTTCCTAATATTTAATACTTCTATAAATTAATGTAATAGTTATTTTTTTAGCAAAAATTGGTATGTTATTTTTTATTAAAAAAACTCATAATTTCGTATTGTACTTAAAGTACGAACCATTTGCAAGATAAAAAAAGTATAAATATAATTATATTGCGCACAGTGCAAAATATAATATAATGTACGTAATGTATACAACTGTTCAGAGTGAAACAAATATGACAATAATATATAGGAAAAATTGCCCAGAATAATCCAATCTTTCTTCGATTTTCCTACAATAATCTCAACTATCAATTAACCATGAATAATCCCATTTATTATGTCATTTGACTAGGAATGTTGTTGGAAAAACTATGACCGGCTGGTCTAGGTCACACTTAGTCATTGCATTTCATCTTCTCATTCATTACATTACAGCTTCTTAACTTGTTTCACATGCTTATTTTATCTTCATCTCTTCTTCACCATCAAAACCCAAAAAAATTGTTTTTAAGTTCTTAAATGCCAGAGAATTTGAGATGCACATTTGTTGTTGGACAAAATGTTCAAGAGAAATATACCAACAGCTGTTTCACATGCTTACTGTAGCTGAAACCATATACCAACAGCTGACCTTACCACTGATAGCTGGGTAATGGTAGGCGTTAATCACCAAAAACGAAATGAAAATTCTTCTTCAGTACTGCTGCGTCAATATTAATCGAGTTCTTCTTCAATAGAGGTGCTCTTCAATGGTGGGTATTTGGTAGAAAGGAGTAAATGTAAATTAAGAAATAAAAGAGAAAAGGCAGCAAGTGAAATGGTAAAGAAATAAAAAAGGAATTCATTAAAAATGATGCAAACCGGTAGTGAGTTAATTAACAACAGTCCCGATTAAATGACATGATACATAGGATTATTCATGGTTAATTGATAGTTGGGATTATTGTAGGAAAATCGAAGAAAGATTAGATTATTCTGGGTAATTTTTCCTAATATATAAATACATCAGAAAATTTGATAAAACCGTAGATCGCATGGTCACTATCTAGTAAATGAATAAATCACAAATCTTAATGTAAGTCACGTTATTCATTTTAATATTTGTCTTTAAATAACCAAGTCTTTCTATAATTTCTTTTCCTAATTGCTAGTCACATATTTCATAAACTAAAATTTTAATGGTTAAATGCATTTTGTTTTTATTTCATGTTACATATTTTAATGTTTGTTCGAGAAAAAAATGTATCAAGTGTTAATTTTCTTAGATTAAAATTAGATTCCAAGTATTTAATATCCAAGACAAATGATGGGAGAAGCTATTGAACTTGTGTGCCTAATGGTATATATATATAATATAATTGATGGCATGCTTGGATTGGTTGAAAATATTTAAGGGGGGAAATAAAGTTAAATTAATGAAATAAAAGCAAATATAGATGCATTTAAAACAGTTGTGAATAAGGTAAAATGAGCATGGAATAGAAATAATGAAGGAAAAAAAGTTAATTTCCCCTATTATGGAGGTAATACATTTCCTCATTCTCCCCTAGGATAAAGATTTATCCCACAAAATTAAGAGCTCCTTTCATTTTTCATAAATTTGCAACCATTCTTCAACCTCTACAACAATCAAATTTCACTAATTTCTCATTCATCAACTTCGTTTTCTTACTTTGACTTTTTTACCCTTTAGATATTTACACCAAATCCAAGCATGCCCTGATGGTTTTTAGCCTTTCAGCTATCATGCTTGCATAGTTCTGTTTTAATATGTTGCATTGGGTACATGAATTTCGATGGTCGGTGTTAAAGTGTCCATTATTATCCACATAGTTGTTCCATTTTGAAGAAATAAAAATAACATGGCACTTTATAAATGTGAGGAGCAGCCCATATTAATAATAATTGATTTTAGTAGTGAACCTGCACCATGTATGACATGGCACATGTTTTCAACACTTTGGCATGAGTGCAGACACATGAATATGACTAATGATAAGGAGATCAATACAACTTACAAAAGAGGATAAATAATAGCTTATAATTAGAAGTAATTAGATTGTTCTTGTATTTGTAAAAATAGGCATGCGAGTTTTTAATTAGTCACATGGCTATTTGCGTTTTTAAAAGCCATGTGCTAGGCATGTGATTCTTTTGTCTTGTGCCTATATAAAGGGTCATTTACTCATTGTAATATTCAGATTTTAATGATGATATAAACACATGTTTTAGAGAGAATTCCTCTTTGAAATAAAAGTGTGTGTGAAACACTTTTCCTTGTCCATCCAAATTGTGAGTGAAGCAAATTGGGGAAGATAAGAAACCTAAACAAATCAAGTGAGTGAACTAAGATTTGAGAGCTTGTTTTGGTGAGTGAAGCCACAAAGATCACATCCAAGATCAGAGAAATCTGATCATATCCATTGTTCATTGTAGTAGTTCTTTAACGGCCTTTGTAATTTCGCAATCAACCCAATTTGGCCTCATCATCGTGTCCATATTTGGTGCAGAACCTCCTTTGGGTTTGTATGTGGTTTAGCTCCTTTGGATTTGTAATGATATTTAATAAGTACTTGTTTCGAGCAAATTTTCTTAAGAGTTACCCTTCAGGATAATCGCAACTTCCATTTTTTAAAAAATTATCGTTATGATAGATAAAAACGACGTTAAATATTTCTTTCGATCTACGTGCCAAAAAATGGGCAAATAAATACTTATTTCGACCGGATTTTAGAAAGGTTTACCCCTTAAGGATAATCATGATGTTTGGTTTTTGAAAAAATGTAGTTATGATAGCTAAAAATGACGATAAAGTGCTAAAATATAAGGATAGCATTGGTAATTGAGGAAAAGTGGGAACCATAAATTTTATAATCTTTATGATCCACACACGTTTCCCAATAACTTTATAAAAACATTTATTTATTAGTTGTGGTCCCTATTTTTTTTCCACTAACTTTCTTTTGATGTTTTATGAAGTTTATTGTTCTCACTTTTTCTCCATCAAATTTATTATTTAATAAAATAATCTATAACTATTACTAAAACAAAACACTGCTGATGTCATCATCTTTTAAAATTACTAGCGTGTCACTTTCTCAATAAAAATTTTCCCTCTAAAATTCAATGATGATGTCATTGTATTTATTACTATTATATTATCTTTGACTTTTTTATTTTCTAATTATGATTATAATACTATCAACATTGATTGAGTTTTTAGGTCATATTTTGAAATGGTTACAACTTACAACAATAGCTATAAATTTAAAATTATTTTTGTTTAAACAAATATGTCAAAAAATTTAATAAAACCGTGCATCGCTCGGGCATTATCTAGTATTTTTACTATATAAAATTTCTATTTTTCTTAATTCCCATGAATATTTATTGTGAGAACCTTACTAAGTAAAAGAGAAAATTTTTTTTTGACACATATTTAGAAGATAAAATATATCTATGTAAGATTTCGTGAGATTGGTCTTAATATATACTTTATTATTATTATTATTATTATTATTATTATTATTATTATTATTATTATTATTATTATTATTATGTATTTTTTATATTTTTTTATTATATGTATTTAGATATATTGTGATTTAAAATTTACATTGAAAATTGTGCAAAAAGTAAACGAGAATAACAAAAAGAAACGGAGAGAGTATTTTTTATTAATTATTATTCCCTATTCCTCGTGATTTTTACACTTTTAATTTTTCACTTGGGGACAAATCTTGAGGAATATATGATATTTAAATGGAAAATTATCAATGGTACCCCTGTGTTATTGCACTTTATCTTTGGTACCCCTATGTTTTTTCTAATTCTAATGGTACCCCCAGTTTTTCTTGCTATTACAAACGTGAACCTTTTAAAGTTTTTTTTGTTAAGTTGTCGTTAAATCTTGAATTTGACCTAACCATGGTTACTTTCTTCTTATTCTCTTTTCGCTTTCCTCTTCTTGTTCTTCTTCCATGGCTGCTTCTTCAAAAATCTCTAAAAGTTTACCTTTCATGGGAAGAGCAAGTCTATTGAAGGTCACGTTCTTTCAATTTGCTAGGTTTTCCATCAAGGTTTTGATATATTACTAGAACTATCATATTGTTATGAACTTCTACAAGACTAGCATGCTTGTAGCAATACGCAATTGGATATCACTAATATGTCAAGATGCTGCAGATTTGGACAATTTTCCCCAGAATTAGGTATGGGAATTGAGATATTATGGGAAGAAAGATCTAAAAACTCCAAATTTGAACACCCATCAAGAGAAAAGTTTACTTACAACTTATTGCCCTTTAAAGCTAAAGCTAAGCGTATTAGCTTTTCACAACCTTGAGAAAACACCCATGGAAGAACTTGTTGCCCAGATAAATAATTCATAGAAACATTCAATGTTTTGAGAGAAAGCTCAAAATGAGCAACTTTCAAATCCTTGGAAGAATCCAATAAATTGAAGGAAATATGCAGGCTTGATGATGAAGAATAAGAAGAAAACTTTGATAAATCAAGGAAAAATCCAGAAATGGAGTTTTGAGATAGGTGAATTTCTGAAAGTAAAGAAGAGCAAAAAAAGAAAAGTTTAAGAGAACCAAAAATATTTGAAGCAGCCATGGAATGAGAGCAGGAAGAGGAAAAGGAAAAGGGAAGACGAAGAAAGTAACCATGGTTAGGTCAAATTCAAGATTTAACGGCAATTTAACGGAAAAAACTTTAAAAGGGTCACGTTTGTAATTAACAAAAAAAATGGGGGGGTACCATTGGATTAAAAAAACACAGGGGTACAAAAGATAAAGTGTAATAACACAAGAATACCATTAATAATTTTCCTATTTAAATTATAATTCATACTTTTTGAGGAATATATAGAAGAAAAAAAAATTTTCATCTGAAATATCAAAATTCTTTTACTATATGTGTTTAGAAATATTAAAACTTAAAAATTGCATTAAGAACTGTAAAAATACATAAAAGGGACAACTAAAAAGAAAAAAATAGTTACCATTAAAAAAAGTAAAAATAAAAGTAAAAAAAAGTGAGGAAATAATTGATAATAACAGCGGAGTTACCAAATTTGACTTGTGATATGGATATTTGATACCCAAACAAAATGATTGATAGGTATAGATGGGAATTCGTATTGAACATCCGGCAACCAAAGATGGCCGTTTAAATTCGTTACTTTCTACTTTCTACTTTCTAACGACTTTGACTGACTGTTTCATTTCTAATTACTTTTTTAAGATTAATGATTTTATTAGTAATATCCTACACTTGACTTAATGTGCCTCATTTCTGATTAGCTAATGTTTTGACTTATTAAATCTTCTTTTCAAAACTTTACTATTCTTTAGAAGCTCATCCACGATCCAGTAAAAAGGACACTCTCAGTATCCCGCATAAGGCAGAGTTCGGGTGATGTGTTTTTTTTTTCCTGAAAGACGCAGACAAATCATATCCGTTTTCCGAAGGAGAGAGTAAAGAAAGATGCGAGCAGTCAAGAAAACCGCAGTTAATACCTGCGTCTAGTAGGGATCGAACCCCAAACCTTCTACCCCACATACAGATGCTCTATCCTCGATTCACATCCACTAATAAAAAATTGTATCATTATATCAATATGATGAGGGGCGGATTCAATGTTTTGAGATGGAGGTGCAATTGTTTTCAAGATTTAAATTAACAAGGATAATAGATTCAATAATTCAATTAAGTTAAATTTATAAAACTAATTCTATTTCAATATATATACTTAAGTGATGTGATAGAGGGAATGTTCCAATGTTAGATCTCCTTTATAATAATCCTGACTTTTTTATATAGATACATTTTTATTTGATTAAATTTTTTATGTATTTTATCGATTGTTACTCTTTTGTAGACATTGTCCGATATTTTTCTCAATGAATTATTAGGTTCCTTTTGAAAAAAAGAATAGTCATCCCATATTTTTTAATTTAAAAAGAAACCTTAATTATCATAATTAGAAAACAATTTTCTATTTTATGAATTATCTATGCTTTTGACTTGGTATTATAATTAGAAAAACTACTTCTAACTTAGAATGACTCATGCATAAATTATTTAAAGTAAAATGACTGGTGCATTAAATTAGAAAACAATGTTAAGTAGAACAATTAATTTTGAATTATATTATTCAAAGATGATGTTTCTGATTGAGTGGCAGTATACTTCACATAAAAATTTTAGGTTAGGTAGTCACGTGTTTGATTTTTTTTTTTTGATAAAATTGTATATGGCAACCTCAGCTGTTAAGCGACGTTTGCCCTTAAATATAATTAATGTGGAGTAGAATTAATTAATTTAAAAGTGAATTTATTAAAACTAATTTTGATTATTTAGTAATCTCATTTATAACAATTAAAAATAAATGATCGTTGTCATCCATTTACATGATCATGTTCAACTTGACATGCAAATTAAATGTCTTTTGAAAAGAGTCTAGAAAAAAAAAAAAAAATTTGTCAACCAAAAATGAGAATCTAAGATTATACACTTCTTGGATTAATTTGACTAAGTCAATAATTTGACCCTAAGACTTTTGGTGCTGAATTTCCCCATAAGTCTCTCATGCACACACGTATATATAAATTCACTTTGGAGCTTCTTCATTTGATCAAGGACGAAAATTGCTCATAATTACAAGTAATCAAAATTTGTTAGAGAGTATTATTATTGCATTTTACCTTTCAAATTAAATTACGTATCATAATTATTAACCACGAATTGAGAAAAAATGAGTGGAAACCATGAAGTGTGTTTAACATCAGCAAGCAAAGGTTCATCAAAGACAAGGAAGAAAGTGATGAAACTACAAGTTCCAAGAAATTATAGCGGTCCAGTGGTCGTATACATGAAATCTCCGAAGATCATAGAGGTTCAGCCCGAGGATTTTAGAGGTGTTGTGCAACAACTTACCGGAAAAAATGCTAGATAGAGTATATGCATATAGATACAATTTTATGTTGTACTTGTAGTTACTATTATTGATTATTTGATAACATTATGTTTATTATAAGTAATTTTAGGTGTCTCCTCTTTATTATTGGGCATAAGATAAGAGCTTTTCTTGTAAAAGACTGTCTCTCGGTGAGAAAATTTTAAACAAAGAGAACATATTCTTATAGAATATACTTCTATTAGATGGGCTACTTAACCCCAGTATAAGACACATCTCTTGATGTGGCCATCTCATATAATAATAATAATGTATTTTAGGGTCAAGTTATGTCTTGTTTAGGCAGGAGCAACTTGACATTTTGTCATTATGGGAATGACATTTTAAACTAAGGAATGTGCACATTCATATGTGCATATATATATAAGCATATTTGTTTCTCTATAGAATATGGCTTATATATGTATATAAGATGTGTTTTTTTTCCTATTAAATAAATACAGATAATTTATGTTTTTGTATTTAACATGCTTTTAATCGCAATAGAAGCTTTTAACTTCGTAAATAAAGTGTTGAAGTTGAACGTCCCGAAATAGGGTTTGGATTTAGTTTAATCGTTTATAATTTGAGATTAGATTTAGTTTTGAATGAATATTCTTTTTTATGGTCTTGGTATTTACAAGAACGATCGTTATAAGTCTTCATAACAAGATAGTCGAGTCTTGCCAAGGTGTGGTAATAACCCAATCTCAACCAGTTATCTGCCTACGTTACATAGCCCGAGGAGCAAGATCTTTAATTGGGCTATCAGGTGAGCCCTCAATACCGCTAGAAATACTAGATCGGCCTAGTTTCTTACACACAAACCTAGCCCTCTCGGCCCGAGCAACAACCCAATCAATATGATGTCCCTTAGGATATGCTTGTGTTGGGTGTAAATATTTAAGGGGGTAAATAAAGTCAAACTAATGAAATGAAAGCAAATAGAGATGCATTTTAAGTAGTTGAGATAGTTGTGAAGAAGGTAAAATGAGTATGAAATAAAAATAATGAAGGAAAAATAAGATGATTTCTCCTATTATGGAGGTAATACATTCCCCCACCCTCCCTTAGGATAAATATTTACCCCACAAAATTGAGAGCTCCTTTCATTTTTCATTACTTTGCAACCATTCTTCTACCTATACAACAATTAAATTTCACTAATTTATCATTATCACCTTCATTTTCTTACTTTGACTTTTTTTACTCTCTTAAATATTTACACCCAATACAAGCATGCCCTTAGTGTGGGAATTTGTCCCTGATATTTAGTACACCTTTCCTCCTCATTTGTTAACCCCGGGGAGTTGTCATCGATCATTGTTATCTACGTGTGTACGCACTTGTTCTAAAATGTTAAACCTTTGAGCCCGACTCTGTCTCACTGCTGGCTCATGCCTAGCACAACGTGTAGACCGAGTAACACTCTTTTGATGAAGTTCTTCTCTAAGAATCCTATGCCTAAAACTATTACTCGACAATAAATCCTTAAAGAAAGTTTTGCCTCTACTATGATTACCAAACATATTTTTAAAATGCATAACAATAAATAGCAAATCAGTCATATAGTGGTCTATATAATTAAATAATAAATGTCAATTAATTGTACATAATTCTTAAACTAATTATTTAATTACAAAATATTACATAATTAATAAATAATTAATTAATTTTTAATAATAATAAATACTCCTAATAATTAAACAAGTAATAAATAATTTTGAGAAAATTGGACAGTCGCACAAAACATGCGACTTGGACCCTTTCCATATCTATTTAAAAAACTGAAAATAGAAAGATTTGATTAGTTGTTAGTTGTTACCTTCATGCATAGCTGTCGATTAGTAAGGACAAAGCGGGCTATCATAGTTTTTGGATAGATTAGTAATTTAAATATCAATAACAAAAACAAATGGCGTATTATCTATACTATATACTAAAACCGTTATTCAGTAAGGACACGTGTCACTCTCACGTTAATTATTTTCCCTCCAAAATAACAAATGAGTATTTTTAGAAAATTTCTTCATTTAACTAAATTAGGCAATTAGAATAATTTTTTATTCTTTATGTTATAATATATACATTTCATATTCCCTCCAAAATGACAATATATGGTGAATAGGAATAAAGTATAAACTATAAAATCTATACTGCATACTTAAACCGTTATTCTGTAAGGACACGTGTCACTCTCACGTTAATTATTTTCCCTCCAAAATGACAAATGAGTATTTTTAGAAAATTTCTTCATTTAGATAAATTAGGTAATTAGAATCATTCTTTATTCTTTATGTTACATTTCATATTCCAGTTGGTTTATACTATCATTTTATTCTATTCTATAAAATTAAAATATTATATATTATATATTTATATAATATATAAAAACTACACATAGTAGGAGATATTCAAAATATTAAGTTCTGATTACTATAATACTCGATATTACATGCATAAGAAAATATAAAGTGATATGTTTAATTTTCTCTTACACGTCAAATAGTATTTTTTCTATATTTATTATAGTTAACAAATAACAAATTAATACATGTAAACTAATTTTGTTTATATTTAAGAAATCATTTTTAAATTTTCCGTGCTTGACACGGGATTCAAGCTAGTATTATTTATTACGGTCCTATCTCTATGTGTCCTTTACATAGTCAAATTTGTATTTTTTTTGACAACAGTCAAATTTGTATCTCCTAAGCTTTCAGTTCTAAGAAGTTTTTTTTGATTGTAAATTTAGTAATTTTAGAAGAGAGAAGAGTGTTATTAGAATTTTAGGGGAAGAGGGGTGGCAAAATAGAATTTCAATTCAAAAAAGTGGCAACTATGAATAGGATCGCAAAAATTAAGAAGTGGGTAATTTTAACCAACAAATGTCAATATATAAACTTTTTTTCTTAACAAAGGTCAAATTATTTCCAAAAATTTAATAATGGGAAATGTGTGACTAGGGGTGTAAAATAGCTTA
Source organism: Amaranthus cruentus (assembly GCA_019425755.1). Taxonomy (NCBI): domain Eukaryota; kingdom Viridiplantae; phylum Streptophyta; class Magnoliopsida; order Caryophyllales; family Amaranthaceae; genus Amaranthus; species Amaranthus cruentus. The sequence continues at coordinate 7,664,258 of CM033458.1, read as the reverse complement.
TGAATTATATATTTCCTGTGGTTGATTATATTTGTTATTAATAGTAATATTTTTTTATATAATAAAATCACTATCAGTTGTAATTTTAAAAGAGAAGTAATAACAAGTACTGGATAAGATTTGTATCATGCATTTAAGAATAGTTTTACATAAAGGGACAAAATAATCTTTTAGGAAAGAAATTAAGGAAAAATTAAAATAAAGCCTTTTAATTTTTCCATATGATATACCAAAAATCGATTAATCATAAATAATATTAACTTTGACGTGAGTTTTTTTTACCAACATTTCTTTTTAACAATAACTTTGAGGGACATTTCTGGGTTCATGGGTTTTGGGTTGGGAAGTGGCAGGGGTGTTTATGGGTCATGGGTATCTAAGTTTTGAGGTTGGGGATAGGGTAAGGGTGTTTCACTTTGAGGGATGTTTTGCGTAGGGGGTGTGAAGATTTCCATGCATACAGTATTGTACTAAGATGAAGGAAAATCATATATTCATGAAAAAGTTTTTGACATAAAGTTTCTTACATTCATTCCTACTTTTTAATGGTGATGTAACACCCTTTTTATAGAGAAGAGAAGCAAGCATAAAAAGGCTAATAATAGCCGTTACAAAATGAGGAAAGACAGGACAATAGTGAAGGACGGCAGCCACAGAGAATATTCTTCCTAGTACAAGCCAGCTAGAATATTCTTGGCTCAACACTCCCCCTCAAGATTAGAGGAGGAAGGACGAACTCCAAGCTTGTGTAAAAGATGAGCATGCTGAGTAGTGGTAAGAATCTTAGTGAAGACATCTGCTAGTTGGGAATGCGAAGGAATGTGGGTTGGTTGCACTGTATTAGCATTCACTTGCTCTCGGATGAAATGATAATCAATGTCCACGTGCTTCATTCGTTCAAGATGAACTGGATTTGAAGCTATGGCCAAGGCAGCCTTGTTATCACAATAAAGAGTGGTAATGCCTATGTGCTTGAGACCAAGATCTTTGAATAATTGTTTGAGCCACATGATTTCACAAATGGTGAGTGCCATGGCACGATATTCAGCTTCTCCGCTGCTTCTTGCAACAATACTTTGACGCTTTGCTTTCCATGATATGGGAGATTTTCCAAGCAAGATACAAAAACCAGAACTGGAAGGTAGACTAGAGGCCGCAGACATGGTAGGGGTGGCAGAAGCTCTTTCTTTTCCCATCACGATACTTCCTCCTCCAATGCTGCCTCTATTGTCACTTTTTCTCCAAGCCAAATAGAGCAACTTCTTATAATTATACCTTCTAAGTCTTCTTTTCAATCCTCTTAATCTTCATAATCAGTCTAGAATCAATTTACCTAATGGGGAAACTTCTGTCATTCTCACAAAGGATCTGTCTTTCTCAACAAAGCCCTTACTCTTCATGATGTGTTACATGTTCCTACATTTAAACACAACCTTCTCTCTTTGCAAAGGTTAAGTAAGGATGAGCAATGTAAAGTTATTTTTGAACCTACTTTGTGCACCATCATTGATCAAATCACTGGTAAAGTTAAAGGTAAGGGACAAGCTGTTAATGACTTATACTATCTCATTAATCACACATCTCCTTTTTCTCTCAATCCTAAAAACAGTACTGCTGCTACTTCCATACATATTCCTGCCATAATTCAAGGTATACCACCTTTACCTCCTAGTGCTTTGTGGCATCATCGCTTAGGACATGCTCCTTTAGATCGAATTAAAAAGCTTGCACCTTTCACACACCTTCCATCTACTGCTGGAGAAGTTTGCATCACATGTCCCCTTACTAAATTCACTAAAAAGCCATTTACTCTAAGTCCCTCCATAGCCTCTCAAACTTTCTCTCTTGTGCACATTGACATTTGGGGTCCTTATAAGGTTCCTACTAAGGCTAACTACATGTATTTCCTCACTATGGTTGATGATTTTTCTAGAGTAACTTGGGTGCAATTGTTAAAACACAAATTTGATACTTTAAGTATTCTTAAAAATTTTGCTTCAATGATCAAAAACCAATTTCATACAAGTATTCAAGTTCTTAGATCCGATAATGCCTTGGAGTTTGATGACAATAACTGTAGAAATTTACTTTCTGCTCTTGGTATTGTTCATCGAACTTCGTGTGTTGACTGCCTTCAACAAAATGGTCGCGTAGAACGGAAACATCGAAATGTTCATAAAATGGCTAGAGCTTTGTGAAACAGCCCAAACCAGCATAAACAATAATATAATACTGTCTCCAAAGAACAGCGGAACACTTATAGAAGTTTGGGCTGAATCCGACCTGTGGCTCGATAGCCACAGCAAATCAATATCAGAGTTTTTAAAACTTTTTACATTAAATAAGTGAATACTATTAACAAAACGTTATAACATATTACAATTTAATTTACAAATATCTAATTTACAAAATGTGTTTTAAAAAGAAGTCCTCGCCTCGTACGTATCACATAACACATGTAGGCGTCCTCTCCACATCAAAGCTAACCTGAAAATGGATCTATACCCTGTAAGGGATAGGCCCCATCAAAGACTGTCAACAATTGAATTGTTGAGTAATCCAACAAACTATTACATTTATGTACAAGTCATTAACAAACTATTACATTGTTGAGTAATCCAACAATCTTTTGCTCATTTGGTATCTCCTTATGAAACATTAATTTATAAAAACTCAAACTCTTTTAAAAGAACGTTTGGTATCGACATAAATACGACTAAGAACCTTTGGTTCGTAGTGAATCAAAATACGGCCATTACTTTACAAGTAAATAGCGAAAGTCAAAATACGGCAAATGAAACATATGAATTCATTTGCGAAATAAACAAAACTTTATATACCAAACGTATTTATTCAAAACTCATATTAAAACAATAATATAACAACACTTTAAAAAACGTGGGAATATATGGACCGTCAGGAAGTAGGCTTGATCTAAATCCTGAGAATACGGGTGATCGTCATCACCGAAATACGGTTCTAGCAAGAACGAAACGGGATCGGGGGCTCGAGACAGATCCGAAAAGCATTACCTATTATCAAGCTATAGGATTTCATAATAATTCGGATATGAATATCCGTTGTCAATTCCCAAAAACGGACATTTTCCAATGTAGAACATTTCATTATAAAACGAATTAATAATTCACTTGATTTTCTTTGAAATCAATAATCATACTTCATTTCATAAAACCATATTTCAGGACTCATATTTTAGAAGTCAATATCATACAAAACATGCTTTTGTAATCTCTTTAAATAAATACAATATTAACATACTTTTTAATCAAATATAATTTTTATAACATGATTAACTTTTATTAAAATCATTTTACAAAACTAACAATATTATTACATAAACAAGCAATTAAACCAATATATTTCCCATCATCAATTGAACATAAAAATACTTAAACTAGCTTTAAAAGATATAAGTGTTTGTAGGTTACCTTTATGAGAAAATTCTTCAATCAAAAAATCAAATTAGAAAACCAAAGAACTTCATAGATGCATTTGAACAAACACTATGTGTGCATCAACTTCTAACTTCAAGGGATAAAGATTCAAGCTCCATTTTTGCATCACCCTCAATAATACTCAACAAAGAAAGAGTAATAACCCTAAATTGATCTCATGTACCCAATAAATAACCTTAAACATTTAATTAAAAGAATACCCAATTCGTTTCATAACTACTAATCCCGTATTAGACTATTAGTAACATATCAGGACACCCTGTTAGTATTTTGGGAATAGCTTCCTCATACAAACTCGTATAGAGGCGGTTCAAGTGTCTACGCGATCGCAACTCAGAGCTCTTCAATTCTTATGCAGACACCAAAATCCAGAAACAATAAAAAAAGCCACGAAAATGGTAAAAAAGAAGCTTATTGTTGATTTTCGTAATAGCGTGGTACTATTTCACTATTTTGAACATAACTCTCCCATACGAACTCATTTTGGGGAGATTCAAGTGCCCACGCGACGACGACTCCGAGCTCTACAATTCTTATGCAGACACCAGGATTCAAAAACAATCAAAACTACTTCGAAAATAGCCAAAACAGAATGTTCAGTTTCTGAACTGAAATTTCAATATCCAAAATAGTAAATTTTATTCTAGAAACCAAATAACCCAAATAACTAATACTAACAATCTAACATAACCCAATTACTAAGAATCTATATACTCAACTTAAATTCAAGTTAATGCTTAATATTTGAATCAAAGACCCAAATGGAATCCACTAATTCTAAACTACTTTAAAACATTCAATTTATACTTAAATAGAATAGTTTATAGATTACCTCACTCAATCACCATGGAAGGACCTTGCAACTTTTAATCTTTAACTTCAATAGCATACAATCATCAAAATAAACCCCAATTTTGCTTCTCTGACATTAAATTGAAACCTTCAAACCCTAGACTTGGGGATTTCTAATATGATGAGATTCTATTTTAATTCATAATGTTTATGTATTTGTAAGGTGTATACAATTTTCAGAGTTTGTTTGCAGTAACTTACTTTGAGATGATAAGAAGATGAAAAAGATAGTTATGGGATTTGGAAGTTTATACTCATTCATCACTTAAGGGAGGGGGTTTGCTTAGATAGGAGAATGTGTCATCAAACATAGGTATATGTGTCAAGCTAAAACAATGATGTGGCTTCATACTCATACTCATCAAAGTATGAGGTATATAAAAATATCCATATTTTTCGTTGTATAATTTACTTTGATCCCAACATTAATACAACTGATGTCCTTAAATAATAAAATATTATTATGAGTCCCAATAAAATAACATACTTAAATTTTGATACCCAAATTAACTTAATTAATTACTATTAATTAATTCGTTAAAATAGGGGCTGTCTCACTTTGCGCTTTCAAGCTGGGCTTCCTCTTGAGTATTGGGGTGATTGTGTTTTAAGTGTTGTTCACGTTTTAAATAGGCTACCTACTTCTGTTTTACAATTCAAAACGCCTTATGAAGTCTTACATGGTCAATTTCCTGATTATTCTCACCTCAAAGTCTTTGGATGTCTTACCATGGCTTCTCATCCTGCAAGCACCATTGATAAATTTTCTCCTTGAAGATTTCTATGTATACAATATTGTGCTAAGATGAAGGAAAATCATATATTCATGAAAAAGTTTTTGACATAAAGTTTCTAACATTCATTCCTGCTTTTTAATGGTGATGCAACACCCTTTTTATAGAGAAGAGAAACAAGCATAAAAAGGCTAATAATAGCCGTTACAAAATGAGGAAAGAAAGGACAACAATGAAGGACAACAACCACAGAGAATATTCTTCCTAGTACAAGCCAACTGGAATATTCTTGGCTCAACAGGGTGGGGGCCGACAATGGAAGGATAGGTGGAGGCTATGGTGGTAGAGATGGTGGAAGGTGGTGAATGGGCGATGACAATAATCACAACAAAATCAACAACAGAAATTACAATAATTACAACAAAAACGACAATCAAGCACAAGACAAAAATATGAATGTTTATATTCTTGTAGAAAATAAAAGAGCACACTCTTAATTCTATGACAATAGTAATAAATAAACGCATGGTCGTTACTATGTTGATGGAAATGTAGGGTATAAAGGTTGTTTGAACAAAAATATTGCTCAACGTTGTTATAATGAAAAAGTAGCTAATAAAATAGAATTCCCTTAGGTTGCGTTTGGGAATAAGTATTTCATTTGGAATTGTAGATTTCAATTATGAATTCATTAATGCTATGTTTGGGAATGAGAATTTCATTTGAAAATATAGATTTGTCTCAAAATTAGTGTTTGGCAAATAGTAGAATTTCAAATTTGGATTTGAGTCAAATCTACAATTGTTATCTAAATGGTTTAAAGATGAGGATTTGAGAATGCTCCCAAATCTTGTCATTCTCAAATTCTAGGTCATTCTCAAATTCTACATTCATGATTTCATAATTGAAATCATTAATTTAAAATGAAATGCTAGTTCCCAAACACAACCTAAAGAAGAATTTGTGAATCACAAAATTAGGGAAGGGATTCTCAAATACTTATCTTTAACCATTTTTTAAAACATTGGTGGATTTGACTCAAATCCAAATTTGAAAATCTTTTACTTGCCAAACACTAAATTTGAGTCAAATCCACATTTTCAAGTGAAATCAACATTCCCAAACATAACATTAATGTTGATGGAAATGTAATGATTTTGTGACTATAGTTGATGATTTCTTAAGAATGACATATTGGTAGTAAAATTGAATTCCCTTTTATTCTAAAATAGTTTTCAAGCATGGTTCAAACGCAATTTGAATTCCCTTTGTGACTATCTTTATAATGGTATGCTAATTTAATCTTGTTTATTATTGTTTTGCAACAATTTAGCAACCATATCAACAAGCATGGAAGTGGTGTATTACAAGAACCTTGAAAACATATAAGCGACATAATCACATTCTGAATAAGGTTGCTAACATCCGTTGCTTCACATTCCAATTTATGAGATCAAATCTTTGTCGTTTCTAGTTGACTCAAATGTAATTGAATTATGTTCTAGTTAGTCATCGTTGGAAAATCGAAAGTTGTGCAACTGTGATTAAAATACCATTGCATTTGTGTATACAAAATGAGGGGCCTTAATTAGAATAGGTACTCTTTTGAGAGACCGTCTTTCTAAGAGACGACTTTAAAACAAAACGACATTCTTATTTTCTCCCACAATAATTTGAGTTTGAACTTTCTTTGATAATGCATTTCTAATCTAAGTGCAGATATAGTCAGTGGCGGATCTAGGGATTAGAGTTCCCTGGCGCACCAAGAAATGGATGAAATTAGCTAATGTGAGCAGCATATAGTATATTTGTAAAACAATCTCTTAAACCAAGAAAAAGGTTTAATAGCAAGCAATTCCCCAACAAAATAGAATAGAGGGAGCTTGGAAGGGTAGTCAACCAATCACTTGAAATTCATATTGATCAATTGAAACAGTCAACCATGGTGTTTTGTTATTCAGTCAACCTGAATCTTGACTTCACCAAAAACATAGCATTCGTAAAATGAACTAACCAAGACTTGCGACTTTAGATTTGCATTCTAGCTTCACAGTAATTCACGTGAGATTGTAACCAAATACCTAAAAACATAATCTGCAACTCCCACTTCTAATTTCTAAAGAATCATTCTCTTTTGTGAATCTGTGTTCTTGGTGTGCTACTTAATTCATATGACCTGAATGAAATTAGGTTCTGAGACACAGTGGTTTCGCAATTCTAACTTTAATCAAATTTAGATGACATTGTTATCAGATATCAAAAAACACTTATATGTAATAAAAATCAAGATTTTAAAACAACAAGATTAAGAATTTAAGATTATAATTAAAGATTATAACATAAAAATTAAGATTAAGAGTGAAAACACCTAAAAAAAATCAAAATTTTAAACATAGAGGTTAAGATTAAGATTAGAACAAAAAAATGTCAAAAAATTTTCTCCCGGGCCACGTGCCCCGGGAGGCCCGTACATAGATCCGCCCATGGATATAGTATGTACGAATTCCAATGATTTTTGAAAGCATAAGCAATTTTGCTACACCATACATGTTTCGAGATCAAACAAAATTTAATTTCATTTTCGATCCTAATAATTAACTTGCGACAAGAGAGAATTGACCAAACCTTTACAATATTTTCTTTAGCATAAATGCATAACGTTGGTATTATTCAACCATCAAAATATCATGAACAATATCATACTTTAATCAATCAATACTTAATGTATAATTGGCAATTTTAATTTATATATATAATATATATGTCTTAACCATTGTAGTACTTTTTATTCCTTATCTACAAATTTGATTGTCCTTCTAACCATGATGATCACATGAATAAATTTATATTCTCTTTTCTTATTTAAATTATTAAGAATAATAACACTTATGATTTCCATCATAAACTTTCTGTTAGAAAATGTACTTTAATTTATAAATAAACAATAAATTATAATACAAGTTTGTGATAGAAAAACCAAATTACATATGACAATCAAGAACCTTGCTTATGTACACCATCGAGATCTCTGATACACCGATCTTCAAACATGAACCAAGTAACAAGAAGATTTTGTTGGAACTTGATATAAATTCTAGGCGAGATGCTCTTTCCTAAAACGTTATTTCCTCCCTACAACGGTGCTTGGGATCAAACCGGAAATACGTTCTAAGATACAAAGAATCACATTGATCTCCTAGCACATGGAAATTAGAATGACATAAGAAAAGCTTAAATGGAAGGAAATATAGAAATACACAATCAAGGATTGCAAGTTCTTGATTGAAATGCTCAAGAAGAGAAGAAAAATCAGAAAATATGGATGTATCAAATAACACACAAGCATTCTATATTTATAGAATAGCTCATACTACTTCATGAAGCAATGTGTCGCTCCATGAAACACAAGGTTGATCCGTAAAACTCGAGACCGATTCATGAATCAAAGTCGCTTTCCACTCAACCCATATATCCTAGGAAACATGATTATAATAACCAACAAAATGAAACAGAGCAACAAACAAGACGAACCCACACGAAGAACAGGGATGCGCGGGCCGCCTAGTTCTCCGCGGGGTGCGCAAATGCCTCTGACAGGCTCCGCGGGGTGCGTAAAACTCCGCGGGGTGCACACTCTGTTATGTCTCATTTTTCCTTTCTTTTAAATACACACTTTGGGATATTCTTAATTAATTTAATTAAATTATTTATTTAATATAATTAATTAAACATTTCCAATTACCATTATATACTCTAAGTTCCAACACTTTCATCATTAAATTAATATTAACACATGCCACTTCTCTAAATCATCTTTGTGAAATACTATTACCCACATGCTTTACTTCAAAGTAAAAGTTGAACACATGTATTTCAACATAAAACTCAAATGTAATTTATGACTTAATAAAAGAAAAACTTGCTTGTTTTTCATGATACTTTTTCTTACTAAAGATACCCATGAAAATAAATATTTCATTTGCCATATTCAAAAATTCCATACCAAAATACTTGTCCAAATTCATGAAGTTTGATGTCGGATCTTTAACGCTTGCCATGATCAAAGAAAATTATCACAATAGATTATTACAAATAATAATATGGAAATGAAACTACAAATACAAGTTTGAACTTTGTAGTTGTTGTAACTTAGTGTATATAATGGTCATCGAAAAGTATAATTAATTAGATAAATAAATATATTTAATTAAATTAATTTAAGTATATCCCAAGTTTGCAAAATGTATGTTTTTAAGGAAAAATAACATTCGCAGATCGCAAAACAACTCGTAACTCGCGAGACAAGGCAAAAAAGTTACTGTTTTGGGGTGCATCAGGTCGCGGCACACGACCAAAGTCGCGGCTCGTGAGTGCACTGTTTTTTGCGGGGAATTTTCTTTGCGACGTTATTTATTCATTGGTTAGTTATATTATCACTACCGACGGTTATATATGGTTATTTTAACCAAATTTGTTGGGATGAAAGGATTGATTAAAAGACGACATTAGTTCGTGAATCAATCTTGTGTTTAGTAAAATAATATGTTGCTTCGTGAAATGGTGTGAGCTAATCTATGAAGACTTTTGTGGTTATCCACTAGATGCAATTGCTGATTTCTTTTCTTCTCTAGCACTTTACATTGAGAACTTGCAATCCTCATTTGTAATTTTCTTTATCTTCTTCCATTTAAGTTTCTCTTACATCATCCTAAAATCTGTGTGCTCGGAATTAAGTGTCATTCTTTGTATCTCTGAACATATTTCCGATTTATTCCCAAGCATCGTAGTAGGGAGGAAGTGATGTTATAGGAAAGAGCATCTCGCCTGGAATTAATATCATGTTCAATACAAAATCTTCTTGTTACTGTGTTCGATATATGGTGATTCCCGATGATCAAGTTTGCATTTGGTGTATGTTAAGCAGAGGTTTGAACTTATCATATGTTTTTGTAACCTACTAAGTTTATGTACTTTATTTTATATGTTTGATTTATAAAATTAAAGTCACAAAATACAACAATCTAAAGCATCATATTTCTGAAGTAAGTATGACAAGTTTCAAAGTTTAACCACAAACTTTGTCAAAATTGACAAAATTGTTGAAAAAGTTTTAAAGTTTGCTTATATGAAAATTACACCATGATCGGGTGATGAGATAATCGTAGAGATTTTTGAAAGGGTGCATTGGTTTGATAAAAAGACACGTTGGTTCATGAAAGGATGTGTTGGTTATGAAGGGTTGCGTTGTTTCTTGTTTTGATCAAGTTATGTTAGAGAGATAGACATAATTACATGGTAGAAAAAATATTTCTCAAGTATATAAGTGTCTCTATGTTAATTTCATATGTTTATTGTTTTTATGACAATAGAGAAGTATAATATGTTACATGTTTAAGAAAGTTTTTATATCCATGGAAATTGGTAAAGTAAGCGATCATGGTTATTTGACCATGTTTATTATTTGGTATAAATGATGATACTCCATTTTATTTATCAAAGAATTTTGATGGTTGAAAGTATAACTTACCATGATTTTATGATGAATAAAATTATCATCATAGATGGATATTGTTTGTTATCTTTTGTGGTTAACAAGTATTGTTTAATTCATTATAAGATGATAAAATTTCATTGTTATGTTGTTGACATGTTTATCTTATATTATTTGTATCATATCTTGTTTTATTATAGAAAGATAATAAGTGTTATTATCAAGTTGATTAAAATTGTATGTATTAATAGTTAATTAATGGCAATATGTTAAATTTTGGGTCTTTGCATGTTTGGTATGACAAGATACATTATGTTATGCAAGTTAAGCATTATCTGTTATGATCAGTTATCTTTTGTCCAAGTTCAATAATGATTTTGTTATTGATGTGTATTTCACCATTTGAGTGTATTGATTTAAAAGGTTGTATGCTTAACAATAAAGTTAATTAATGTATAAAGTATATTATTGCAATGTTGTTCTTAACAAAAGTTAGTCTTTATGATATGTTCTTTGTTGGTTTATAACCAATATTATTTAAATTTCAATATATATTTTATATGAGTTTTGTCATATGTTTACTTTTAGCCAATGTTATATTAATTTATTAATATTAAAAAAGGGTATAAAGTTTATGACATGAATAAATTTTAAAGGTTTATCATCAAAATTCATTAAAAGTAAGTTTAATGTAAAGGTGATGTTAAACAAGAATTTGAAATCTAATAATGTTATTAAATAAAGATTAAAAGTTATCAACATTATTTTAATCTCGAACTTTTATTTATTAAATTGTTTGTTATGGAGGTTAAGTTCCAAAATGTTAAATAAGTAAAATGAGTTTAATGATTATATAAGTGATTTTATATATCAAATAAATGATAAAGACAAGTTTGTCTAGTTTATTTTGATATATATGATGGTTTAATCTTATATGGAATTATGTTGATTTGCTAAGTAAAGAAAGATAGGAATTCCTTTATTATTACATTGATTAATGTATTAATTGAAATTCATATGTTACTCTTAGTCTAGAGTATACGTCAACGCTTTAACTTTTATTATGGTAATTAAAATTCCATAATATGTTATTATTTTGATTTTCAAGATGGGCATTATTTGCATGAGTATATGTAAAGTTTTATACTAATATTTATTTTGGAGGAAAGTACTAAATAAGTTTTATTCCGGTTAATGGGTATGTTAACGTATCTTATGTTTTCAGATAACGCCTAAATAATTTAGTGTGACAATAAAGAAGAATTTAACTATTTAAATTAAAGTTGATATTAAATAATTTACTTGGTATAAAGTGTTTGATTTTACAGAAAAGTCTTAATATTTTGATACAAAGGAAATCTATTTTGAAATATTTCCAAGTTCAAAATAAGGAAGCATCTATATAGATTATGTTTTTTTATAACATCTACTATGAGTTCTATTTATTAGAACAAGGGAGATTATATATCAATGATATTTGATTATAATATAAAGTGATGCAATATTTATTTGGAAATTAACTTTCAATGATAGATAAGTTTAAATACCTACAAGTTTGAACAAATGGCTATGGCATTTTTATCTTTTTTAGTATTATTCTGCTAATCTTTTGATAAAGCATGTATATCTAAAAGAGAAAAATATAAGTTTGTTTTATTACGGAAAAGTTTTTAACGAAGTTTGATTTTGTTAAAGTTTTCAAAGTAAAGGTTTTAATACCGTATTCATGTTACTAATATGAAGGTTTACCATGATTATGCATTTTGATACTTAAGTTTAAGCTTTCTAAAAGAAAGTAAGTAATGATGTGTTCATCATGGGAATAATGTTTGATGTTTAGTAACTTAATCTCCAAGTAAGTATAGCAATATGTTATAGATAGATTTTCATATTATATATGAATATTGGTGAGCATGTAATAATGTTCAAGATTTATTAAGTTGTATTATACTTAATAAGATAATTGAGTTTTGAATTTATTTCAATAAGTATACCAAAAATACAATGGTTAAATAATTGTTTGTATATATTCATATGTTTTTATCACTTAAGATATATTTATTTTGGAATTGTTTAAGTAAAGTTGACAAAGTAATATGTCATATTCTTTCTACACTACAAAAAAAACGCAAAATTCCGACTACCCAAGATAGTCGCTGCTTAGTCGGTATACGACTATACCGACTAAACACCATACCGACTAAGCACCGACTACCCACAATTAGTCGGCTCAGAATGGTCGGTAAATTAAAATAGTCGAAAAATCAGTCGGAATTCCGACTAAATATGGTTTGGTAGGTGTTTAGTCGCAATTTCGACTAGACTAATTGGTAGGGATATAGTCGGTGTATACCGACTAACTTCCTACTAACTGTTAGTCGCAATTTACCGACTACATTTGTGGTAGGAATTTGGTCGGTGTATTTAAAATATGGATTTTGTTGATTTTCCAGAATTATTACAATTAAAATAATATATTTATTTTCAGACCAACCTACGACTAAATAGTGGTAGGAAAGTAGTCGGATAAATCAAACCTTATTTTAGTCAAAAACTGACTTACATTTGGCGGCTCTAGATGCATTTATTTACTAGCTAAATTCCTACTATTTTGTAGTCGGAATTTAATACGAAAAAATTTAATATTAAAATAATAAAACTAGTCAAATATGGTCAATGATATTGACCATGTTTGACCAGTTTTCTTATTTTATCGATAACCTATATTATCGATCAAACAAAACAAAAAAAAACAATAAAGATAATATGTAAGGCACGAAAAAATTAATAGTACAAATATACAAACATTAATGTAACATAATATACAATCCAAATTGTTTAAACCTAAAAAACTCAAACATAAAAATCATAATACAAGGGCTCAGCTGGTCGGTGGAGGCGGAAGAGGTTGTCAGTAGGCCGGGTTATAATACAAAGTTGAGCAAATTGTTGACCTCTTCCATCAACTGTCGTTGCTCTTCCAAGAGTGCATCATGCTCCTCCCTTGAAATGTGCTGGTTGAGGCGGGCCTCAACTCGGTCAATAGACTCTTGAAGATGATCCAGCCTCTTGTTCACCATTTGGGCTTGGGGAGGAGTGGTCTGATATTGGGACTGCGGCTTCGCAACATCAGCGTAATAAACTTGTGCCGCGTCACCAACACCATACACATTCTTGGAGGGCTTCTTCTTCCTCGGCGCCTGTGATTCGATATTTTTAGCGGCCTTAAAATAGGCGTCGTTAATCTTCTCATCAGGCGCATCAACAGGAAGATCGGCAATGAGGCGCTTGTATTCGTCCTAAACAATAAAACAATAAATTCTGTAAAAATTTCGGCAGAGTTTACTCTGTAACTAACTAAACCAAAACTTAAATAAGCGCTGAAATGGAAACCAATATAGATATAATGTGTATCTACTACCAAAATAGCTACCAAACCAACATTTCTTCAAATTACAATATCAGATATCCTAAGTAATATTCTAAACAGCTAATGTACTAAAAGCTAACCTACCAATACACTAACTAAGCTATGATTCAATGATAACCAAAAAATGCTTATCCAAAAATAATATAGATAAAAGATTGAACTTACACTTATGGCCTTGGACTTCTCGTTGACCCATTGCAACCCGTCCTTTGTATGCACCTTATGAGTAGTGGTGTTCATAATAACCCGATCCGAAAAATCCGACCCAATTATCCGGTACCCGGTTTCTAAAATCGGGTAATTTACCCGATTTTTGCAAACCGGATAATCCGGGTCGGGTACTCGATTTTAAACCAGAACCGGATTCGGGTCACGAATTTTTGAAAACCGGGTACCCGGTATCTGGTTTTCTTTAATTATTTTTTTTGTAATTTTTTCGTAAATAAAAAGATTATGAAATCTCTTAAGCTAACCTTGGATTGAATATTTTTGGAGAGCTAGTATTTGAATTTTGTAATTGTTCTTACTTAAACTCATGAATAATAATATTATTCTTTCATTTTCTTAATTAATCTTTTATGACTAATTAAGTTAAAGATTTTTAGAGAGTTTGTATTTGAATTTTATATGAAAAAATATTTTAAGTGAAAATAGAGATAAACAAACGTATGGTTGAACGACAAAACGACAAAAACATAAAAAATAAATATACATTCTAATAAAACCAGGGTATCCGGTTTCCGACCCGGTTTAAACCGGGTACCCGGATTCCGAATACCCGTTTTAAACCGGGTCGGAACCGAATCGCAATTTAAGGTACTCGAAAAAGCGGGTACCCGAATTTCCGGATCTGGGTCGACCCGTTACCCGGTTTTGAACACCCCTACTTATGAATGCGTAGTAACATCTCATAAGAGAGCGACGTGCGTTGCTGCTCTTGTAGTCTTGTTCCTGCAATGAATTTTAACCATGGTTATCGATTATATGTTTATGTATATTTATTTATGTGTATAAAATTAATAAATCAAATTAGTACAAGTTCAAGGTTATACCAATATGCGCAATGTCCTACGCGCAGACACCGAGCCGCTGGTATGGGTGACTTCAGCCGCACCCCCTTCATCCCCCCGGCAGCAGTTCCTCCTCCCTCTGGACCGACTGGATTGGAGTTCTTCTGATTTCCAAGCACTTACCCATCGGTCCTATATCTCCCTCTTCTCCCACTCCGCGTACACTAGAGAAATGATAAAAGGATCCCAAGCCCATTGTTTTTGAAACGACAAGATCAATCAGTATTTGTATAACAAAGCATGTCAATCAAAAGTCAATCAAATAAGTAATGAAGTAGATATCCTTACTTGAAATTGTGTCCAATAGAAATCGATCATTCGCCTATCTAGGTGCCTCTATGCCCATCCATTAGGATCTTGGTAGGCCTCAAAGGTCCTACGGATGGACGTGGATATTTGGCTGCCACCGTCTGTGGCAAACCTTCATGAACAAGCAAGTTCTACTTAGTATACATAGTGCATATAACTATCATAGTGCAACAAATAATAATACGTACCCAGAATTATCAGGCATCCATGGTAGGGGTGGTAGTGGATGCTATGTCGTAGGGGCAGAATCATCGCGCGGCGGCCCCTGCGCGGTGTCAGTCTCCAGTGTCCTAGCGTGACGTGGCGAAGCACGCGACGACACCGAAGAGGGAGCAACGACCCCCTCTATCCTCCTAAACTCTGACCTCAAAAAATGATCCTCTAAACCCGGAGTAGGTTGAGTATAGGTTAAAGCAAGAGGTTCAGCTTGAGGCTGAGGTCGATTCAGGGTCATACGGTTGACCGGTTTCTCATTCTAGGCATCTTGTTAAAATAATTTAATCATGTTAACAATTAATAATCTAAATTTAACTCATTACTAAAAATAATTAAATAAACACCCAAACAGCCTCACCCACCGCCTTTAAATAAACACCCAAACAGCCTCACCCACCGCCCCTAAAACCACCATACACCCCCCACCACCACTATAAATCGCCCAAAATTACTATAAAAAAACGAACATTAAACCCTAAAAATATCAACAAAAAAAAAACAGGTATAAAAACATGTAAAAAATCCCACGAAATTTCAAAATTTCGAAAATAAACCCATTAATTTCGAAATTTAACGCTAATCATGCAATAAAATCGAATTTCAACCCTAAAAAATCAATAATGTCGAAATTACATGTAAAATAAACGAAATTACATATAAAGATAACCATGTTAAATAAACGACATTACATGTAAAAATAAACAAAATTACATGTCAAAATAAACTAAACATGTAAAATTAAACATGTAAAATGAACATGTTAAAAAATAAACATGTAAAAAAACAAGTAATCAAAAAACATATAAATAATGTCAAAAATACATGTAAAAAAAAATAATATATTTCGAAAAATAAAAAAAAAAAAAAACACTTAGTACCATAACATAATTTCATGTTCAATTTAACATGTTAATAATTAATTAAACATGTCTTGACATTATAGAAAAAAAAAACTAGTTCATGCAAGATTATTACAAAAAAGATTTTAAAAAATAAATTAAACTAACAAACATGTAAGATTATTACAAAAAAGATTCGAAAATCAAACCAAAAAACACAAAATAAACTAAGAAAATCATGTTCATATTCAAAGAACTTGAGATCAAACCAAGAAATTAAAATGAAATCATCTACATTTCGAAAATAATACAAAGATAAACCCTAAATATCAATATTCATGTTCAAAAGTTCAAAAAAAACAAGACTAACCTTTAGAGTCGGAAAGTAGTAGAAGATCTAGTCCTCAACACTCGTCGGAATGTAACCCAAAAACCAATCGAAGTTGGAAGGGAAGGAAATAATGTCCTCTAAAGTTGTTGGAGGTGGAGAAGAGATGGGAGGGAAATTTGAATGAATTAGGGTAAATGTAAAATGGCGTTTTCTGGTGAAAAGAGAGTTTTTATATCTAACATTTTCCAACCAAACATCGACTAACAGACAGTCGGTGTTTAGTCGGTGCGATTTTTTACTAGTTTCAACAACCCCACTCAATGCAGTCAGTCACTTTTCAGAGAGTATTGGGAAGGTAAAAAACTTTTCAGTTTACGACTAACCTCCGATTATCTATTGGTCGCTAGTTAGTCGGTATACTTAAAAGTTGTTTTACCTTCCCAATGTTTCTGACAATCAAAGAAGCTTCTCTGAGAAGCTTTGCGATTCAAAATACCGACCAAATAGCGACTGGAAACTAGTCGGTGGGTAGTCGAAATTTCAAATAAATAAATTTTCCGCGCCCTTGTATTTTTGTATTCTGATTTGTCTTATTATTATTATTATTATTATTATTATTATTATTATTATTGTTGTTGTTGTTGTTGTTGTTGTTGTTGTTGTTGTTGTTGTTGTTGTTGTTGTTTGTTATTATTATTATTATTAATTTAATTTCATAAGAATTATTATTATTATTATTATTATTATTATTATTATTATTATTATTATTATTATTATTATTATTATTATTATTATTATTATTATTATTATTATTATTATATTGTACTTATTAATTTATAATATTAAAATTGTAATTACGAGATTAAAATATACTAAATGTATTACCCAAAATAAAAGTACATAAATAAACATACGACTAAAAAAATGTTAGATAAAAAAACTTATTATTGGGTTACATAATTGTCATCGACATCATCGTCGTCAGATAATACAAGATCTTCGTCGGTGTCTTCATTTTCATCGACATCATCAACCATTTCGTCTAGCTCTAACAATTCTCCAGCTAGATCACGCAACAGTTCGACTAGTGCGTCAGAAACATCTTCATTCACCACGAAATCCAGTGAATTCTCTTCCAGTTGGAAAGCGGTTGCTTTGATCTGACTTTGCAAACAGCTTGCCAATCTTTCATGTTTTTCCTTAAACTGGGATAAGGTAAATAATAAACCTGGGAAGCTTGACTTGCTAGCACAAAAGGATTGTATTTTCTATATGATCGACCAATATGAATGTCAACCAGCTTGTACCGCGGATGGATTCTCATACCATGGCCGTATCCGGTGGTAGTCTGATCAAACCATTGACATTTGAACAGTGTGACCCTTTTAATTGGAAGTGCTCGATACTCGAGGTCAATAATGTCCTCTAACTTACCATAAAAGCCGGTTTTATTCGGACTGTTTTCATCAGATTTCACGCACACCCCGCTGTTTTCAGTAGATTTCTTTTTTGCGGAATGGGACATAGTGTGAAATATATAACCATTCACGTAACAAACATCATAGCGACGTGCCTTTTGAAAAGGTCCCTCGGCGAGGTCCTTTAGAATATCGGCATTATCCACACCGTCAAGAAACCCGTCCCTAGACTGCACATAAAATCAATAATTCAATGTTAATCCGTAATACAATTTACACTCAAAATTACGATAATAAACGTGTACTTACAATCTGTTTAAACCAACGGGCAAACTGGTTTTGGACCACATGGTTAACTTGCTCTGCGTTTAGATTTGGTTCATACTTTGTGATTAAATGTACGAGTTGATCATAAAATTGATTCACCTCCGAACAATTTCTCAGCACATAAGTCTGAGCAATGTTGAGATCTGCTTCATCCATCATAAGAGCCTTACCCCTCCCATGAAATTTGATTGGGTGTGTGAATACGGACAAAACACCCAATCTGATGTTATTAAAGCCTTTGTCTTTGTTTCTAGGAAGATCTCTAACTCTACACCGAACATCTTGCCCAAAGTAATGCGAGACAAAGTATGATGCTTCTTCTGTAAGATATGCGTTACAGATAGAGGCCTCAACATGCGCCTTGTTTTTTACATTAAGCTTTAAATGTCAAAGATACCTATAATTTAAACCCGGATGTAATTATTAAGACTCATTAGTGACTAGATAAGGAAACAATACTTAATTTAGACATGTAATTACCTCTTAAAGGGATACATCCACCTATATTGTACCGGACCAGCAATCCTTGCCTCATAAGCTAGATGAACAGGCAGATGTTCCATGACATCGAAGAATGTTGGAGGAAATACAGTCTCTAACTTACAGAGCACCACTGCAATTTCCTCGTCCAACCTCCACATATCTGCTGCAGAATTCTTCGGAGAAGTAAAACTTCTAAAGAACAGACTAATTTCAATAAGAGTTTCTCATACTTTCGCTGGCAGCAACTCCCGAAATGCTATTGGAATTAGTCACTGCATGAACACATGACAATCATGACTCTTCATCCCGAATATCTGATGTTTAGCCATGTCGATATTCCTGGCTAAATTTGAAACATACCCATCAGGAAATCTTAGAGTTTTAAGCCACTCTAGAAGGATAACCATTTGTTCTCTGTTTAATGTTTGTGCTCCAGTACAGCAAATCCCAAAAAATACTTCTTTTCTTCCATCCAACACAATATTTACAGATTTCTGCGTTGTACTCAACTGCATCATCTTCAAATACCCGTACAAAGCCGAAACGATCCAGCTCCTCTAAAAGCTCATTTCCCGTATGTATGTCCGGCCTAACATCCTTCTCAACAGCTCCACGGCTGAAACTTATCCGATTTCTGCGGTAAGGGTGTCTACTATCTAAAAATCTCCTGTGTGAGTCAAACCAACTCACTTTTCTGTTGTGTCGTAAATAGACGGCTAAAGACTCGTCCATGCAGTATGGACGAGCGTGCACGCCAAATGTACTCCACCCCGACATCATCGAATAAGCTGGAAAGTCGTTGATTGTCCATATCAAAGCCGCACTAAGCTGAAAGTTCTGCCTCTTGGATACGTCGTATATTTGGATCCCATCTTCCCACAATAGCTTTAACTCGTATATCAATGGCTGTAAGGGATGGAAATTCAGTCCGAATCTGACCCTAGTCCGACTCGATCCGAGTAAAATAATGCAATTCGAGTCCGAGGAAAAAGTCATCCGACTTTACGATCCGAGTCCGAGTTAGAGACGGACCGGAGTTGGACCTTATTAAAAATCCGAGACTCCGACCCGACTCCGACCATGAAGGACATCCGACTTTGAATTTGACTTATACACTACTATTTTGTTTCCTTTAAAACTCTAGATCTGATTAATTCAAATTCTCTGTCATACTAATTGTAATTTTCGATTTTGAAAAACTACTTGGTATTTTTATTTAGATTGATGAATCAAGATTCGACATATGAAATCAAGAGTAATAAAATACGAGAAAATTTTGTTAAATTGCCGTAGTAGATTTATTTCTCTTGTTAAAATTGAATTCAAATTAAAGTACATACTTTTTTGTTAAATTGCATTTGAAAAAATATATTTTGTTAATTTTGTACGCTTTAAAATCATTAGTCCAATATCACGACGATATTGCTTGATAACAATCCGACTCTACATCCGACTCCATTGGAGGTCCGAGAGTCCGAGTCGGGGCAAACTTGGAGTATGCATAATCCGACTCCGAGTGGAGGTGGACTGAAAACAAAAGTCCGACTATTATCTGGAGCAAAGTCGGTGTGTGAATAATCCGAGCCGAGTCCGAGACATTGCCATCCCTAATGGCTGTAGGTACATGTTAATCTTATGCTTTGGATTGTTAGGGCCGGGGACGATCATCGTTAAGAAGATGTACTTTTTCTTCATGCACATCAAGGGCGGACGATTGTATGGAGTTAGTATTACGGGCCTATATGAATATTGTTGTCCCGAGCAGCTAAACGGGTTGAAACCATCTGTACATAACCCCAGTCTCACATTTCTTGTCTCCCTTGAAAAACCCGGATGGGTCGCTTTGAAAGTCAACCAGGCCTCACTATCCGAGGGGTGACACATCTCTCCATCTTTTGAACGGTGCTCCGCATACCACCTCATGTGGCTGGCAAGTCGCAGAAGCATACAACCGTTGTAGCCTAAGACCGATGGGAAAGTAGTGGAACTGCTTTCTAGGTGTGTTATTTGATATCCAACTAGAAACCCCAAACTCATCACATTGTGTCATACTCGCTGTGGGGCCCCAATAAATCATACACCCATTAACACAACAATCAATCTTCTCTACCGACAATCTAAGAGCCGAAATTTGTTTCTTCGTATCGTAAAAACTTGTTGTCATCCGATTATCTTTCGGCAACATTTCAATAATGAATTGACATAATTCATCGTAAAGTCTCTCTGGAATACGAAAGTCCGTCTTCAGGCTCGACATCCTTCCTATGACCGACATCTGAGTATGCATTTCGCAACCAGGGTACAGAGGTAAGTTGGCGGCTCTTAACATTTCAAAGAACTGTCTTGATTGGGGGTTCGGATCTTCTTCAATATGTACGGGCGAGTTTGGTACATTTGCGACGACATCATCACAACGCGGCATAAAATGATGATGTGTATCCGGAAAAGTACTCGCTGCTGCATCGTAGACCATTTGTGCATATGTATTTTGAACCGTGTTCTATTGTTGCTCTATCGGAGCCAACTTATTACTAAGTGGTGCACCTTCAGAACATTTGTGTAGGTACCAATCGTAGTAGTTTTCGACAAATCCCTTTTTAACAAATGATCTCTTACGACATCTGGAGCCCACAGTCTACAATTATCACACCGTTTACACGGTTATCTAACCTCATATGGAAATTTTTTTTCCTTGCAAATTGTATAAATTCTACGACTCCTTTACAACTTCGCTTGTACATCCAACTTCTTTCACTTCATAAGTCCATTGCTCTGCGAAACAACAAATTCCACGTTTATTAGCAACAGAAAAAACTTTCCGACTAATCTGCCACCACCTTGCGACTACAATATGGTCGTTATTGTGTTGGCACATGAAAAGATGTGCCTAATAAAGAATCTTGTCAGTTTGCTTTTTGAATAGTAATTTCAGAATTCCGACCAAATTGTGACTAAATCGTTGTCGGAAGGTGATCGGTAAGGACAAGAATCTTAAGGCAATAAATGCCTGTCAAGACGCTTTGACTGATTTTTGAAATTCAGAATTCCGACCAATCTGCGACTAACATGTAGACGAAAATAGGTCGGAAGTGGGAGCAGCAGCTTTATGGAATAAATGCGTGTCAGAAACCCTTTTTAGCTTTTTGAATTTCAAAATTTTGACGACATTGCGACTAGATTTTGGTCGCTATCTGGTCGGTATTATTAGTTAAGAAAAATTTTAATGAGCTTTTAGTGCGTCCATTTTTAGGTAAAAATCATAAGTACTTGATTGAAATAGTTGTTTTCCTTAAATATTTCCTCGTATGTACTATAAAAAATTGAAAACATTAAACATATGTTTTTCAACGTTAACGAAATTAGGCATTGTAAATTTTAGTAAGAATACCCACGAATTCCAACTCGCTGTATCACCCTCAGTGCATCTTTATACAACCTTACAAAATACAACATGTAGGCCGTAATAATTATGACTGAGTATGACAGAACGAGTTGCAAATCAAGGATTATTTTTACTAAAGCTTTAATTGTTGCAACAAAATTTAGTAAAAATACCCCACGATTTGCAACTCGTTGGTTCACCGATAGTGCAATTTTATACAACCTTACAAAATAGAACATGTAAACTGTAATTATGACTATCGGTGAGCCCAACGAGTTTCGAATCGAGGATTATTTTTACTAAGCTTCAACTGTTGCAACAGAGTTTAAGTAAATTAATACAATGCTTAATTTCATCCAAATTGAAAAAGATATTTTAATCGTTTTTACCAAATTTTTATAGTATATACAAGAGAATAATTACGAAAAACAACAATTTCGGGTAAGTACTCGTAATAGTTACAAAAAATGGCCACAAACTAAAAGCTCATTAAAATTTTTTTTAAAAAAAATTAAATATACAAATACAAAAAAGGATACTATGTTATAAATTAAGAACATTTTAAAAATTATTTCATAGTTACCCTTCTGTGTAACATAGTTACTTTTACAATTATGTGTTTTTGGCTCAATCGTGACCATAGATTTTTTTTATTTTAGTGAAATCAAGGGTGTAGAGTCCTTACACTTCTCATTTTCAACCCCTTCTCAATGTAAATATAATATTATATATATATATATATATTATAATATATATATATATATATATATATATATATATATATATATATTTTTTTTTTTTGAAAATTTGGAATATATTAATAAAAAAAGGAGGAACAAACACCACACTGTAACTTGGGACTCCAAACCCGCCGGCATAAAAAAACCCCCGTAGGGAAAAAAGCCATTGGAAGAGGGAGACCAAGAAACAGGCCACCCTAAACAACATAGGGGTGGGCTATGCAACAATGTTTTTCAATAAACACCAATAACAGCTGGTTCGAGCACCTTACACACCAAGGAAAGCTAAACAAAACCAAGTAAGACACAGCAAGACGCCTCCAGAATTAGTTCCAGAAGGCCCAACCCGAAAGAAAACACCAAACACGATCAACGCCCCGCCAGGACTCCAACACCCCTACACCTCTGAGGACCAGCCAGCAAACCCCGCCAAAGAGAATAAAATCAGAGACTCAAATCACGCGGACAACACATCCCAGACACTGCAGCTCAGCACAAAAAGGATCAGCACCAAACAAACACCACAAAACGGCCATCAAAAGAACAAAACAACAATCCACCAACACCACACACTAGCAATCACCAAGAGGGTACTATTACACCAAACACCAAGCAAAAGTCATAACACCAAAATTGAACTTTGCCTCCTCCAGTTCTTCGCCTCCTCCAACGACACCAAAACTCCAAACGCCGAAGACACCAACGACAAAAGAACCAGCAGTCCACACCAAAGCTCCAAATCCCGAAAACTCGACATAATTTTCACCAGCAACTACTCCAAAACCAGCCTAAAACCTCACGACAACTCCATAAAACAAAGACCCATTTAAGCCTGCAATACCCCATACAAGGTCGACAACACCAAGAAAAACAGCACCCCTACAAGAATCTAATACTGCGCACCAACTACCATCAACCAGCACCTCCAAAAAACCAGCCCTCAAGGATGCACCGCACAAGTAACCAAAAGCACACCAAACAGACCCCAAACCAGCAGCTCAAAGAAGAACACCAAAAACACGCATTCCAAAAAACGTTCGAAAAAACCAACGAAAGCAGGCAGCATACTAAATGAACAAACCAGAAAGAGGAACACCTTCGATACAGACTCCATCTTATCACAGACACCATCTGCAAAGCGAAAAAAACGTTCACCATCTACGAAAAAACGACCTCCGCATCACCCATCACCACCAGTTTCAGAAAACGACAACTGGAAACCACCTTCAACAACCAAGCCCGGCAGCCCACACCGCAACACCGATCACCACCAGCCAGCTGAAAAAACGACAACTGGAAACACCACGACTCTGTGCTGGGAACCTCCCAAAACCACCAACCCATAGACCAAAAGAGAAACACCCCAAGAACTAGAAGAAATCCAAAGACCCATAAGCTGGGAACCTCCCAAAACCTCCCACCCAAGCTTGGTCCGCCGTAAAAGAATCCCGACCAGAAAACCTTCGAAAACATACACCCATTGAACACAAAAAGAAACCCAAACTCCCTCGACACCAACAAAAAAACCACCGACAAAGACACTAACAGCCCACAAAACGACAGACCCCAAAACGAAAGACCGAAGAGAGACCCACCCAAACCAAAAACGAAACAAAACCAGCAACACCAGAAACGGAGCAAGGAAACAAAAAGAAACTCTAGAACGCCGTCATCATCGACACCAACTTACAAACCAGGAAATGACCTTCACCAGAACACCAAACGTCAGATCTGAAAAGGGAAAAAACTCACCTCAACCTAAGTCTAAAGAACACCAAACGCGACATACTTAAAACAAGGGGAAACAACTCCAGATCTGCACCTTCAGAGGGCCAACCCCGACGACCTGACCTTCCTTCCTCACTTTCCCCAAAAGACCAGACTACCGAAGATCTTGAGACCTCAAAAACACGACCTTGAACCCACCAAAAATCAAACACACTTAAAACCGCCAAACAGAGAAACAGAGAGAAACCGAGCGGAAGAACAAAGGTTTGAACGCCAAAATATCCATTTATTCCACCTAAAAATGACCAAAAAACGATAAAATTGAAAAGAAAATCTGGCAAAACAAAAAACGAACAGTAAAAAGTATAGAAAGCACAGATTGATCGAGAAGAAGAAAAAGCAGAATCAAATCTCAATAGACTTGAAGCCCACTTAGGGGAAGAAAAACCAAAACCCTAAGAGAGCCTCTCTCTCTAACTTCTCACTCTACATTTTTTTCTTTATATGTATATATACATATAGATATACATTATATATATATATATATATATATATATACAACTAATTAAAATATAAATATAATACAATTAAAGTAATCAAAATATAACTAAAATCATACCTTATTAATAGTGTATAGCTAGAATCCTTGTGAATTGGGAGAAATAATGTAAATTTTTTTATTGATGTAAGAAATAAAATAGAGAGAAAATATAGGGGTGAAATGTAAAAAGAAATTTAGGTTGGCGGAAGGTATTTATAGAAAGATTTGGATAACTTCCGACTAACCTCCGACAAGAAGGATAGTAGGCAAATTCTTCCACAGTCACCGACCGAAACGGGGTAGTCGGTTGGTTTAAGTCGGAACTTTGCAGTTTTTTTGTAGTGTGTGAAGAGAATGGGGGAGGTAAATGTTAAATGAATTTTAACATAAAAGTTTAAGGACTAAGAAATAAATATTGTAATATACTTACGGCCCATTTGGTAGATGATAATAAACCACGGCAATGGGAATGAAAAGCTAGTGTAATTTTGGTTGAAAAATCTCTTCGCTACCTTGATGTCTATGCTTTACAACCTTCAATCATCTCATTTTGTTCATAAAATTCATTCCAATGAATTACCATTGGGAGAGGTGGCCATTCAGTCCGAATCCGACCTTAGTCCGACTCGATCCGAGTAAAATAATCTGATTCGAGTCCGAGGAAAAAGGCATCCGACTCCGACTCCGACTTTACGATCCGAGTCCGAGTTAGAGACGGACCGGAGTTGGACCGTATTAAAAATCCGAGACTCCGACCCGACTCCGACCCGGAAGGACATATGACTTTGAATTTGACTTTTACACTAATATTTTGTTTCCTTTAAAACGCTAGATGTGACTAATTCAAGCTCTCTCTTATACAAATTGTAATTTTCAATTTTGAAACAGTACTTGGTATTTTTATTTAGATTAATGAATCAAGATAAGACAAATGAAATCAAGAGAAATAAAATACGCCAAATCAAAATACGAGAAAATTTTGTTAAATTTTAGTAGTAGGATTATTTCTGTTGTTAAAATTGAATTCAAATTAAAAGTACATATTTATTTGTTAAATTGTATATGAAAAATATATTTTTTATTTTTGTATGCTTTAAAATCATTAGTATAATATCACAACGATACTGTTTGATAATAATCCGACTCTGCATCCGACTCCGTTGGAGATTCGAGAGTCCAAGTCAGGGCAAGCTTGGAGTATGCATAATCCGACTCCGAGTGGAGGTGGACTACAAACAAAAGTCCGACTATTATCCGGAGCAAAGTCGGAGTATGTATAATCCGAGCCGAGTCCGACCCATTGCCAACTCTAGTGGTATTAGGTGGTAATGGAAATTTGTGAACAAAAAAAAATTGTGATCTAAGTTTCATTACCATGGGAATGACATGAAAGTTTTGATGAAATTTTACACTATAAATCATTCCTATTACCACCATTTAGTACTACTAACCAAATGGGTCGTTAGTTAAGGTACAGTCCAAAATTACCCTCATGTCTTCCAATTGAAATTATTTCCTAAATATTTGGAATGATTATAAAGTTGGATGTAATTTTGACTTATACAAGTATTCAAATTGTTTTATAGTTGTCAAGTAAAGTTTTACTACAACTTAAAGTTCCTTTATAAGGAATTATTTTAATCGTCCAAAATGTTTATGTTGTACCATGAATTTAGTTAATTTTATAGTGGAAGTTCTTCGAGTTTGAAGAGGTACTCAATTGTGAGTTTGTTATTTTGTGTATTGGTCATTCTCAAGAACAAACAAAGTTTTAATTTATTCCACTATAATATTAATGTTATTTGTCAAGATTTAGAAAAATATGTCAACGGTATAGTTTAAAGATACTCATCTTTGTGATGTGTAAAGCCAAAGTTGTGCAAAAAAACGATCTAGTGTGATTGACAAGTGGCTTGTATAAAGTATTGATAGTTAAGTGTAATTTTGATAATGCTATGACATCTAATTGAGGCAAATCCAAAAATTAGGGCTTAGCAGAAGGGATCACAATTCTTGACTATGTGAACAAAGTTTAAAGTTAGAAAAAGTATTGTACTAAGTTTAGGAATTTCATGGTTTAATGAAATTGGTACATGTGCATTCTTTAACACCATGCGTGAAACCCAATTCGACGATAGAAATCTAATCTTGAATTCAATGTGGATTGATCGCTCATCGAATGTTGGGAAGCAACACTTAAGTGATCCAAAGTTGCTTTGTTCGTGATGTTGAAAAACGAGGTAGTAGAGTAGTCCCTCGAGGTCTCCACTTTCTAGAGTTTGAAGATCTCTAGATTGAGTGCTTTATTCACAAAAGCATGATAACCAGGAGAAGCTACCTATATAAGTTTGGGGTTTGGCCGTCTCAAAGAAATCAAGGGGCATACTTGTGATTTCAATGAACTTATGAATAGATATGGACACCTGGCCTTTTACATGTCAAGGATGTAAGATTGATGAATTATTTCATGTGTACTACTCCTTCAATTGGTTGGATATATCTGCTTAATTCAATCTGAAAGGACACTAGGGGATGCGTTCCATTCAATCTGGAAGGACATTGGCATTGATGCATGAAATGGGTTAGAGATTATGGATCGCGAAAGAGGAAAAGGATTATACACTCTAAATGGGGGAGGATTGTTGTAATTTAGAGTATATAATGGTCATTGGAAAGCATAATTAATTAAATTAAATTAATAAATTAAATTAATTAAATTAAGTTTATCCCAAGGTTGGAAAGTGTATGTTTTTAAGGAAAAATAACATTTGTGGATCGCAAAACGACTCGCGGCTCGCGAGACAAGGAAAAAATGTTACTGTTTTGGGGTGCATCAGGTTGTGGCACGCGACCCAAGTCACGGCTAGCGAGTGCAATGTGTTTTATGGGGAATTTTCTTTGCGACGTTTTTTATTCGTTTGTTAGTTATATTATAACTACCGACGGTTATATGTGGTTATTTTAACTAGATTTGTTGGGATGAAAGGATTGATTGAAAGACGACATTAGTTCGTGAATCAATCTTGTAGTTCGTGAAGCAATACGTTATTCGTGAAATGGTGTGAGCTATTCTATGAAGGCTTGTGTGGTTATCCACTAGATGCAATTTTTGATTTATTTTCTTCTCTAACACTTTACATCGAGAACTTGCAATCCTCGTTTGTTATTTTCTTTATCTTCTTCCATTTAAGTTTCTCTTACATTATTTTAAAATCCGTGTGCTCGGAATTTAGTGTAATTCTTTGTATCTTTGAACATATTTCCAGTTTATTTCCAAGCACCGTAGAAGGAGGAAATGATGTTTTAGGAAAGAGCATATCGCCTAAAAGTAATATCAAGTTCAATAAAAAAATCTTCTTGTTACTATGTTCGATATATGGTGATTCCCGATGATCAAGTTTGCATTTGGTGTATGTTAAGCAAAGGTTTGAACTTGTCATATATTTTTGTAACCTACTAAGTTTATGTATTTTATTTTATATGTTTGATTTATAAAATTAAAGTCACAAAATACAACTGTAGTATCCCATTTATATATGGCAATGGACTCTTTACTTGAATGAACCACGAATTGAATAACACCGTAGAGAAGATATGTTTATAACGGTAATGTCACTCGGAAATCTTGATATAGATTGAAGGAGACTACAAGCTTTCCTATTGTGATACTTCCCCACAAAGGTACTTGGGTTATGAGAATGGAAATTCACAATGAGATACAATCAATCACTACAATCGATTAGTACAAAACAATTAAGTTAATGATTATGTGTTAATGTAGAGATTAAAACCAGAAATACTATAAAAGAGTAATGTTCAAGATGTAAATGATTTTCATGCACTCACTCTTATTTATAGAGTTGAATTGACAATGATTCATCAAAAACCATACATTAATAATAACTTATGATTATCAGTTAATAATGATGTAAAACATTAGTTAATAACAACACAACACTCCATGAAACAAAGTTTTGATTCACAAACAAATGCACTATTCTGAAGTTGCTCGAACGAGCATAATATGTGCTCAAACAATCATGAGCCAAAATCACTTCCAAAAACATTCTGATGCAAAATTTTCTAAGTGCTTGAACGAGCAAATGCCAAAAACATCAACAGAAGTTTTTTGAAAAAACTATCAGACCAACCAAGCAGTGCTCGAACGAGAACCAATATGCTTGAACGAGCATGACCTTGCTCAAACGAGCACGATGGTCTAGCCTCGTGATCTTGGTTCCGTTGTTACGTTTTTGCTTAGTAATCCCTCCAATTCACAACTATTGTCCCATTTTCACATTGGGTAAGTTCACCTCTAATGTCCAATTTCTATTTGTAGTCATGATTTTTTACCTGAATACCTCATGTTCACATAAGTAATGACCAAAATACCTCCCCTTTTACTACTTACAATATCCTAACTACCACCTTTACAATTAATTTAACACAAAAACTTTGGTGAGACCGTCTCACTTGTGAGACACGTCTTATTGGGCCGGCCCAATTGTTATATATATATATATATATATATATATATATATATATATATATATATATATATATATATATATATATATATATATATATATATATATATATATATATATATATATATATATATATATATATATATATATATTTATTTTGCCAATTTTACAAATTAAATTGTCAATTTTAAGAGTTAAAAGACCAATTTGAAGACTTAAAAGAATAATTTCAAAGATTCAAAATTGACATTTTAAATAATAATTTCAAGACTTAAAAGTTAATTTCTTGTTAAAATTCTAATTAAAATTAAAAGTAAAAACATTAATATTGATATTAAAAACTTTGATATTGACCTTTTAAGTCTTAAAATTGAATTTTTAAGTTTTCAAATTGTCCTTTTAACTCTTAAAATAAGTATGTCAGAATATTCTAAAAAACTTATTGGCTTTGGGCCGGTTGCACGGATAAGACGGTCTCACAGGAGATGTGAATTGGAGGGAGTATATGTTTAAGCTACTTTGGATAATGTCCTACATGCTTTAAATCTTGTTCGGGAATACAAATCCCACGTATATGAAGTTACTATAATGCCCTTGGTCAACGGGCCAAGGGTCAAACCGACTAGTCAAGGTCAGCATCGTGACACATGGTCAATAATCCACTCCATCAGCATAACAGTTAAGCAGTTTTTTCCTGAGTAAAGATACTTCTACACATAACTACCCATTATCCTGGATAACCGCCCACTATGTCACTTCCATGATCATGTTAATTAGAAGTTATTTGCTCAGAGATAACTTCCCTGCAGTGACGACTTCCTGTCCCAAGTCTCTTATAAATACTACATCCTCCTACCTAAGCAAGGTTACGCAATCTTACTCCCGAAACACATATATTCATATTACTTTCTCCTTGATCTGACTTAGGCATCGGAGGGCTTTTCCGGGACATTAGCCCCCGGTTTAGTCTTTCTTTGTGGTTGTAGGTCCACCACTTGCGGCAGTCAGGGCATCTCACTTCCTCCAATTTAAGGTATTTTCTTCTTAAAGTCCCCTTTAAAAATTTGACAGTTTCTTATTAGAAACAGTTTGGCGCCGTCTGTGGGGACGACAAGTACTGAAAACCCAAGAATTCCGCCCTAAACACTACGATGGCACCCCGAAAATCAAACACTAAGGAAGCGTCTGTGGCTCGGAGCACAGATACTTCCACTTCCCAACGTGAACATCAAGCTGTAACAAGGCAGGATCTTGAAACTCTTGCCAATAACCTCTTACAAACTTTTGCAGAGCAGTTACGCAATGTTACAGCCCAAAACAATAATCCACCAAACAATCCTGATCTGAATGCAACCTTAGCGGCGATGACACAACAAATCCAAGATCTCCGAACTATGTTCACGGGGCAGAACAAAGTCTCTTGTGAACAAGGTCGTCGCGAGGCGGAAGAAAGTTATCCTGCCCACTCCAGAGCAAGAACCTCACACAGGAGACAAAGAACGCCCTCAAGGAGAGAGACGCCACATATAAATATTTCCCGTAGAACTGATGGAAGGGACATGAAATCTCATCTCAATCACCTTCGGTGGGAGAGAAGCAATGACGTCCAAAGTTTTATGGACAGGAAAAGAAGCCTAAGGTCCCAAGAAAACAAGGACCAGAGCAGCGCTGAACAAGTGGCGGATTCCTCCGCGGTTCAAGGTACTTCCCGCGGAAATGAAGCACCTATGCTGCTGAATTCCCCCTTGTCTGCGGATATTCTAGTAACTCCAAATCTCGCCAAAATCAAGATACCCGCTATCCCTCCGTTTTAAGGAACACAATGCCCAGAAGAACACATGATAGCCTACAAGAACGTTATTGTCTTGTACACTACTGATCCTGCGTTGTTGTGCAAGTTCTTCCCGACAACCTTGACAGGTCTAACCTTGACATGGTACACTTCCCTTCCAAATGGAAGTATCAGCAGTTTCGCCGAACTCGAGGCCAAGTTCCTCAGTCACTTCATGGCGTCAAGAAGACAAGAAAAGTCCAACTTCCATTACAGGAAGGAGAATCCTTCTCTGCTTACCTTCAGCGGTTCCATGACAGAGTCTTGGCCGTCACTGATTTGGAATAATCCATTGTTGTTTTTGCTTTGATTAATGGCATGAAAACTCACAAACTAGAAGTTTCGTCACCGCCTCCGACATCTGCCATCAGTTAGACCCTACTTCCAGGAAGAGGAAAAGCGAGAAGATGGCAGACACAAGAGATAAACCGCAAAACGAAAGTCAGGCTCCCAAAAGAGCACCCAGTAGATCCGAACGTGAAAGAAAGTACCGTCCGCGAGAACTCAAAAGATGATGGCTTTGAGGCAAGATTCAACCGCAATAGAAGAGACATCTTTTATGCAATCCGAGACGAGTTACCCCCTCCTTCTGCAATTCCCACGCCACAATATCGAAGAAACGGGGATTTATGGTGTGAGTATCACAAGGAACACGGTTATACACTTCCTAAATGCCGTGAACTTAAGAAAATCCTTGATCGTTATGCGGAAGAAGAAAAGTTGAACCGTTTCCTTAACCGTGATTCTGCGAGGAGGAGGTACAACTCGAACAATAGAAAATACAAAAAAGTAGAGACAGAAAAGTTGGCTTCCCTACACTCAAAAAACACCTCCAGTGCTACTGACGGGGTGATCAACATGATCGTAGGAGGTTATCCAGAAGAATTTCCTATGCTTAATCTGCGAGGGACAGCATTCATACTTTGGTCAAGGGTCCCCTGAAGGAGCAACCATCTTGCCCAGAGATGAAATTTGATGTCAAGCTTAGCGTTCCCATTCAACAATCACATTCTGATCCCGTGGTAGTAACTCTGAAAATAAGCCTGATGAAAGTCCGTCGCGTTTTAGTTGACACAAGAAGCACCACTGACTTGATCACTATGGATTGTCTTCGCCAGTTGAAGTATGAAGAAAAACACCTCCAACCTATGGACAGACCTCTGATTGGGTTTGGGGGTGGAAGAGTCCTTCCTCTTGGAACAATAGTTCTTCCTGTCAGGGTTGGAGAGAAGAATAATGGCCGAAGTCTCACAGTCCGCTTCACGGTCGTTGACCTCAAGTTCTCTTACAATGCTATCATGGGTCTTCCCATTATTAACAAAATTAAAGCAGTTATATCAACTCATCAATTACTGTTGCAGTATGAGAAAGATGATGCTTCTGTGGGGGTATTAAGAGGTGACCAAAAATCAGCCCGTGAATGCCTCATCAATGCCCTCAAAAATGGTGACCCGATCCTAGAACGCGGACAAAAGAGGAAGTTAGAAGAAGCCTCAATTCTGAACATCCAATCTCCTTCTCAAAGACCAGAACCCTCAGGCAAACATGAGGAGGTCGATGTTTGGGGGAAAGGAGAGATGATAAAGATTGGGGCCAACCTGAATGAAGAATCAAAGAAGGAGCTGCTCCATGTGGTTAAAGAATTCCGAGACATCTTTGCCTTTAATGTCTCTGAGATGCCTGGAATCCCAAGGGATATAATGTGCCATAGGCTTGACATCCGCCCTGGGTACAAGCCTGTCAAACAAAAGCTGAGACATCAGGGCAAAGAGAGGATAGAAGCGGCCAAAGCCGAAGTCCAAAAGCTACTCAGAGCAAATTTCATCCGAGAATGCCAATATTTCGATTGGCTTTCAAACGTTGTCCTGGTGAGGAAGCCCAATGGCAAGTGGAGAATGTGCGTGGATTTCACAGACTTAAACAACGCATGTTCAAAGGATGATTATCCGCTGCCCAAGATAGATCGCCTAGTCGATTCTACCGCTGGGCACGCCCTATTGAGTTTCATGGATGCCAATGCTGGGTACCATTAGATTCCCCTGGAAGGGGAAGATCAACCGCACACTGCCTTCATCACAAACTCCGGTGCATACTGCTACAGAGTCATGCCTTTTGGAGGTTTATGTGGATTATATGATCACAAAGAGCAAAGAGGCAAAATATCATGCTGCACATTTGCGAGTGACATTCTTAACTCTCAAGGCTCATGTCATGCGCCTTAACCCTGAAAAATGCGTCTTTGGGGTAGCCGGAGGAAAATGCCTGGGGTTCTTGGTGGATGAAAGGGAATAGAAGCAAACCCAGACAAGATAGAGGCAATACTTGACATGCATCCTCCAAAGTCGGTCAAAGAAGTCTAGAGACTCACCGCATGTATAGCTGCCCTTGGAAGGTTCATGTCCAAATCCGCAGATAAATGCTCCCCATTCTTTAAAACCCTCAAGAAGCATGCCGTTGAATGGAGCCCAGAAGCAGAAGAAGCCTTCCGAGAACTCAAGAAATACCTGGCCAATCTCCCAAACCTAGTATCTCCCATGGTAGGAGAAGTTTTGATCCTCTATGTAGCAATCTCGGAATATTCTCTTAGTGCAGTCCTCGTCGCGGAAAGAGTAAGGAAGCAATTCCCCAAATACTATATTAGCCACGCATACCGAGGGTTGGAAGCCAATTATAGGGAGATTGAGAAAGTGCTTTATGCAGTGGTCACGGCAAGCCGAAAGTTGAAACCCTACTTCAAGTCACATCAGATCAAAGTCCGCACAAGCCAGCCACTAAAAAAGATCCTAAAAGGGAAGTATCAGTCTTTCAGAGTTACTGATTGGTCCAACCAGTTAGCAGATTTTGGTATTGAAATTGAACCTCACACAG
Source organism: Amaranthus cruentus (assembly GCA_019425755.1). NCBI lineage: Eukaryota > Viridiplantae > Streptophyta > Magnoliopsida > Caryophyllales > Amaranthaceae > Amaranthus > Amaranthus cruentus. The sequence continues at coordinate 7,629,705 of CM033458.1, read as the reverse complement.
CGATCAAAGCTCAAGCCGTTGCTGATTTTATAGCTGAAACAACGGGATCCACACCAGATGATCCTAACCAAGAATGGAAGCTTTACGTTGATGGCTCTTCCACCAGAACCTCTAGTGGAGCTGGCATTATCATCATCTCATCAGCAGGAGTAAAAATAGAGCATGCGGTTCATTTCCAGTTTGCAGCCTCCAACAATGAGGAAGAATATGAAGCCTTAATTCTGGGAATTAACATATGCCGCAACTTTGGGGCCAAGGTGCTTTCTACATACTCTGACTCCCAGCTAATTGTGGGGCAAATCAATGGAAAATTTGAAGCAAAGGATGATAGCATGAGAATGTACTTGCAAAGGGTCAGGTCCCCGATTGAACCATTACAATTCAGCATCAGTCATATTCCCAGATCTGGAAACGCCCAAGCAGACTCCTTGGCCAAGTTGGCCAGCTCAGCAGAAGGCCCAAAAGCCTGCAACATCATCTGGGAAGTCTTGCCTAACGCCAGTATCAATCAGGCAGTTGCAATGGTGGATAGAAGTGCTACTTTGATGGAACCCTTAATCCAGTACCTCTAAAATGAAACAATGCCCGAAGATCCGGCACAGGTTCCCCTATTCTTGATAAAGTTAAAGTGGTTTGAATTATATGAAGGTACACTCTACAAAAAGAGTTATACACATCCTTTGCACAAGTGTGTAACCCCTGAAGGTGGAAACTACATCCTCCAGGAAATCCATGAAGGAGGATGTCGCATCCACCAGGGAGTTAGGACCATCATCAACAAAGTCCTGAGAAGTGGCTATTACTGGCCAACGCTAAAGGAAGATGCTGAAAAACTTGTTAGGGCATTCGAGAAATGCTAATATTTTGCAGAAGTTCCAAAAAAACCTTCCAATTATCTGTCTACCATCCAGGTTGTGCTCCCTTTTGACAAATGGGGGCTTGATCTCTTGGAACCCTTCCCACCTGTAAAGGGCCAACGGAAGTTCATCATTGTAGCCATGGATTATTTCTCAAAGTATGTAGAGGCGGAACCATTAAGCACCGTCACCGACAAACAGGTATGTCAGTTTATATGGCGCAACTTATTACCAGATATGGCATCCCTCGCATAGTCATAACTGATAATGGTCGGCAATTCATAAGCAAAAATACCCTTGAATATTGTGACAAGTTTAAAATTCAGATAAGATTTAGTTCTGTGTCAAGGCCTCAAACAAACGGTCAGGTTGAATCTGCAAATAAAATAATCCTATCTAGCATTAAGAAAAAGATAGAAGGGGCTAAAGGTTCTTGGGATGAAGATCTACCCGGAATTCTATGGGCCATGCGCACAACAATCAAAGATGCAACAGGGCACACACCCTTCTCTCTTGTGTATGGCTTTGAAGTCGTGCTGCCCGTAGAAATAGGCATTCCCTCTACAAGGATTGCTTATTACTCATACGAAGAGAATGATGCTGAAAAAAGAACAAACCTGGATCTCCTTCCTAAAACACGAGGCAACGCTCTTCTGCGTCCCCTTGCACAAAAACAGAAAATGACTAGGCAGTTCAACTGGATGGTCAGACCTAAACAATTGCAGCTCCATGACTATGTTCTTAGGAAGGTAGAAGCAACTGGGAAGGCCAATGAAAAAGGAAAGCTTGGGGCCAACTAGGATGGTCCATTCAAGATAGTCCGTATCATCAAGTCGGGAACTTATGAACTAGAAGACTCTGAAGGAAAACTCCTTAAAAGACCCTGGAATGCTGATCATTTAAAGAAGTTCTTCATTTGAATAATCCCTTACAACGAGTCAATATCTCTGCATATGCTGTTTAATTAGTACTGCAATGTTTAATTAGTACTGCACTTATCTACTGAACTTATGTTTTACAAGTGTTGTTTTTCCAAGTATTGTTTTTCGAACTTTGATTATCAAATGAACCTTTGTTCAAGTATTGATTGCAAGGAATTGTCCAATTTATGAATCCTCAAGCTTAAGGATTATATCATGCCTTGAAGGTCAGGATCTCCTATGAGTCTGACCCCCCTTATGGGTTTAAGTTGAGAACTAAAAAGCCTAAGTTATTATCATGCCTTGAAGGTCAGGATCTCCTACGAGTCTGACCCCCCTTATGGGTTTAAGTTGAGAACCTATGTTCTCTAAAAACCCTAAGTTATTATCATTCCTTGAAGGTTAGGATCTCCTATGAGTCTGACCCCCCTTATGGGTTTAAGTTGAGTACCTATGTTCTCTAAAAAAAGCGGCACGATGGCCAATGTTTCGTCAAACCGCATCTAAATATTCATCAATAATGCTTACAAATAATGTTTCATCACTAACAACTAAAAATATACATGTTAAAGAGATCAGCATCAATCAACTTGTTATGTGGTGGCAGAGATTGGAGAAGGAGACCTCGGTTGTGGCTGCGGAGAAGGAGGCGCGGTGCGTAACAATTCTTCTATGTCTATGGTCAGGGGTTCCTTGGCACCAAGCTCGAGGGCGAGCTCTTGGAAGATCTCTTTCTCAGCAGAAAGATTACTAGAAAGGTCTGTACACATATGCTTAAGAGTAGAAAAGTTAGACCTATCCGGGATATCATCAACGACCGGAGCTTCGAAAGAGAATGCTTCCCAGTTGGTGTTGGTTACCCGCTGTTCAAGCTCGGGCTCAACCACTTGACCCCACTATTTAAGCTCTTCGGCATCCCAGTCCGGATCGTTTAAGGCAGCAGGCTCCTTGTCAAAGATATGAGCGAGCTTGGATAAAGCCTGCGTCCTCTTTGTTTGAGCCAGAGATTCCAATTTGTCTGGGTCTATGCTGAGCTCGGCAGCCGCCAATTTGTACGCTTCAGACTCCATCTGCCTACCAATATTGATCATCTCCCCAGAGAGTTTCGCCATAAAGGCTCCACACTCCTCGGAAGACATCCAATCTTTGGCGATCCGACCACGCCTTTCAGATTTGAACTTGTAATACTTGGCAGCTTCAGTCACCGGCTCCAACTTCATCAAAGTTTCCCCCAAAACATGTAACACTCTTGAACTCTGGGCGGAAGCTTTGTCATAAGCACTGAGAAGATCGGCTACAGCGGCAGATATCTTCAGGGATAGTGCAGCCGAGTTCTCGAGTTTGCCCCCCGTCTCCGCCAAGATCTCCTTAAGCCGAGCCCTCCATTGCTCGGCCAAGTCAAGACGTTCAGTCAACGTCTTGCACTTCTCCAATTTGACCTTAAGTTTGACCATTTGCGCTGCCTGCTCTGCCACCTTGTCATTCTAATCATCAATCCGAGAAGTCAGGGTTTGGATTGTCTCCTAATCAACTTCGTTCTGTTAAATCTTTAAAGTCTCGAAGATCATTCTTATCAACCCCTGAGAGGAAAAACAGTGTAAGAAAATAATACTTCACTTAAATAAAAACAGAAAACCTAATCCTGCATACCTCGGCCATGGCGGATTTAGCCTTTTGCAGCCGTTCAACCGGGCTCATGGAATCTAAAAAGTCCATGTCGTCCTGATTAATCAGGCCACGACTAGCCCGGTTGAATCTTCCGGCGAGTTCAGAAGAACTCAAGTTTACAAAAGGTACACCTGGCTTATGGGCCTTGATGTTCTTGGTGTAAACCTGCTCTTCTTCTCCCAAGACCTGCTTCGCCTTACCCGCAGGAGTCGCCTTCTTCAGAGATGAACCAGATGCAGAAGCAACGGGCTCCTTAATGGTTATGCCGGGAAAGTGGGTCCTCATGGGAACATCTTCAACAACCTTCTCCATAGAGTCGGAGGAGGCGTCGTCTTCATCTTCCACCACAACCGGATTATCCGGTGTGGGCTCAGTAGCCTTTGCCTTGGCCTTTGAAGAGGCCCTCTTCCTCTTCTTTTTGCCCGGCCCTACCTCTCGAGGAGAACCCGAGCTTCCTCGTGGCTCGGGGCATCTTTCACCCCCATCGATAACGGTGACAGAATTCTGAAAGAAAAAAGAAGTGTTAGTTTTATTCTAAGAATGAACAAAACAAGGGTAAGTCAGCAACTCACGTTTGGGGGGCGAGGCACTGGCGGTTGGGGGTTAGCCGCCCTCAAAGCTTCAGCAAAGGCGGTCATCTTATTAAATTTTGCCATCAATGCCCTGTATTTGATTCTCACTTTCGTTCTGGCAATTCCTGCATTAAGAGGTAAGATTAGTGTTTATACAAAGACGAGCAAAAAGGCGAATGTCCGAAATACATACTCTTATTAATCTTCAAGCTTATATCATAAGTGGATAACAGGAATTCCTTTTTCAAGTTTCCCATTTTTGGTATCCAGTTTTTTTGTACAAAGATCGGCTTGCGATCTAGTTCAACCGTCATAGTGGCGTATCTTACGATGATAGCCTCTTCATGATTGCAGACCGGTACGTTAGGCATTGGGATAGAGCTCGGCTACAGTAATGTTAAAAGCTCTAGAACAGCACGAGAAAAAGGATGAAGCGGAAATCTTAGTCCTAGTTCAAAAGACTTTTCATACACCGCTATGCATCCGCCTGGGGGATAGCTGACGGTGTCTTACAACCTGGGCTTAACTACATCATACCCGTCGGACAAACCCCATTTTCCTAAACATGCTTCGCCTATCGCTGTCTAGTAAATACATTGTCTTCTTGTCGATAAAATAATTAAGAGGTCCACCTTGCGGAATATAAAACGGATGAGGGATTTTTTTGCTTTGTTCCGGCTCGGCAAACATTCTTTTTCCGCCTGCTTTGTCATATCTACACGAACCAACTCCAAAATCTTAGGTTCAATACTTAAATACCTAGGAACAAATGCTAAAGAGACTTCCCAAGGATAAGGTAATATGGTCTCCGATGGGTAAACGGGGGAAGCATCAGACTCATCGTCGCTCGGAATTGGTTCATAATGCGGAGGCACTTGGCAAGGTGGGTTACCGTCATCCGACTCATCTGAACCAACTTTTTTTCCTAGGAGTTACAGATTCCGAGTCTTTATTCAAGTCCAGTTGGGGCATTTCTCGGCATAATTCATCTATGTTTGGGGTCTCCATTCCAAATACACTAAAATATGGTACAAGTATGCAAATAAAGATCTAAACAAGCCAATTTAAGAACAATTTAAAGATCTTCAAGAACACTTTGAAGATCAATGGGGATTATTTGAAAATTTAAAGAATTCAATCGAAGATCAAAGAAATAATCAAGAAATTTATGAGAAGGATCCACGAATTAGGGCATACCTGGTTTAACAAAAGTGGTTCCAAGTATGAAATGTCAGAAAATCGCCAAATGTCAGAGTTTCTCTCTCTAGAAATTAAATTGAAATTGCTAGAAATTCTCTCATTAGAATGATTTTGAAACAAAGTTGAAATGAATGGATAGGTGAGTATTTATTACCACCATTAATGCGTTTTGGTGAAACACTGTTCATACCTTGGTGAAATAAGGTCTGAGACTTCTATAAGTCGGACCCCCTTTTGGCCCTCAGGGTGTCGGGGCCAAAATCTGGCTAACTATACCTATGTATACTTCATAAGGTCCGAGACTTCTTTAAGTCGGACCCCCTTCTAGCCCTCAAGGTTTTGGGCCAAAATCTGGCTAAGTATACCTATGTATACTTCATAAGGTCCGAGACTTCTATAAGTCGGACCCCCCTTTTGGCCCCAGATCATCCTTTGTATTTTAAAGCAAATCTTCCGCATACAAACCAAGATCGTCCTTTTAGTAGATCATCCTCTCTTGCCCTATATGCGTGGGGCCAATGTTTGGGATAACAAATCCCACGTATATGAAGTTACCATAATGCCCTTGGTCAATGGGCCAAGGATCAAACCGACTAGTCAAGTATGTCACTTCCATGATCATGTTAATCATAAGTTATTTGCTTAGAGATAACTTCCCTGCAGTTACGACTTCCTGTCCCAAGTCTCTTATAAATACTACATCCTCCTACCTAAGCAAGGTTACGCAATCTTACTCCCGAAACACATATATTAATATTACTTCCTCCTTGATCTGACTTAGGCATCGGAGGGCTTTTCCGGGACATCAGCCCCCGATTTAGTCTTTCTTTGTGGTTGCAGGTCCACCACTTGCGGCAGTCAAGTCATCTCACTTCCTCCAATTTAAGGTACTTCCTTCTTAAAGTACCCTTTACAAATTTGACAGTTTCTTAGCAGAAACAAATCTCAAACACAATAATCATTCTCTAAAATTTAATTGTATATCTAATTTTATTTAATTCATATAATATAATAAGATAAAATTAAAATTTCATGGTGAACTATAAGCCAACATTTAAAATTTATATTTCAAAAAAGATATTGTTTGTAGTTATAAAAATAAAATATTGTAGTTACAAAATTAAAGAAGTATCAATTCATTATGAGTTAGTATATTGTGCATATAGGGCGGATGGGTATAGAGCCGAAGAAGACAACATACCCACCGCCTATAATAATTATTGGAAAAATTTGGCATACTAATATTTACTTACTATCTCATATATTTTTGACATTTATGAAAAAGTCCCTCCGCTAGGGTTAGGGTTTTGTCTAGTCACGTGCTAGTTTTCTTCTCCGCCATTTAGAGTCTTTCCGGCGTTTTCTCTACCGGCATTTACCTTCACTTTCTCTTCTTCTTTCTCTCATTTCTTCTCTAATATCTATTCTGGTGTTTTCTGGGGAATCCATCAACATGATTCCTGTCATTAACGAAACTGATGATTTGGGTTTTTCTTTAAACCCTAAAAATAAAACCTCAACGAATACAGTAGATGGGGACTTGAACGTTGATCTGAATGTGGGGGACGGGTCAACGGATAAGGATCACAAGGAAAATGATAATAAAGAGGAGTCTGAAGATGTATGCGAATGGACGGAGGAAGGCAATGATGAAGAAGATGACCGTATCACTCTGGGTTTGATTGGAAAATTGTGGTCAGATAGAATCTTGAATGTCAACGCCTTCATAACTACCATCAAGAACGTGTGGGTGACCCAACACGGCGTAGACATCAATGTGATTGGTAAGAATTTATTTCAAATACAATTCTACCATTGGAGAGATAAGGAAAAGATTTTGAAGGGTCAGCCGTGGCATTTCGATAGAATTGCCCTCCTTTTGACTGATATGGTTGCAGCTCAGAAACCCTCTGATTTACAGCTCTACGCCCTTCCCATTTGGATTCGAATATACAATGCTCCTTTTAGAGGAAGGTATAATGAGAACAATGCTCGTATCCTTGGGGAGAAACTTGAAGATTACATGGAGATGGATAGAACGAAAAGCCTTGGAATGGAAAAATCCCTGCGTATCAGGGTTAGCATCGATGTCCGAAAAGCTCTGAAAAAGCAGATCACTCTTAAGATGCATGGAGGGAATCTATGTATTTGTCAAGTTAAATATGAAAAGCTTCCCCTTTTTTGTTTTTATTGCGGAAGACTGGGTCATGGAACAAACGAATGCAAGGATGCTTTTGGGGATCATTCACCGGTCAAGCAATATGGTCCGTGGTTGAAGGCTGAAGAAGGAATCAGTGAAAAGAAATGTGGCAGAAGACTTTTCTATACCAAGAAGTCATCTCCTACAGAAACCCTAGAGGTAAATAACCCTAATATTACTACTGTCACTTCTCTGTTGGATAAAGTGGATATTGTGAATGATAATGGGGGGCCCTCTCGGTTAGTTTGTCTCCTATTAACACTGCTAAAGAAAATGAAACAAACCATCATGACACAATTCCCAAAGATGTCAGTAATAATGAGTCCCAGTCCTTATTTATCGAAGGGGGGGACAAGAATCAGTTAGAAGATCTGGATGTTGGGATTGGAGCTGGACAATATGTGGGGGATAAAGGTGTTTCTTCTTGCTCGTATATAGGGGTTGGTGAAGCCGAGGAGAGTGTTCTTTGTCAGGTTACAAAAAATACCTCAGAGGGTAATCAACCATCTCTTACCAAGAAGAGAGTCCAGAAATGGAAAAAACTAGCTCGTGAAAAATGTTACAATAACAGTTTGATCCCTCTGGTCCTTAATGTGGGTGAGAAGAGATCTAAAACGACTGTCGAATATGATGCTCATATGGAGGATATGGATGAACGTGGTAATAATATAAAGAGGATTATCCCGATGGAAGTGGACAATGTGTACGGACAAGACTCTGAAAACATGGGGAGCCTCACGTCTTGGGCTCTCGATTTTCAATGATTGCCACAATCTTCTGGAATTGTCGAGGGATGGGGAGTCCCTCATCAATCAACACACTCTCTTCTTTGGTGCGTAAATACTCCCCGGAGATTCTCTTCCTTAGTGAGACCAAAAGTAACAAAGCTGAGATTAGAAGAATTCAGGAGAAATTTAGATTTAATAGAAGTACTTGTGTTTGGGCCGCGGGTAGAGCTGGTGGGGTGGCTCTTTTTTGGATGGAGAGCATTGATTTTTAAATCTTGAGCATGGATAGTCATCATATCGACGGTACCGTTAGCGAGGATAATGGTGTGCAGTGGAGACTAACGGGAATATACAGTTGGTTCGAGCATAGCCAAAAGGGCCATACTTGGGAGTTGATCAATTGGCTGGGCAGAGAAAATCGGCTCCCTTGGTTATTGGGAGGAGACTTTAATAAGATATTGCAGGAATCTGAAAAACGAGGTGGGGCGTCAAGTGATTTTAACAATATCTGTGCGTTCAGAGACTGTCTTGACCAAAACAGCCTCACAGAGCTCGATTTTAAGGGGTCTCCTTTTACGTGGAGGAACAACAAAAATTCTGGTTTGATCGAAGAGAAGTTAGATAGGTTCGTAGCCAATGGAGAGTGGAGTGTCTTATATCCTATGGCAATATCTGAGAAACTAAGTTGGGACGGTTCCGATCATACACCTATAATGATTCATATGAAAGGGTTCATGGAAGAAAGGGATTATCACAGTAATGATTCCTCTAAACCATTCCGTTTTGAAGCTAGGTGGACCCATCACGATGATTTTGAAGCCTGTGTCCGAAATTTCTAGGGTTCGTCTAATGTCAGATTCCGGGGGCAATGGAGCAAAATTGTAGAGAATTGTGGTTTGAGCTTGAAAAAGTGGAATAAAGACGTATATTCTGTTTCTCAAATGAGGGTGAGTTGGCATATGAAACGGTTGAAGCAGGTGCGTAAAATAACCCCAACTCCCAGTGTTATTGAAGAGCATAGACAGATCGAGAAGGAGTTGCGACAATTGAGACAACATCAAGAAACAGCTGCGTGGCAGCGATGCCATCCCTTCGTGCTCCGAGACGGGGATAAAAATACATCCTACTTCCACACAAAAGCGTCCAACAGAAGGAGAAATAGACTCAAAGGTCTTGAGGATGCTCATGGTGTAAAACAAAAGAGCCATGAAGGTATGAAGTCGATTGTTATTAATTATTTTTCTGATCTTTTTGCGACCTCGACATCGGAAATTTCGATTGATCAAGTTGGTTTCATTGAGGAAAAAATCAGTGCAGACATGGTGGACTTGTTATCCTGGTCTTATTCTCATGATGAAGTAGAGGCTGCCCTTGCGGATATGCACCCTTTCAAATCCCCGGGGCCGGATGGGCTCCCTGCTCTTTTCTACAAAAAGTATTGGGATATTGTAGGGGCGGATTTGTGTCATACAGTTCTGGATTTTCTTAATAATGGTCGCTTGCCCGAGGGTATTAACTATACTTACGTCGCTCTTATCCCCAAAGTAAAGAACCCTTCCAAGATGAAAGACCTTCGTTCGATTAGCCTATGCAATGTGTCCTACAAGGTTATCTCCAAAGTGCTAGCTAATAGGTTGAAGATGATCCTCCCTGATATTATTGATGAACATCAAAGTGCTTTTGTCCCAGGTCGCCTTATCACAGACAATATTCTTCTCTTTTCCGAAGTGTTCCATTATATGCATAATAATCAAGCCAAGAGTAGAGGCTCCATGGCCCTCAAGCTCGACATGAGCAAGGCCTACGACCGTATGGAATGGGATTATATCGCTTGTGTGATGATTAAAATGGGGTTCCCCGCTGTATGGATCGATCGCGTTATGAAGTGTATTACGACGGTGACTTACTCCTTTCTGGTCAATGGAGATCCTACGGATGTACTAAGCCCCAAGAGGGGATTGCGCCAAGGAGACCCTATATCCCCCTATTTGTTTTTACTGTGTGCAGAAGGTTTGGGTAACATGATCAAGAAAGCTCGTGAAAACAATATCCTCCATGGCATTGCTATCTCTCGCAACGCACCCCGGATTTCCCATCCGTTCTTTGCGGACGATAGTATTGTTTTCTCACGGACGAATGTACAGGAGGCTACTACAATCCTCGATATCTTGAAGCATTATGAAGTTATGTTTGGTTAAATGGTGAACTTAGACAAATGCGAGGTTTCATTCAGTAGGGGTCTTTCCCAAGATGTCCGTGACAGAGTTAGTGCTATCTTGGGCTTCAAAGAGGTCCTTAGCCATGACAGATATTTAGGCCTCCCTACTATGTTTTATCGTTCCAAAAAGATCTCTTTCACAGGCTTAAAAGATCGTATCTGGAAGAAATTGAAGGGTTGGAAAGAGAAGCTCCTCTCGAAGGCCGGAAAAATGGTTCTTATTAAGGCGGTTGCCCAATCCATCCCGACCTACGCTATCAGCTGTTTCAAGCTCCCTTCCTCCTTTTGCGACGATGTTGAGAGGATTATTCGCAATTTTTGGTGGGGCACATCAAACTCCGAGAGAGGCATACCGTGGAAAGCTTGGAATGATTTATGTAGGCCCAAGCATGAGGGTGGTTTGGGCTTTAGAGACTTGAAGATTTTTAATTCCTCCCTCCTTGCAAAATAGTTGTGGCGTATACACAGTAACCCTCACTCTCTTCTTGCTCGTTCTTTAAAAGCTCGATATTTCCCTACCACCTCAATATGGGTTACGAAAGTGGGCTTTAACCCGAGCTATGCTTGGAAAAGTATTTGGGGTTTGCGTTCTATCCTGGAGCGTGGAGTCCGATGGAAGGTTAGTGATGGCAAATCAATTAAACTCTGGCATGATGCATGGTTGGGCGAAAATGGTACTGGGAAACTCATCACACCTGCTAGGGTTCTTGATAAAGAGGCTACTGTTGAGAGCATTCTAGATAATGAGACCCATCAATGGCGCCGAGAAATGTTGTCTGATACTTTTCTCCCAATTGATGTTGATTGCATCCTTCAAGTTCCCATCTCTGCTGTTGTTGCTCCTGATGAAAGAGTTTGGGTTGGGAGTATTTATGGTATTTTCAAGGTTCGCGACGTGTACAGCATGGCCCTCAGATTTCAAATAGAAGACTCAAGCTCGGATGGCGGTGACCCGATTTGGAAGCTGATTTGTAGTCTTCAAATCCACCCAAAAGCCCAAATATTCCTCTGGAGAGTCATGTGGGATATCCTCCCTCATGGCAGTAACCTGTGCAAGAAAGGTATTGACAATATGGGTCAATGTACCAGATGCGGAATGCTGGAAAACAATACTCATGTGCTTAGGGAGTGCAAGTGGTCCAAGGAGGTCTGGGAGCAGTACAGTCCGAGCATTGATCTCCCGCGGCATGAGGTGACTATGCGTGAATGGTTTGGTATGATGATAAACCGTAGTTCAAAGACAGAGGTGGAACTTTAGAGTGTTATTGCATGGAAAATTTGGTGTACTCGGAACGAGCTCATATTCGAGAAAGTCTACACGCCCCCTGAACTATGCTTCAAGAAAGCTTCTGATCTTCTCCGAGAATACAAGTTAGCTATGGCTGGTTCACTCAAAGAGAGGGCCTGCAGAAGCAATGTGCGTTGGATTCCTCCTGAGCAGAATTTGGTCAAAATTAACGTTGACGCTGCTATCAACATAAATGATGACAAATGTGGTTTGGGTACAGTAGCTCATGACGCATCCGGGGAAGTCTTACTAGCAGCTTCGAAAACTTTGTGGCCTGTGGTCTCTGCTGAACGGGCTGAATTAGAGGCTTTCCAGTGGGCAGTGGAGCTTGTCAAGGATCAACAATGCAGGCAAGTTATAGTGGAAGGTGATGCTCAAAATGTCGTAAGGGCTCTTCAAGGAAGTATTTCCAGAGGTTTCCACAATCAGATTATTGTGGAAAATATCATTGCGGCTTCTTCAGATTTTGATAGTATCTCTTTTGGTTTTTGCTTTCGTGAGGCAAACTGAGTGGCTCATAAACTTGCTAAATGGGCTCTTTTTAGCTTTTGCTCAAGCGTGTGGCTTAATGGTGGTCTGTCTTAGATTGCCGACATTGTATCTTCGGATTTGAATAATTAATGAATGTCTCGCTTTTATCTTCAAAAAAGGAAAAAAAAAAAACTATTTACTTACTATCTACCAATTTCATAATCATTCTTTAATTTGATTTTACATTTCCACAAAACTCAATCGTCTTGTTTTCCCTTGTTAAAATTTGGGAAATACTCCCTCTGTCTTCTTTGATTTGCATCAAAAAGAAACATGGTAGTTTTTAAGAATTGTGTGAATGAAATTTAAAAAGTTAAAATGTATGGATGACATTAAAAGAAAACAGTGGGTCATCACCTAAAATCATACACTATATTAATTTTGATGTATAGTATAGAAAATTAGAGTGAATATGAGGGTGTCATTTTTAATTATTTTATTGGCCAGCATTATAAGAGTATTTATGTCAGGAGTATTAATTAAATGATTTACAATTCAATCAATTTTAATCATTTACGGAAATAAAATGTTGCATTCATATTAATGGCAGGAATAATTGAAGGAATTTCAATTCAGTTATGGTATGTTTGGGAATGATGATTTCATTTGCAAATATAGATTTGACTTAAAGTTAGTGTTTGTCAATAACAAGAATTCAAATTTGGATTTGAGCCAAATCTACCAATGTTATAAAAGTAGTTAATTAAAAAGAGGATTTGAGAATGACACCCCAATCCTTGTCATTTCAAATTCTTCATTATGATTTCATAATTGAAATCCACAATTTGAAATGAAATGTGTGTTTCCAAACGCATCCTTAAGTTTATTCTTTACAAATATAAAAATTTGGATTTATATTAATGGCATAAATATTAATGGCAGGAATAATAATTGCAGGATTTTCAATTCAGTCAATTTTATTCTTTTAAAATAATAAAACGTTGGATTCATAATAATGGCAGGAGTAATAATTGCAGAAATTTCAAATCAGACAATATAATTCTTTTACGAAAATAAAAAATTATGATTTATATTAAAGGCAGGAATATTAATTGAAGGAATTTCCATTCAGTCAATTTTATAAGTTGACAAAAATAAAAATTGTCTTTCAATAGAATGACATGAACTACAATATATAAATACACCATTTGATCAACTTAATTATTTGCTCATATCATTTCTTTTTTCTCAAGCTTCAGTGTTGGTGAATAATATTTTCAATCAGGGGCGGAGCAAACAATTCCGAGGCCATGTTTATTATTTATAGATTTCTAAAATTGGGGCCCTTATAATTAAAAAAATAACAAAATAAAAATTCAATATAATTTATATTTCTTAAACTTAAATTAAGTTGTTAAAAATTAAACTTTCTTTTGTATTGTTAAAATGAAAGAGAAAAAAAAATAGTAATAAATTGATGACGAATAATAAAAAGAGTAAAAGTTTAAAAGGTTGAAAAATTAAAAATAAATTGTTGATTATTTTTATAAATTGAGTTAGTGATAATTGATATTTGATGAATGTGTAAACATTAAAGAATGTAAGAAAAAATATTTGGAAGGTTAAGAGTTGTGTTAGAAAGAGATAAAAAAGGAGAGAAAAATGCAATTAAGAGGTTTTGAACATATGACCATTGATACATTAAGTAAAACTCTTACCAATTACTCTACCCCAATAGTATGCTATTTTACAATAATTTTTTAACATGTGACCCTTTAGGTTCAGGGACCCTGTGCGGTTGGGCACCTCGCACGGCCCCAGAACCGCCCCTGTTTTCAATTATAACCGTGAGCTTAAATTACATTCAGGAAATATAAAGTGATAGGGAGACATGGAAAATTAATGCAAAGGTCATACATATATGGGAGTATAAAGAGAGAGATGTGACCACGTCTATTCACTTAATCATGGTGGACGAAAAGAGAACATCTATAATGACTTCAATGGGAAAATTTACAATGTTAACTCATTCTAAATCATGTGTGTTAGGAAAATCATATTTTTTGCAAAATTTAGAGTTAACCCTGCAGCGGGTGAGTATAGATCAACCAAATATGAATGGAAGATGTTCTTCTATAAAACATCAATAATCGAAGATGTTCGTTCGTCTAAACTTTCATTAAGATATAAACGTATTTAAAAATCCGTGCATTGCACGGGTTTCTATCCTAATTAGAAATAATCCAAAATAAAAGAGACGAACTAAAATGAAAAATGTTGTAAATTAAATGTCGCACCAAGTAAATAAAGAAGAGAAATTTGACGGCAGGTGTCATGTGAGTTACTTATGCTATAGTGACTGTTGTTATATTTCCCACTAGATTTTCCTGAACTTTTTCAATCAGGAAAATAACGGATGAACTAAAATTTCTTAGCATGTTAAAATGTTAGATAGCATTGACATGTCATGTCTATGTGTGTATTATTCTTTTATCTATCATGGAGTATTTACCAATCAACATTTGGTAATCCGAAAAAGTCATGTTCATTGCTTCACAGTTTTCCAATCCCAATTAAAGTAACGTCATAAAAAATTAATTTGACCAAAAAATTGATCCGAAACCTGATTGAAAAAACTGTATTAAAGTTCAAATCTTGATCCGAATCAAGAAAATGACAAACTAGAGAAGCCCGTTAAAAGATGGGTCGGTTGGATCAGGGTCGGATTGGACCCGTTAAGTCGTACAGCTTTTGAAAAAAGGAACTTATTCATTTGGCCGCACAAACAAAAACAATTAATGTTTCTTTATTTAACATGTTTTTTTATTTTTGTATTCATATTATTTATATTTTTGTATTATGTTTGAGTCATTTGGATATCTTTTTTGTAGTTTGATGTATTTTAGACATTTTAATTTTTTTATGTTGAATTATTATTATTTGATCGTCTAAAAATTGTGTTATTTTTTTATCGTGATTTAGTTAATCTAGGAAAAAATAAAATGGTAACCAGCCGGATATCTGGAGTGACCGATCTCAAACCGACCCGATCCAAAATTTACCCGAGTCGAACTGATGTTGCCCAAAACCCAACTGATCGACAATCTCGCACGTCTAACTCTAATTATGCAACACAAAAACTTTTATGCTACGGTTACATGGGTGCAATCACTCATATGTGGGCCAAATAGTCTATTAAGAACTTAATAATGCAAAATACAAATTACAAAAGGGAATTTGTATTTAACCCTTTGTTGATGACAAAATGAAATTAGAAATAATAACAAAACTAATTTAACTTGAAAATTGCTTTGTAACGACAACCGTTACCCAGAAACTTGATACTTACTGTAGGCGTCTGATCACTTTCCTTTTGTGATATTTTCCCCACAAAGGTATTTGGGTTGATGCTTGGAAATTCACAAAGATATACAAACACAGTATACTCTTAGTACTTATAGTATTTTACTTAACAACAAAGTATTTGAAAATTAAAAGAATTGGAAGCTTTAAACAAGATTTAATTACTCTCTTGACAAAGCACAAGTGAATGAGAATAAGAGTAGAAGAAATAAGAGAAAGGTGTAGCATTCCACTCATCATCAAGCCCTATTTATACTACTAGAGTATAGCCTAAGGGTCATGACCCAATTAATCACCATAATGATCATATTGATGATCATACAATTCAATACCATTAATCTATGGCATTCATGAGTATTATTCACCTTAATACT
Source organism: Amaranthus cruentus (assembly GCA_019425755.1). Classification (NCBI taxonomy): domain Eukaryota; kingdom Viridiplantae; phylum Streptophyta; class Magnoliopsida; order Caryophyllales; family Amaranthaceae; genus Amaranthus; species Amaranthus cruentus. The sequence goes on along the minus strand of CM033458.1, from coordinate 7,613,846 downwards.
CCCTTATAACTCCAGAAATCAAGAGCCATAAGTATATGAATCCAAAGCATTCACTCAAGGAAAACCGAAATAATCCAACGGTCAAAACAGAGGAAAAAGTCGAGTCGGCTTTTCCCCCTAAGGCCAGCACAGCCGACTCGGCTTTAGCTGCCGGACAAAATCACATTTCCAGTACCTAAAGTCGAGTCGACTTTAAGCCCCAAAAAGTGAAAGCCGAGTCGGCTTTTCTTACTGACTCAGTTTTCCAAATATTCTTTTGTCCTATCCTTTGAACTCCCTTTTGGACCACATAAATTAATACTTATTGTCCCACTACTTTAGTAGTACTTATTGATTATGAACTTAGGATTATTAGACACTAAATATTCAACATAGTCCACAACCCGAATTTTTATAATAATTTTTTTAATATTTTTTTACTAAATTTAAGACTTAAAAGATCAAATTTAAGACCTAAAAAGCCAAATTTAATACTGAAAGGCTAATTCCAACAATTAAGATGATTTTGTTATGATTCTTTAATTTGGTATTTTAAATTTTTTTAAAAAAATCAAATTATAAGACTCAGAAGACCAAATCCAAGGCTTAAAAGATCAATTCCAACTTTATCCTAGATTTAGGATTTAAGTCTCAAATTTGAGTGAGAAAATATATATATTTAAATGGAAAATTGTTGTATTAGACGGTCTCACCGAAAGACGTGTCTTATAGATGAGTTACATAGTCCATCTAATACAAGCTATGAGAATATGAGCTCATTATAGGCTCCTTATTTGAAGTCATCTCACTGATAGACGGTCTCTCAAAAGAATAGATCAACAATTTTTTTTTTTTAAATTATTGGCTTGGCCTTTGTTGAGGTTGATGTAGGGAATCGACAATTTTAGTATTGAAATTGGCATTTTACGTTTTAGAATGGACAATTTAAAGTTTAGTTTTGGGTGATTCAAAAAAATTATATTGTGCTGGGATGGTTGCATCTATGTGGCCGTTGCACAGGAAAATTGTTGATTATGGAAACTAAATTTTTATCAGTAGGATTCTTGAAAGACCGTCTCTTTGACAGATGTTTCTCAGATCCAACTCATTAAACTTTAATTTCACTTATGTATTCTTAATATCTATTTACAGTATCCTTAATGCCTACTTACAATATATTTAATGCCCACCGAAAAAGTACTTAAAATGTCTACTTACAATATTTCAATGCCTATCGAGAAACCTTAGCTTACTGCCTACTTACCATATAATTAATGTCTACTTACAACATCTTTACTGCCTACTTATAATATACTTAATGCACCCGAATAAATATTTAATTACTTACAATATTCTTGATGCCTACCGAGAAACTTACTCTATTATTTTTCTTTTTAAGTTAACCCAATTAGAGGTCGTCTCTCAAACGTGTTTCGCAAGAATTTGTGAATTTCCATTAGTATATGGTTTAGGTTGCTGATAGTAATAATTATCATCATATCATATTAAGATTACTTAATTTATACAATATAATAAAATAGGTGAAAATAACTAATGTTAATATATTACAATCTTGTCAAATGTATTAATAGTTTCATTTTTTAAAATTAATTTGAAGGTAAATAAATTTTATTATTTACAAGTTTTTTTACATCAATTTTTAAAACTAAAATAAAAAGCTAAAAAGATTAATAAATATTATATACTCCCTCCGTTTCTTTTCAAACGTTTTACGCTTTTTGTACATTGTCAATACACTAATTGAATCTTTAATATCTCTAATTTTAGATTATCAAAAATTATATAAAAAAATAGATATTAATATACCTTATGTTGAGATGAATCAAACAAGATTCTATTTGAATAAGTTTTAATTTATAGATTAAGAGTAAATTACAAATTAAGAATGATTCACAAATAGTACTCAAAAAGCAATTAGGATACTTGAAAAAAACGTAGGGATCAGAGTACTTTTTGTTTTGGCAAATAAAATTTTATTACTTACCAACAAAACCTAAACAGTACAAAACCAAACTAAAGCCACATCTAAACTAATTTTAGTTCAGTGTGGAACCAAAGTCCACCTTATTTAAAGAGTATTGTTGACCCACTCTTCATGTTCCCACAGTATCAAGGCTTAAACAAGCCTAGCAACATATAAAATATACTGTGCAACATCCTCAAAATAAAGAACTGAAAAAAGAGATTACAAAGGTAACCTAGCAGAATATTATATACTTTCTTAGAGAAACGGATATCTTTTTGTGTGATTATATGAAAAATATTTGCAATCAATTAATAATTATAAACGTAACTTCATGTGACATACATAATGTATTCCATTAATTATGTGTATTTAATGTTCATGAATTCATGTGTTTGTCAATCATGTAAGACATGGTCTCTTTGAAAGATATCTGTAAGTGGACTGACTTAAAAGAAAAAATATAGAGTAAGTTTCTCGGTAGACATTAATAAGAATATTATAAGTAGATTTTAGAATATTGTAATTACTTAAGTTCTTACTCGGTAGACATTTAGTATATTGTAAGTATCATTAAAGATATTGTAAGTAAGCATTAAGGATATAGTAAGTAGGCTAGTAGGCTAAGTTTCTCGATAGGCATTAAGAATATTGTGACTAGGCATTTTATATAATTTTTCGATGGGAATTAAGTATATTGTAAGTAGGCATTAAGAATAATATAAGTAGGCATTAAGGATACAGTAAATGGACATAAGATTTAATGGGCTGGACCTGAGAGACGTCTCTCAAAGAGACAGTCTCTCAGGATACCGACTGCTTTTCAATTATGTTGTCATTGTCATCTTATTTAGTAAATAAAAAAAATTAATTGAAAATAAATACTTACAATGCTATAACATGTAAGTTATCAATATAGAGACACCTATAATTAAAAATACAATGATCATATATTCATATTATCGAGCTATAGACTAGACATTCATTTGGTAATGGTCTACTGAAATAGAAATAATTTTACATAAAAAAGAAAATTTGAAGTTGGAAAATAATAATAAACATTAACACTTTTTTTTCTAAATAAATACTTACAATGCTTTAAGTTATATAATGAGCTGAATTAACGGAATTCGTGCAATACACGGACACCTAGTATGATTTTTCTAAAAGAAATTGCATTTATATTTTTTCACCATTTTTTTCAATACTATGTATTTAATAGGCAGTAAAATTTTTGATGAAGGTATTTTCTAAAAAATGGCGTAGATTCAGACAAATATTTTAGGAAAATATAATTTTAGGAAAATATAAATTCGGGAAATATAAATCGTGGGCTTGGTATCAGAAACCTAGGCTTGAATGAAATTGCTGTAACCAAATTAGCCTGGCATGTGCACCACATGACTGAATCTCTCTGGGTTCGCTGGATTCATGGAGTCTACACCAAAAGGGCCGACAGGATGAATTTTAACCCCCCTATTACTGCGAGTTGGGCTCTCAAGAAGCTATGCTATATACGAGATAAGTTCAAACCTTGGATAAGGCAAGATAAGTTCAGTATCAAGGATACCTATCTGAGTCAATTTGAGGAGACACCCAAAGTCCCTTGGGACAAGTTTGTATGGACCGGGACGTCCACTCCGAAGAGTAAATTTGTGCTATGGATGATCATGCTTAACAAACGGAGAACAAAGCAGTACCTTAAACATATTCATGTGTTGGATGATGATACGTGCCCCGTGTGTCTCTCAGCAACTGAATCCATAAAACACTTGTTCTTTCAATGCTTCAAATTGGCACCCTTCCTTGCACTCTGGACCAGGTTATGAAGAAAAGTTGGAAAGGTAATAATTTTCGCAGAAAAGTTATTATTTCAAGTGTCTGTAGCCTATACAACCACCTTTGACAAAATAGAAACCAAGCAGTCTGGCTTCTGCAGATGAGCACTATTGATAGGCTGATGCATTGTATTCGCCAAGAAATTAAGATTAGATTTACTGCTTTATACCCTATAAAATCTCAAACCGGCCTGTGGTTTAGAGATCTATAGGCAGTAGATTCTTCCCCTATCTGAGGCTCTTGCCCTTTTGTTTGCACATGAAGAGTGGGCTTAAGCAACCCTTCCTAGAAGGTGGGCTCTTGTTCCATACTGATGCAGTTTATTTTCATTGGGGTGAGTTCCTTTGTTTTTGTTGCTTGTATGGTTTTGTTTGTCGTAATGAAATTTTCATTCTTAAAAAAAAATAAAAATAAAAATAAATTGTGCAATACACTTTTCTTTTAATTTCTATGAAACGTTAAACTCCCTACATATCTTCTTTTTCTCTGTAATTAAGGAAAGGTAAAGTTTAATTACATAATTATATTAAGTAATCCAATTAAGAGAATGAGGTGGTGTTAATTCCAAACTAGGAAATGTGTTTTAGTAAGTTAACTAGATAATCCCCGTGCGATGTACGGTTTTTTTTTTTTAAACAAAGAAAATGAATTCTAAATTATTGGGTATTGATTTTCAATGAATTTTATAATAACAATACCTAATATTTGATGTTTTTTATTTTTAAAAACTTATTTATAAGTAGTTATGTATGATGTCTGATGTTAAATTATTTAATATTATTTTAATTTTTAGCACGTAAGCATAACAAACTATGATAAAAATAAATTTTAGCTTCAATAAATTGTTTTGAACACAAATTATAAAATTAATTCATAAGAAATAATTTAAATTATGATAGCATTCATATATTAAAAAACTATTTAAATAATAATACAAATATATATAATAAAAAAACACCTTGTCATGTATATAAGACTATCTCAATGTTGAAAAGGGCTCATTTATATCTTATCGATCACTTTAAGATTGTAAGTGATACTTTAAGGTTATAAGTGATCACTTATAATAATTAAAAAAAGTGATCAATTTTAAAATGTAAGTTGTCAATTTAAAATAATACACAAAAATAATTGTGTGAGACCGTCTTGCTATCAAATTGTCTCACATGTGTGCTAAGTAACCCAATTAATAGAAATTTATAACAAAATCATAATATGAACTCCTTTTTCAAGGTAGTCGCATTGAGAGACGGTCTCTCAGAATAGTATTTATCATTTTAAGATAGTAAGTGTATAATAGGCAACGCAACAGAAATGATGTTCACCGTGCAAAGTCTGTGTCCCTTAAGAATTTGTGAATTAAAATACATTTAATTACAATTAATTGTATCTATTTTTAAAAAGAAAAAAATAAGAATTTATAGTCTAAATGAAACGACATGTAAGCTTTAGCAAACAACCTACAACATGAAACAATTGCTTTACAAATGCAAATCCAATTTTCTATTTTAGTTCTGTTCATCATAATTTCGTCACCATTTTTTCTCTTGAAATAAAAATCCATTTCTTTATGTTGTATTTGGGTATTTGATCAAGATCAAATTCAAGTGAATTTATAACATCATTGAAAAATAAATTGTGGAAGTGGTTTGTTGAGGTTGAATTAAAAAACGTAGGTATTTGAAATATATAGAACAATTTACATCAGAAAAAAAAATATTAAGACGAAAAAAAAATATTTCATGTAATTATAAATTCTAGAAAACCTCTTTGAATACTACATTTGTTGTAGCTCAACTATTATTAATGATGCCCTTTAAATTGTAATGGTGCATTATATGTTCCTTATTCATAATTATTATTTTTACTATTACAATAATGTATTTTCAAATTTCAATATATATGTTATAGTCCCAATTAAAAGCCTTTAATAATGGTCATCAAATTAATCATCCTAATTATTCTTAGTCTTAATTATCCTTAGCATTTAAGATTCTTATAGTCATCATTCTTTCATGATGTTATCTTTGTTAAATGGAGGGAAAATTTTTCATAAGAAGATTACACTTTTTTAATTTTTGAAGTTGCTTATGTCAGCCGTATTTTGCTTTAGTATTATGTATAGAAATGCAATAAAAATTTAAGGGATTAAATTGTTCAATATATAAAATAATATACAAGCATTTTAAAATATTATAATAACGAATTCCAAAACTTCGAGTTCTAAATAAGGTCACATAACGCTAATTTATAAGGTTGTTATGCGACTGTGTATGACTACCTCTTATTCAGTATAACTATTTTATTTGACTTTGACATTATTTAAGTTGCATTCTATATTTCTATTCTTAATCTACAAATTATAATATAATAATGTCAGATCTTGTTTGAATCGGTTCAATATAAAAATTATTTTTAGCATCAACTTATTATTATATTTAATGATACACAACTAAAGAGTAATAATAGAAATAATACATGGTTAATGTACATTATTTTTTAGGGAAATTCCACATGGTAGCATCCAGTTTTGATGAAATACCAGTGGTAGCACATTTTTAAGAAAATTCCACATGGTAGCATCCAGTTGATGCACTATCTAATCGCCGTAGCATTTTCCGTTAAGTTCTTGTTCAATTCCGTTAAATTCATCATTTTGTAAGTTTTTTTCCACATGGTAGCATCCAGTTTTTGATAATTTACCATTTTAACTTTTAATTCACCATTTTAATGTTTAATTTACCGTTTAATTTATTATCGCTCATAAATATTTAATAATTTTATTGAAAAATTATAAGAAACTATCTAATCGGGTCGAAACAAGTACTTATTTACCTATTTTTCGATACGTAAACCGAAAAAGATATTTGACGTAATTTTTCTATAACGATTTTTTTTCAAAACACGGACGTTGCAAATACCCTTATCGGGTAACTCTTTCGAAAATCCGGTCGAAACAAGTACTTATACACCTATTTTCCGATACGTAAACTAAAAATGATATTTGACGTTATTTTTACCCATCATAATGATTTTTTTGAAAAAACGGACGTCGCTACTATCTTTATGGGATAACTCTTTCGAAAATTCGATCGAAACAAATACTTATTCGAAAGAGTACTTGTTTCGACCGATGAATTAAACATTAAAATGGTGAATGTTAATATTATTTTTCCGTAAAATTATTTAACATTTATAATTTTTTTTCCATAAAATTATTAAACATTTATGGACGTTAATGTATTGAACGGTGAATTTAAACGTCAAAATGGTGAATTAAGCAAAAGCTGGATGCAACCATGTGGAAAAAAACTTACAAAATGACGAATTTAACGGAATTTAACAAGAACTTAACGAAAAATGCTACGGCAATTAGATAGTGCATAAACTTGATGCTACCATGTGGAATTTTCTTAAAAAAGTGCTACCATTGGCATTTCATTAAAACTTGATGCTATCATGTGAAATTTCCTTTACCATGTACATGATAAATGTACATAATCATATGCAACAAGGAGAGAATTTAAAGATCGACTTTTCACTTTTTAATTAGAAGAGGTTTTACCGTTTTAGATTTGACTCCAACCTCCACCCCCATTTTGTTTTCATTGCTATTCCTCAATTACAAAATTTTGGAGTGGTTCCCTCTTGCATTTAATTACTTAAAAATATTATTAATTCAATTGAGAATTTAATATAGACGCATGAATCATGACCAAATTCATCATGATAAATTTGTTAATGCACTTTTAAAACCACAAGATCCATATAAGATAAAAGTTTGCTACACATAAATCCGAATCTGCATATGTGAGTCGATTTTTATAGTTGGGCATAAACGTTATTCTTTTCGAACCCACACATTGTTTTACGAAAGACTAATTTTGTTTTGTATCCAATTGGTCGGAGACCATTGACTCTAATACCATTATAAATTTATCATGGGCTTGTATATTACAAGACCCATACAAGAGAAGAGTTGATTGCATAATATCCCGATCATGTTCCATCCTAAAACCAATTGGTAGTAAGAGGATTAGCCCATCAACCTTATATGTTAGTCAACCTATCTCTAGTTGTTCAATGTGAGATCACATGTATGGTTATTTTTCCAACACTCAAACCCCTCACATGAGAGCCCATTTTTTAATTAGGCAAGAACGATATTTTATTCAAACCCGCACATTACTTTTAATGGAAGATCGAGAGTTTTATTTCCATTTCATTGGAACCGTCAACTCTAGTACCATGATAAATTTATTATCGGGCTTGTGCTGTGTTGCATCCAACTTCTAGCCCAAAGGGTTCTCGTGTGATGGGACGTGTTAGAGTATATAACATATTCTGGGGCCTCAACCATTAGCTTAAGCTTTTAATTGAGTTGGTTCCTTAACATGGTATCAGAGTCAACGTGACAAGAGGTCACGAGTTCGTATCTCAACCATCCTCATTTTAATTGGAATATTTAGCACCAGGTATAAGGATAGCATGTGTTGCAACACTTCTAGCCCAAAGGGTTCTCGTGTGATGAGGCGTTTTAGAGTATATAACATATTCTGGGGCCTCAACCATCAGCTTAAGTTTTTGATTGAGTTGGTTCCTTAACATGTACACATCAAAATCAAGATAAGAGAAGAATTAGCTACACACAAATCCAATAATGTTTCTTTCTAAAACTAAATTGGTGATAAGAAGAGTAACCCGTCAAGCTAATATGTTAATCAAACTCTCTTTAATCCTTAAATATGGTATCACATATCAATTATTTTCCAAAAGAATATTTTACATACCAATGAGATTGAGATTTTAGTTTGGGCCGAATTATTTATGGATTTTGTGTACAATAAATACGTACAAATTAATACTTTATTAATTTGAGTTAAGTTGAACTTTGGTACTCTGCAAATTTAAGTAGTTGAGTACCCAAATTTTTAAAAGTTCATCGATGAAATGCTCAAATTTAATCAACTAGCATTTAAATACTAAACATTATCAAAATTAATCTATAGAGTACATAATAATAATAAATGAATTAGATAACAAATAAAAAAATTTATTATCTTGTTGAGATTTAAAAGATAATTATTTTAATATAAATGAAAATATATAATGAAAATATAAGCTCATTCATAGTTGTATTTTTTAGAGCTGTGAAAAACTTTTTGAAATGCATGCAATGCACTAAATTCAGAGGATACAAAATAATTTTTGTGAGAGACGGTTTCTTTAAGAGATCATCCACTACAAAAAAAGTTACAAGATGGCTATAAAATGTAGAGTAAGTTATTTGGTGGGCGTTAAGAAAATTATAAGTAGACATTTTAGATATTGTAAGTATTGTACGCTTACTCGGTGAATTTTAAGGATACCATTAAGATGTTGTAAGTAAGCATTAAGGATATAGTAAGTTACTCAGTGGACATTAAAGATATTATAAGTAGTGATTTTACATATACAAAGTAGGGATTACAGATTTACAGTTAGTAGGACATTAAGGTTTATTAGATATACTCGGTGGACAATATACTTACTTCTATATGATACATCTAATAAACCTTAATTATTGAAGGAGAACATGCAACAAACTATTATGAATAAGAACCAAACTTTATAAATACTACCCCTTTCATCTTTTTATTTGTCCCTTTTTAAATTTGTTCACTAAAGTCAAGAAAAATTTAAATTAGATTTTAGAAGTATATATTGAGACAAAATATATATGCATTCATATAGGATTTTGATAGTTTTGTTTTAATGTAAGGTTTTTTAATATATAAAAAATTTAAAAATCTAATTTGAAATGCCTGTATAAAAAGTAAAGTGGACTAACAAAAAAGAACGAAGCGAGTATAATATTAGTAATAAACTAGTTTATTACTTCTTCCGTTGCTTTTTATTTGTCCACTTTACTTTTTCACGTATTTCAACGTAAATTTTGAGTTTCGATATCTCATAGTACACGTAATAAAAAATTATAAAAATTTACATTAAAATTCTTTGCATCTAGACAAATTTAACAAGATCCACATCAATACATTTTGTCTTGAATATATACTTCAAAAATTAAATTAAAATTTCTCTCTCATAAAGTGAAAAAACTTAAAGTGAACAAATAAAAAGAAACGGAGGGAGTACTAAGTTAGTAATGGGGTAATTAATTGTGAATTAGTAATACTTGACTAGTTAATAATACTAATTATACAGCAGTTGATATTGATATCTAATTTATGTTTGGTTAATGGTAGATGAGGGTTCTGTTGTACTACAACCAATATGGTTAGAATGTTAGGCCAACTCAATTTTTTCTTTATTCTTCTCCTCTTATTGATTAGACACTGATATTGTAAGTAGTTGAAAATGTAGGAACTAAAAATAATAATTATATGATATACTCGCTACCTCGTTTCTTTTTTGGATCAATTCACCCTATTTGTCCACTTTTTTTTGACATAGATTTTTTACCTAAATACTCTATATTCACACAAGTAAAGACCATGATACCCTCACTTACATTACTTAAAATACCCCAACTACCACTTTTACAATTATTATAATCACTTAAAATGCTTCTACTACCACATTTACAGTTATTATTATCATTTAAAATACAACACTACCACACTCTTAAAATGCGTGCCCAGAGAAACTGGACATTTAAAGTGAGTTAGAGGGAGTATATGAAGTATTATCTTAGCTTCAAAAACAGGCCAATTTGCCAGCTTTTTTTTGAGATGTATAGATGAACAAATATATAAACAATATGGTGTATTTTTAAAGAAAAGACATCTTGTTGTGCTTTTGAAAGTTGATGACTAGCGCTAGATAGTTCGTATTATTCACGTATCATTTTCATTTAACTAACTCAAACACAATGACATATTAGCAAACAAATCTGTGGAAAATATACTTGATTGTTCTCATTATATAAGCTAGGTTTTGCGCAAATTGTGTGGCTTTTAATTACATGAGTTTCATCATTTCATCATCATCATACCCAATATTCTGCTCAAAGGCAGGGGAGTTTCATCATTTATAGAGCTTAAATAAGAAGGTTTGAGTAGCTTCGGGAATAAGTTGAAGAAAAAGCTTCTCAAAGAGACAAAGGGAGGGGAGGATGAACACGGCTTCTTGGTTGTTGAAGGGGTTGATATTGGTCATTGTTGGTTGCTTATTGCCGGCTTTTTTTGTCGAGTCTCGCATTCGACATTACAAGTTTAATGTAAGTACATCACTTTTTTTTGTTTGTTGTTGAAGCTCGAATTAGTCTACTGATTGAAGACTTTCTTTTTCATCCTTTTGACAGATGTTTGATTCTCACCCAACAGAAAGAATTCATTTTCTATCTCTTTTTGTCTATAGGAATTCATAGCATAACATGTATAAAGAATATACAAGACCTTTAAACTGCATGTTTTGTTGATTTTTTAAACATAGATGGCTTGTTGATCATCTATAAATTGTCCATGGCTGATGGGTGCGAGGCTTTTTAAGAACTTGTGATTAGGCCAAATCTAAAAAATTTCAAGTTCATTTAATTTGCATGGTCGGATTGGTAACGAGCTGACTAGAAAGATTATTTAAAAGGTCGAGACGAGTTGTTACTAGGCTGATATTGTCTATGCCAAAAATATGATTCTCTGGCTTTTATTAGTTGATTTTTTTGTGATACTTTCTCTGGCTTTTATTTGTTGATACAGATTGTGACTTTTCACCACATAAGATGATACTATCTATAGCAAGTTAGCAGCTAATAAAAATCAAAGAATGTATGTTATTTTTAAATAATGGGTTGTAAATGAGCTATTTATCCAGCTTGTTAAGAAACCAACTCAACCAAATGATTAAGCTGATAATTGAGGTCCCAAGATATGTTATATACTCTAACACGGCCCCTCACACGAGAGCGCATTGGGTTAAAAGTGTGGATGTTGCACATGCGCTCCTCATACCTGACGCTAAGTATTCCACTTTAAATAAGGGGTGGTTGAGATTCAAACCCGTGACCTATTGTCACATTGGCTTCTGATACAATGTCAAGGAACCAATTCAACTAAAAGCTTAAGCTGATTGTTGACGTCCCAGAATATGTTATATACTCTGACACAGCTCAACCTATTATAAATATAACCTAGCTCTATTCGACCAAACCTATTGAAAATGCATAACTATATGCTCCTTCAATAAATTTGAGTTTGCAAAGACCATCAATATTTTTTGATAAAATTCTTTAGTTGTTTATTCTTTGTATTAGTTATGTATTGTATTTAAAAAGAATTTCATGTATAGCTTTTGGGTTTGATGCAAGTTATTTGTGTTTACTACTAATGAAGGCTTATGTGTATGGTTATAACTAATAGGTGGTGCAAAAGAATCACACAAGATTGTGTTCAACAAAATCAATTGTAACGATAAACGGGAAATTTCCCGGTCCCACTCTTGTAGCAAGAGAAGATGATACAGTGCTAGTAAAGGTGGTTAATCATGTCAATTATAATCTCACTATTCACTGGTTAGTCTTACTCCAAGCTTAGTTTCAAAATTTTAATGAATAAAACAACATTACTTAATAACACCTTATGAAACTTTAAACGGATAGATTTAACGGTCAATTTGGTTAGTGATACTAAATGGTAATAATGGAAATGATTTATAGTGTAAAATTTCATAAAAAGTTTCATATCATGCCCATAGTAATGAAACTTTTATTACAAAAAAGTTTTTTTGTTTACAAATTTCCATTACAGCCTAATACCACCTCTCTCAATGGTAATTCATTAAAATGAATTTTATGAAGAAAATGAGATGATTAAATTTGAACAAGCATGTCCATCAAGGCAACCAAGAAATTTTTCAACCAAAATTATATCAGATATTCATTCCATTACCCTGTTTATTACCAACTATCAAACGGGCCGTCAGTTCTAAATTTTTGGTTGATTGTATATAATGTTCAATTGGCAGGCATGGTATTCGACAAATAAGAACTGGTTGGTCAGATGGACCGTCATATATTACGCAATGCCCAATACAACCAGGACAAACCTTCACTTACAACTTCACATTGACGGGCCAAAGAGGAACCCTTTGGTATCATGCCCACATTTTATGGCTTAGAGCAACTGTCCATGGTGCAATTGTCATATTGCCCAAACTTGGAGTTCCTTATCCTTTTCCTAAACCACACAAAGAAGTCGTCGTTGTATTAGGTAAAAAAATTTAAAATTTTTCAATTTTGATCAAAATTATATTTGAATTTGTGTATCATGTTTGGAATTAAGAGTCCATTATTACAAGTGTAAAACTGTATCGTACAATTAATATCCATAATAGTCCCATTTAACGCATAGGAGTATTTGTTAATTGGCTGTTAGTTACTGGTTGTTGGCTTTTTAATTGGCTTGTTTGACTAGATGAAAAAAATGTTGGTTGTTTGGCTTTTAAGCTAACTTAGAAAGTCAGCAGTTTATGGAGATATTTGATAAATTTAAGTATTGACCGTTGGCTCATTATTAGAGAAAAAGTGAGTCAGTAAGCCAAAAGCCTAAAAAATCTCTAATTGAAGTAGCTTTATATTTTGGCTTAAAATTCAGTTTTTCAATTGAACTTTAAAATTATTTATCAAATACTTTTTTTGAATTTTTAACACCTACAAGTTAAAAATCGAAAGTCAACTAAAAAGCGAAGAAAAAATCATAAACCAATCACCCCTATATAGAAGTACAATGAAACATCACACATACAAACTATATTATGCCTACATTAAAATTAATTTTCCTACTTGGTGGATGTGATAGGTGAATGGTGGAAATCTGATGTCGAAGCTGTAATCAATCAAGCTTTGAAATCGGGCTTGGCACCCAATGTTTCCGATGCGCATACAATCAATGGATACCCTGGGCCTGTTAAGAATTGTAACTCCCAAGGTAAATTATTATAAGCATTTTGTCCAACCGTAAAACATGCTACGACAAATAAACAAGATCTCACGTGACTATTTATTTTCTCGTATAATAGCCGAAATATGTAACATAAAATGATTAATAGTGCAAAACTTTTGGTGCAAATAACATGGAACGGAGGAAGTATGACAATACTAGAGATCAACAACAATGACAATCTATTATCCTAGGGCCATTTATGTGGTTCTCACTTAGAATAAAGTTTTAAGGGTTTAGATATGCATAATCTTATTTTTATTAGTGTTAACAGTTAACACTAATAAAGAGGTTGTTTCTAATTTACCCTTAATTGCAAATATAATGTACAACTTCTCGTATTATGATATTATTTGAAATATTCATTTTAATTCCACTGGAAAAAATCTGAATGCATTTGATTCAGCCGAGATTTAATCAATCCAACCTTTGAAAAACGTATGATATTTTTGAGTTGCTTGTCAGTATTATCCAAATTTCGATCACCTTAAAATAATATTTATACATCATATGTATACTAACTGGAGGACTCCCTTGGGCGCTCTTCTTTATGGGTATGAGTTTTCGCCGTCCTTCCTTCCCTAGACCCTGTCCATATATTTTTTATGAGCGTAATACATGCTGATGATGATGATGATGATGATGTATACTAACATGTATTGATACATGATGCAGAATTGTTCAACTTACATGTGAGGCCAGGAAAAAAGTACATGCTTCGTATCGCAAATGCAGCATTAAATGAAGAACTTTTCTTTAAAATTGCGGGGCACCAACTGACTGTTGTAGAAGTCGATGCTACTTATGTTAAACCTTTCAAGACAGACACAATCGTGATATCACCAGGCCAAACCACAAATGTCATCCTTGAAACTAATAAGCATCCAGGAAAGTACTTAGTCGTAGTTTCACCCTTCATGGACGCACCAATTGCGGTGGATAATGCTACCGGTCTAGCCACCATCCATTATGCCACGACATCAAACACATCGACGACTAGTCTATCCACCACCCTTACCAAACCACCTCCAATCAATGCGACTCAAATATCAGATAACTTTACCAATTCTCTAAAGGCTCTAAACTCACATAAGTTTCCTGCTTTAGTCCCTCAAAAAGTTGATCACTCCTTATTTTTTGCTGTTGGGTTAGGGATAAATCCTTGCTCAACTTGTGTCAATGGATCAAGGATTGTGGCTGCTATCAATAATGTTAGCTTTGTTATGCCCAAAATATCTCTTCTACAAGCACATTACTTCAACATTAGTGGAGTTTTCACACCTGATTTTCCTGCGAATCCTCCCACGCCGTTCAATTACACTGGCAATCAAGTTACTAACCCTGCTACTACAACTGGTACTAGAGTGTACAGACTTCCGTACAATGCGACAGTTCAGTTAGTCTTGCAAGATACTGCGATGCTGACACCGGAGAATCACCCGTTCCATTTACATGGCTTTAATTTCTACGTCATTGGCAGAGGTGTAGGGAACTATGATCCTAAGAAGGATCCCAAAAGGTTTAATCTTGTTGATCCTGTTGAGAGGAACACCATTGGAGTACCATCCGGTGGATGGACTGCTATCAGATTTAGAGCTGACAATCCAGGTACTGTAATTGTTAGAGTATATAACATATCTGAGGTCTCAACCATCAGTTTAAGCTTTTGATTGAGTCGGTTGTTAGAGTATAACATATCTTGAGGCCTCAACCATCAGCTTAAGCTGATAGTTGAGACCTCAGGATATGTTATATACTTTAACAGTAATCTGCAGTTATTGTTTGGTAAATGTTGTTTGCTATGAAGAGTCAGTTACTTGAAAGAAAATGACATCTTTGTTTTTACAAGGATAAATTGAGTTGTATATGTGTACCAGACTCTTCTAAATTCTACCTAAGTAGGAGACCTTTTGTTATGTACAGTGATGTATGCATACATATACACATTATTCATAATCCAACCTTTTATCCATCTATTACAAATTAATAATCTCACATTTGGATTACTATCCTAATCCAACATTTGCTATTTAATTGCTTCCAGCATACCTAAAACCACCACAACCTTACTCCTAAATCACCACATTCCCACCTCTCCCTCCCACACAAAGTATGCCAATAAGTTATTACATATCAATATGTGTGAATTATTCATTACAGATGAGTAAAAAGTTAGATTATTTTCAACCTCTGAGATGTCATGATTTATAACTATATTATTTTGGTGGCTATGTAACAGGGGTTTGGTTCTTGCATTGTCATTTGGAGATTCATACAACATGGGGATTAAAAATGGCATTCTTGGTGGATAATGGCAATGGGCCAAATGAATCTATTATACCACCTCCTATGGATTTTCCAAAATGTTAACAACATAGTTGTATAGAAATATATACGTTCATTAATATTGTTTATAAGTTTGTCATTTTTTTTGTCATTAAAGGAACAAAGCCCAAGACAACAAGAGAGTGAAGATGTACATTGAGACAAGAAGCTCAACCCAATAAAAATGTTGCATTATTTTTTGTTCACTTTGTTGTAATTTTGTTATTAAAGTTTGGATGTTACTTAATAATTTGAAAACAAATTAAACTTAAATAAAATATTTAAACATAGCAAATGATTTCTAAAGAAATTTATATGTTAGCACTATAAGTATATTTTATTCAACACAAATTGTTGTGAGAGACGGTCTCTCTTAGAGACGCATTAGATATATGGGCAAAATAGTCCAATCAATACAAAAAAAAGAAAAAATAATAATGTTTCTTCAAAAAAAAAAGAGAAAATAAGAATGTGGGCTTCGAGGTCATCTCTTTGAGAGACGGTCTCTCATAAGAGTAGTTGGTTATTATTTTTTCTTTTTCGTTTTTTTATACTGGCAATGGAATTGGGCTGGAGAGGAAGATGGGCCGTCTCATTATTAGATAGTCTCGTCCAAGACCAGCTGTTAGTGTTAATGCCTCATTTGCTTTTCATAAACACTCATGTAAGACAGACCGTCTTATCCGTCCAACCAACTCAGGCCTAATAAGTTTTTTTAGAATATTCTGACACACTAATTTTAAGACTTAAAATGACAATTGTAAGACATAAAAATTCAATTTTACGACTTAAAAGGTGAATTTCAAAGTTGAAATGTTTGAGTCATCCTACTTTAAAGTTGATTAATGTTTGAGTCATCTTACTTTAAAGTTGAAATGAGAATTTTAAGTCTAGCAATTAGTCTTTTAATTAAGTCTTAAAATTGATTTTTTTTAAGTATTGAAATTAAACTTTTAAGTCTTGAAATTGTCAAATGATTTAAAATGTCAAATTTAAATCCTGGAAATTGTTTTTTTAAGTCTTCAAATTGGCCTTTTAACTCTTAAAATTGACATTTTAATTTGTAAAATCGGTAAAAGAATATATACAATTGAGTCGGCCCAATAAGACGCGAGTCGGCCCAATAAGACGCGTCTCACAAGTGAGACGGTCTCACCCAAGTTTTTATTTACTTTTTGCACATTTGCCAACTTATTAATTCAATCCATTATTCTATATAGTTAAAAATTATAAAAAGTTGATATTAATAACTTTCACAGTGAGACGAATCAAATAAGATTTTAGAACTTATAGATTATAAATTAAATACGAATTAAAAGTGAAATATAAATAATATCCTAAAAGTAAATGAGATAGTAATTTTGAATTTGAAAGAATAATAAAGAAAATAAAGGAGTGATTGTTATGGTCTAAATTAAAAAAATGCAAGGAACAATTTGTTTGATAAGTTATAAATTTAACGAATGAGAATAATAGATGACGTATTTTTAATAAAAACATCTTTACATTAACAATAATAAATGTTGATAATATAAACGCTAGAAGGAGGGCTTGAACCTCCGACCTTGTGGTTAACAGCCACACGCTCTAACCAACTGAGCTATTCCAGCTTATTATCTTATAAAATCAAAATATGTTTTAGTATTTAAAGCTAGTATCAAATGTGCAGCAGTTTCTGTATCATCACTCTAACCCAACAGAAATGAAAACACAAATTCTTACATGAGACCGTCTTTTGTAAAAACGGCTCTTAAAAGCCCAGTCCAATTCTAAATATATATTGTTACAACTCTAAATATAGATTTGGGCTGAACTTTTGAGAGTCGTCTTTACAAAAGACGGTCTCTCAAGAGAGCACCTGAATAATAACTGGCATATTTGAAAGCGTTATTCACGGATATGTTTTTAAAAGCTCCAAAACTTAAAGCTCGACATTTAGGAAAGAAAATCAAAAAGATTTGCCTATTAGATTCTTCACAAATCTATCTAAATCTACAAGGAGCTATCAAGAAAATCGACATTTTATCGGTACAACTCCAAAAATCTCTCTAATAGAGGATTTAGTGAATTTATTCAACATGGAAATGACTTTGAAGACACTATAAAAAGATGCAAACGAGGGTTTAATATCAATTCATATCAAATACAATGATTATTGATATCTAATTTCTATAATTTTATATTATACTTAATAATTAAATGTATTAAATATTTAAATTAGTGCATTAAATTGTATGAAAAATCAAAACATTATAAATATTTTGAAACGAAAGAATTATTAGACTTAAACCATATAAAAAAAAGTTCCATCTCACGATTACGCTTTGTTATGCAAAAGGAAAATTTGATTCTAAACATATGAATTTTACGTCATTTGCTTCTAAAGGTGCGAGCTTAGATTTTTCTTTTAAAAGCTTGAACTTTGGGGGTCTCCGCATTTAAAGATGCAACCGGATTTAGTAACCTGGAACAGCAGGTTACCATCTTCATCAATGTCTTCTTCATCACCTTCTTCCTCTACCTCCCCGTAAATGCATTCTTCATCACCTTCTTCCTCAACATCCCCATTAATGGCTTCTTCAACCTCCCCATTAGTGGCTTTTCCTTAAACCTCTTCATCAATGGCACACAACAAAACGTTCAAAACCCCAACATTATTATCTTTCTCATTATTTCAGAAAATACCCAAAATTGAGGAAAGAGAAAATTTTTTGAATTTTTTTTTAATTTTAGGTATTGTCTGAATAATTTGTAGTAAACCCTTGAATAATTTTTTGAAATGGAATTGGAGGAGCAACCCACAATTGAATTGGACATACAAAATCACAGACAATCCAAACACATGAAATATTGTGAAATTGTTGAAACTTAAGCAAAAACCCAGTAAAGAATGAAAAATACCCATTAATTATATTGAGCCAAATTCAAAATAAGTTTCAATCTTTCCCTCTCATTAATAAAATCTGGGATAAAAGTCTTTAACTTTTGGTAAAAATTCAAACTTTGAGTTGAATTCAACATTACAAAACAATAAATTACCTCCAAAACAATAAAGATAGCATTTACCTCAAATTTGATATGTAATAGTACAAAACAAACTAATTGAAGGCTGAAGCTTAATCAAAAACCCTAAAAATTGAGATTGCAAACCAAAAAATGACCAAAATAATAAATTAGGCATAAAAAATCATATCTAAATATAACTGGGGGAGAAACAATTTACAAGAAAAAAGGATGAGCAAAAATGGAGGTTTGAAATAATTTACCAGAAAAAATCAAATCTAAACAATTTGCCTTGATTTGAATTCTGGGTTTTGTTTGAAATATTTGAGAGAGATTGTTAAGGCTTGAAATGAAGGTTTGAGATTCACTACAAAACTTAACTCTATTTTGCTTGATTTACGTAATTTAGACGTTAAGATAGATGATGAGGATGTTGCATTGATTTTACTTGTGTCTCTACCATCTAACTATGAGAATTTTGTTGAGTCTTTTGTTATTGGTAAGGTCTCACTGACCTTAGAAGAAGTGAATGCAACACTTATTACTAGGGAACTTCGTTAGAAAGCTATAGATGATAACGGGGAGAGTGGCATTGGGAGAAAAAGGGGTTTAATAAAGGCAATAATACTGGGTCGGGTGTTGAAAACGGCAACGAGGGATCTGGTAAGACTACGGAAAATACATGTTATTACTGTAAAGAACCGAGTCACTTTAGGGCTAATTGTCCAGTGAGGAAGGGCAAGTCCCAAGTTGCTGTAGTTGAGGAGTAACCGAAAGAGAACTATAATTCAGAGGAAGACTTAGCACTAGTGAGTTCTGCTAAGTCTGGGGATCTTTCTGATGGTTGGGTTATAGATTGGGGGTAATCGTTCCACATGAGTCCACGTCGAGATTGGTTTGACACGTATGAGTCTTGCAATGGGGGTATGGTTATTTTAGGCAACAATGCACCTTGTAAGATTATGGGTACAGGGTCCATGAGATCTGTAACAGCCCTAATTTTAAGTTTTTCTTAATCTTAGCTTAAGTAGGTTCGGTAGTGGATTAGTGTTATTAACTTCTCTAGTTATTCATTCTTAAGTGCCAAAAAAAATAGTGGGAGTTTCAAACTTTTAACTTTGAATATACAAAGTTTTATTTTGTTAAATATTATTATTATATTAAAGAAAAAATTTCAATGCTTTTGGTTTTATTCAAGATTTGAATTAACTCAAGTTATTTATATTTCCTTCAAAAAATTGTTAATTTGATAAACATATTTATTTGGTTTAGAAACTTCAAAGTATTTGCATATGATTTCACAAATTGTGTTGACAAAAGCTTATCTTATGTGTTTTATTAAAAATGATTTATATAAGAAACTATACTTATATAATTATAAAAGATTAGAAAAATATATTTGTAATGATGTTATAGTCTATTGGTATTTAAAAACAAGTTTTGGTTATGGATTGATTTTAATTACAAAGAAAATATATTAATTCCATAAAACTATAATTTCAAAAATTTCTTCAAAATCTGAAATGGAGGTAACTTGTAACATATTAAGAGCAATCATTTCATTCACTACAACGGAGACATCAAAAATCATGTCAGCCTGCATGTCTCAACCTTAGGACCCAAATGAGCATTCAAATGTCCATATTTCTGAGATCTATTGCTTGGAGACTTTAGCTAACTTCTTAAACTATCCAATGAGACCTTATTTGGCCAAAAACACTCAGAAACCAAAGAGATCCATATCATTCTTTTAACCCCTACCTGAATTTCGCCCATATCAACTCTTGACATCCTACTGCTTTCACCTTTTTTCTCCACTTTTTCTCTACATACATACCCCTCAAATTTATATGTCATAATCTAGACTCGTATTCAAACAACTTTTGTGAGATATATTGTAGCAGGGTCGGCACTCTCAATACATAATGTACATTAATAATTATATTTAAGATAAATAATACGGAAAAACAATTAAAACTAAAACCGTTTAAAAATATAAGTTAAAAGAAATATTACAACTGAGACAATATAACATAAAGTTTGCTTAAATACGATAAAAGAACATTAGTACAAGATAGTCATCAAAGTCATCAAGTAAAATCAATGCAGCTAAGTCCCCGATAGAAAATAAATTAAAGTTGCGGCTTGGATCGAAACCTGAGTTAAACTTTCCTGCAAAATACTGCCATCCATGATACGGATGACAACCGATTAAATCGGTCAGCGATAAAGCCGAGTACAATTTCCTCAACAAGCTTATGATGCGATAGTTAAATCATGCTTACAAAATAATCATCAAGCACAATCTAAAAGTTTATTACTCTTTATTGACCATCATTAAGCCATTAAGTTACATTTTCAATACTTGCAGAAGTTCACTGCTACTAAATACTTGGTAACTTTAATGCCTATTCAATCAAGTTCGATTAAGCCTCATAACTTTACCGTCATAGCACATCACAAGCTCACAACAATAATGACTACTGATATATGTAAGGGTCTGGTTAGGTGAGAACCGTAGTCCTAAACCCTAACTGTGGTGGGAGTCGTCACTCCTCTCAATACTGTTATGCTCGAGACTTCACAGGATGGGTTTTTCTCGGACCTCCTGTCTGACACCGCATTTTACGTGCCGGCTAACACGGACGCCGGGATTTTACATGTCGGTCCATGGTTCGACGTTACCTTACTATCATAGTCATACAATCAATATCAAACAATATCAAACAACACTCTAAATCGAAATAGTTTACATTCTTATAAGTCTGTCAAAATTTCTGACAATCTTACTCTTTGGATAAAATACTAGTTACCTAGTAAATTAATATTAATTAAATAATAAATTTCCATAACTATACTAAGATACTAAAGGCTAAGCTAAGTCATTATTATGTCATAAATAATCATAAAAGTTAAGGATAATATTTCTAAAAACTTAATAACATATTTTATCAAATAACCAAGTAAAATTAAAAAAAAATTAATCTGAATAGTTATTAAGGGTCCAAAATATAAATGAAATGAGTCTTTGACTAAAAGAGGGTTCAAGAAAAACAATGTTAAAAATTTTATCAAAATACACAGATAATGAAAATCATTTTTAAAGAGATAAGTTTATTTAACCAATAAAATCCTTGATTATTATTTTGAATAAATAATATGATAATTTTAGCCATAAATCGATATAAAAAAAAATTAAAGTCCATAAGGTCTACAATTATTTAACTAAGAGTCATTATGTGATTGTTATAAAGTGTCCCAAAAACTTACTAGTCAAGAAGAATTCATCTAATATTCATTTTCTTTTTCAATTTTATTTACAAAATTATTAATAAACTTTTAACTTATTTCAAACTTAAATATTCTTAGCTATTTTTAACTAAGAAAGTATTTAACACCTCTTCCTATATAAAACAATATATATTTTTCTTACCAAAATTTCAATTAACATTATTTTAATGAAGTAAAAAAAAATTCAAGGAACATATCTAAAATCATATCCTAACTTTTAGCCACTATAAAGCACTTATAAAATTATTCTTTTTAATTAAAGTTCTTAATTTACCAATTTTATCTACTAAGATTTCATCATAAAAACATCACTAAACATCATTTTTAAACATTTTCTCAATGCAAAAGTTCATAAAACATACATGAAACTTAAAATAATATTTCACATGAGAAACTCATATGCATCTACCTTATCATATTAACAAAATTTTCCATATTTATAACCTTTCTAGAGTGACTTAAAAGTGTTATAGTGTTTTAAAAAAAAATGTCACTAAAACTTATATTACTTTAACATAACCATGTAAAACTTAAATACCTAATTAAAAAAAAATCAGATTAATCATGCTTTTCATATCATCAAGTAAACATAAATAATTATCACATAACGAGAGAGTTAAGAAAATGTGTACCATTTTCCTCCAAAGGTGGTACTAAACCAAGCAAGAGAATAATAAGAAAATAAGAACTCAAATAAATAAGCTCCAAAAGAGAATGTCTTCAAGACTCCAAGCTTTAAAGAAGTAGATCTTCAATTACCCAAAAGGAATGATATCCAAGCTCCAAAATGATAATACTTGACTTTTCAAAAGTTGATGTCTATTGGATTAAGAAGTGATAAGATCAAGCTCCATCTTCATTTGATTCTTCAACTAATAAAAAGGGTATAAAGTTAGTAAGATGTTAATGAAGTGAAGATATAAGAAAGAATGGTAGAAAGATTTGATTATGGGGGTGCAAGTGATCTTATGGATAAGGGGGTATTTATAATGGGTTTGGTCAACTTGATAGTTCATTATATTGTATGAAAAAGAGTGTTAGGAGTATGGAAGAAGACTAACTTGTGTAAGAGATTTAGAGTGTGTAAGTGAATTTGTAAGAGTTGGAGTGTAAGAGAAAGTTAACTTGTGTAAGAAAATGGTGATAGCTTGTGTAAGTGATGAAAATAATGGATTGATGTAGAAAGGATTTTGGTTCATCTAAGTTCTTAGTTTATACAAGTGAATATGTATTAGAATAATGGGTAAGTTTGGTTAAGGTTTGATTATGAAAATATGATAGTTTATTTAGAAAGTTTTGTTAAAAACTATACTTAAAATTAATAATAAAAATATGATAAATTTTTAGGTATAAGATAATTAAATTAAAGTTGTAAGGTTAAAATAATAAGTGGTAAAGTTAGTTTAAAGAATTGAAATTAAAACGTAACGTTTTAACAAAACCGTAAATAAAATATTAAAATTTTACTTTTCTTAGTATAAAATAATAAAAATAATATTTTAGTGCTTCTAAAGAAATTTAAGAAAACATTCTTCTTTTTTTTTTTATTTTATATAAGTTTAATATTTGGAAGAAATCACAAAATCGGAAAAAGATTTAGGATTAAAGGTGATTTGAATTAGATAACCAAAGGATTAGGAATTCTAATTGAAAATTCGGAACATTAATTGGAAGATTAAGATTACGAAATTTGAGGCTGTTACAACTCTTTCCCCCTTAAGATAGTTTCGACCCGAAACTAGGACTTACTAAAAAGGTTAGGGTAACGCGCTCTCATGTCGACCTCTTTTTCCCATGTTGCTTCTTCAACTCCGTGGTTTGACCACAAAACCTTGACTAAAGGAATCCTCGAATTTCTCAACTCTTTTACTCGGGTATCTAAGATCTTGATTGGCCTTTCCTCATACACCAAAGACTCCTCAATCAAAAGCGGCTCGTGAGCTAGAACATGAGACGGATCATGAACATACTTCCTCAACTGTGAAACATGGAACACATTATGAACTTTTGCTAAACTCGGAGGTAAAGCCAACTCATAAGAAACTTCCCCGACTCTCCTCAAGATCTCAAACGGTCCAATAAACTTAGGACTCAACTTCCCTCGAACTCCAAAACGCTAGACACCCCTCGTAGGTGAAACCTTAAGGAAAACCTTGTCGCCAACCTCAAATTGCAACATCCTTCGACGATTATCAGCATAACTCTTTTGTCGGCTCTGTGCCGCTCTCATGTTTTGTTGAACAATCTTCAAAGCATCAATCGATTCCTGAATCACATCTGGGCCTTCAGGAATGGTCCTATCCATCAAATCCCAACACAATGGTACTCGACACTTCCTTCCATAAAGAGCTTCATATGGTGCCATCTTAATACTAGATTGGAAACTGTTGTTGTAGGCGAACTCCACCATTGGTAATTTATCTTCCCAAGAGCCTCCAAAGTCCAACACACAACATCTCAAAAGATCCTCTAAAGTCTGAATAGTTCTCTCAGTCTGACCATCAGTAGCAGGGTGAAAAGCAGTACTCAAGCACAACTTACTCCCAAAAGCTTCCTGCAACTTTTCCCAAAACCTCGATAAAAACTTTGGATCCCTATCTGAGACAATAGTCCTCGGAACACCATGAAGTCTAACAATCTCTCGGATATAGGCATCTGCTAATTGCTTGGCTCCCCAAGTATTCTTCATCGGCACAAATCTAGCGACCTTGGTCAATCTGTCAACAATAACCCAAATAACATCATTCCCTCGCTGGGTCCTCGGTAGCCCTACCACAAAGTCCATAGAAATCGAGTCCTACTTCCAATCTGGGACAGACAATGGTTGAAGCAATCCTGAACACTTTTGTCTCTCAAACTTTACCCTCTGGCAGACTAGGCACTTAGACACAAAATCAGCGACGTCCTTCCTTAGACCTTTCCACCAAAATAACTGTCTAATCTCTTCAATCATCTTATCTCGACCCGGATGCAAATGAAATAAACTCTGATGACCTTCCTTAAGAATCTCACTCTTCAATTCAGCTTGATTTGGAACACACAATCTACCGTTCATCCTCAACTCTCCTCTTTCACCTAAGTCAAAAGCATCAGTCTCATTTTCCTCAACTCTATGGATCAACTCAACAATCTCTGGATCCTCAAGTTGTGCCTCAATTATACGATCAAACAAAGTGGGTTGTATAGTCATTGCTCCCAAATACTGGCCAACCTCATGTCGGCTACAAATCTCTAATCCTAAACTCTGCATCTCACAGTACAATTCCCATGGTACTGACATAATGGCATTCACAGACACTCTCGGTCTCCTACTCAAAGCATCAACTACCTTATTCGCTTTTCCAGGGTGGTATATAATTTCAAGATCATAATCCTTAATAACCTCAAGCCACCGCCTTTGGCGCATGTTCAATTCATTTTGGTTGAAGACATACCTATAATTTTGATGATCAGTGTAGATCTTACATGGTAACCCATACAAATAATGTCTCCACAGCTTCAAAGCAAAGATCACTGCAGCAAGTTCAATGTCATGCACGGGTAATTCACCTCATGTGGCCTCAACTGCCTCGATGCATAAGCTATGACCTTTCCTTCTTGCATAAGTACACAACCCAATCCTTCAAATGAAGCATCACAATAAACCTCAAATGGCTTGCTACAATCAGGCATTGCTAATACGGGGGCTGTAGTAAGTCTTTTCTTTAATTCCTCGAAAGCAGTCGTGTGCCTCTCATTCCACCGAAATCGTATCCCTTTTTTCAACAACTCAAACATGGGACGAGCAACCTTAGAAAAGTTTTCAACATACTTCCTATAGTACCCAGCTAATCCCAAAAAGCTCCGAACTTCAGTCACATTTCTTGGAATTGGCCAGTCCGTTATCGCTTTAATCTTCTTAGGATCTACAGAAATTCCACCCTTAAACACAATATGACCTAGAAAAGAAATTTCCTCAAGCCAAAACTCACACTTACTAAACTTTCCATACAATTTTTCTTTTCTCAAAAGCTCTAAAATCATTCTCAAGTGCTCTTCATGTTCTTCCCTATTCCTCGAGTACACCAAAATATCATCGATAAAAACAACCACAAACTTATCTAAATAAGGACGAAGATACCTCTGCATCAAATCCATAAATGCTGCAGGTGCATTTGTTAACCCAAATGGCATCACCAAAAACTCATAATGTCCATATCGGGTTCGAAATGTTGTTTTAGGAACATCCTTCTCGGCTATCCTCAATTGATGATATCCAGACCTAAATCAATCTTTGAGAAAACCTGAGCGCCTCTCAGCTGATCAAACAAATCATCTATCCTAGGCAAAGGGTAACGGTTCTTAATGGTAATCTTATTAATCTCCCTATAATCAATACACAATCTCATCGTTCCATCCTTCTTCTTCACAAACAGAACAGGAGCTCCCCAAAGTGACACACTAGGTCGAATAAAACCTTTCTCCAATAATTCATCCAATTGCTTTTTCAATTCGGCTAACTCAGCTGGAGCAAAACGGTACGGAGTCTTAGAGATAGGGGTAGCATCAGGAATTAGATCAATATGAAAGTCAACCTCTCTCCTTGGAGGTAAACCAAGTAGATCCTCAGGGAAAACATCAGGGTAATCACAAACAATTGGGGTTTCCTTAAGACTTAACTTGATATTCCCCTCACTACTAGCAATAAAACACAAATATCCCTCATCTCCATGTTTAATCATCTCAATGGCTTGTATTGCAGAAATGGTCTGAATGGGAGACACTGAATTCTTCCTAATCAAACATTCTCCACCTGGAGCCTTAACCCGAACGATCTTCGCTTTACACAAAATCTCCGTATGATGACGTCCAAACTAGTCCATCCCCAAAATAATATCATATGTACCCAACTCAAAAACTATTAAATCGACAGGCAGATGGTTGTCCGAAATCTCAAGAGGGAAGTTGGGAAAGATACGGTCACATATGAATGGTGAACCGTCAGGTAACAGAATTTGAAGATTAAGTTTTTGGGGTTCAAGAGAGATAGAGGATTTATGAAGGAAAGAAGTAGAGATAAAAGATCTGGCTCTGCCCTCGAATCAAAAAGAATATGAGCCAAAGAGTCTCCTACAGAAAGTGACCAGAAATAACCTTACCCTCAAACGCCTCATAAGATTGTCTACATGCTTGCTAATAGCATGCAAACCCGAGCTCCTTCGCTTGAAATACTCAACATTTCTCAAGAACCTCGAGCTCCATAACTACCAAGACTTCCTCGCTCCAACTAGATCCCTTCTCAAGCTAGTGGAAACATGACCTCCTTTTGCATTTAAAGTGCATGATCTTCCCAAAGGTAATGAACGACTCTCGGATCCTTACCACATGTTTACACTTCCAAACCGGGTTTTGTTGAAGTCGCTGGTCGAACGGCCATGATCCCAACCGGCTCCTCTTGATCCTCGCTTGTTGTTGCCTCCACCAAATTTCTTTTGTTGGTATTGTCCTCCTTATCAAGGATCCTCTCATACTCAAGCGCCGATCGGAGATCTCGAAAGTCGTAATACTTCCATCCCCTTTGATCTTAAGATTAAGACCCTCAAGAACCGGATGCACTAACACTTTCCTTGCTTACTATATCGTAGCAAATCGAGATGTCTCATTGAACTTACAACGATTCTCGATCACCATAAGACCTCGCTAAGATGTAAGAACTCATTCTCCTTTTTCGCTGGAGTGATGGCGATAGAATTGTTGACTAAGAGTTATAAGGAAATCATCCCAAAGGTATCACCATAGTGGCCTTGATGAACGCCACCATAACTCGCTGACCGTATAGGTAGAGGGAAGCCAACTTTACTTTTAGGTGCTCTACGCTTAATGACCTCTAAAGTTTCTCCATCTCTGCAGCCACTCGGCTTAACCGATCGCCTTCTCCGCTGTATATGGCTGACGCATGATATGCCATATTCTAAAGTACTTCCCGCCATTGGCCTCTGAGCCCGATTTTCCATGAGGGTGAGCAATGCGCTTGTCCTCTCCATTCGGGCTAGTTGTGCTTCTAACTCTCGAACTCTAGCCTCGTGGTCAGATGAACCCACGCCATTTCTAACCTAAAAATTTTTAAACATGTGATCAATTTTTCACATTGACTTAATTAATCCGACACATAATTTTACACATAATCACATAAGCACATCAAAAACAATTAGAATTTTTGAAAATACTTGTTTTGAAAATCCCTTTTTTTTAAGCCGGTTATCGAGAACATCCTTTCACATGGAACAAAAATTCCAAGATTTGAATAACTTTAGCTCTGATACCACGTGTAGCAGGGTCGGCACTCTCAATACATAATGTACATTAATAATTATATTTAAGATAAATAATACGAAAGTATAAAATACCGAACTGCTAAAAACCATTAAAACTAAAACCGTTTAAAAATATAAGTTAAAAGAAATATTACAACTGAGACAATATAACATAAAGTTTGCTTAAATACGATAAAAGAACATAAGTACAAGATAGTCATCAAAGTCATCAAGTAAAATCAATGCAGCTAAGTCCCCGATAGAAAATAAATTAAAGTTGCTTTGATCAAACCCGAAGTTAAACTTTCTCAGAAAATACGCCATCCATGATACTGATGACACATTAAATCGGTCAATGATAAAGCCGAAGTACAATTTCCTCAACAAGCTTATGATGCGATAGTTAAATCATGCTTACAAAATAATCATCAAGCACAATCTAAAAGTTTATTACTCTTTATTGACCATTATTAAGCCATTAAGTTACATTTTCAATACTGTAAGTTCATCGCTACTAAATACTTGGTAACTTTAATGCCTATTCAATCAAGTTCGATTAAGCCTCATAACTTTACCGCCATAGCACATCACAAGCTCACAACAATAATGACTATCGATATATGTAAGTGGTCCGTTAGGTGAGAACCGTAGTCCTAAACCCTAACGTGGTGGAGCGCCACTCCTCTCAATATCAAGTATGCTCGAGACTTCACAGATGGGTTTTTCTGACCCTCTCCGACAATCGATTTTACGCGGCCAACACGGACGGATTTTACATGTCTGGCCCATGGTTCGACGCTACCTTACTATCATAGTCATACAATCAATATCAAACAATATCAAACAACACTCTAAATCAAATAGTTTACATTCTTATAAGTCCTGCAAAATTCTCACAATCTTACTCTTTGATAAAATACTAGTTACCTAGTAAATTAATATTAATTAAATAAAAAATTTACATAACTATACTAAGATACTAGAGGATAAGCTTAAGTCAATATTATATCAAAAAAAATAATAAAAGTTAAGGATAATAATTCTAAAAAATATGATAAAATTTTTAAATTTTTTATAAAACCTTATTTTAGCCATAAATCGATATAAAAAAAAATTAAAGTCCATAAGGTCTACAATTATTTAACTAAGAGTCATTATGTGATTGTTATAAAGTGTCCCAAAAACTTACTAGTCAAGAAGAATTCATCTAATATTCATTTTCTTTTTCAATTTTATTTACAAAATTATTAATAACTTAACTATTTAAAAATCTTTTTAAATTTCAATTAACATTATTTTAATGAAGTAAAAAAAAATTCAAGGAAAAAACACTATAAAGCACTTATAAAATTATTCTTTTTCATTAAAGTTCTTACTTTACCAATTTTATCTACTAAGATTTCATCATAAAAACATCACTAAACATCATTTTTAAACATTTTCTCAATGCAAAAGTTCATAAAACATACATGAAACTTAAAATAATATTTCACATGAGAAACTCATATGCATCTACCTTATCATATTAACAAAATTTTCCATATTTATAACCTTTCTAGAGTGACTTAAAAGTGTTATAGTGTTTTAAAAAAAAATGTCACTAAAACTTATATTACTTTAACATAACCATGTAAAACTTAAATACCTAATTAAAAAAACATCAGATTAATCATGCTTTTCATATCATCAAGTAAACATAAATAATTATCACATAACGAGAGAGTTAAGAAAATGTGTACCATTTTCCTCCAAAGGTGGTACTAAACCAAGCAAGAGAATAATAAGAAAATAAGAACTCAAATAAATAAGCTCCAAAAGAGAATGTCTTCAAGACTCCAAGCTTTAAAGAAGTAGATCTTCAATTACCCAAAAGGAATGATATCCAAGCTCCAAAATGATAATACTTGACTTTTCAAAAGTTGATGTCTATTGGATTAAGAAGTGATAAGATCAAGCTCCATCTTCATTTGATTCTTCAACTAATAAAAAGGGTATAAAGTTAGTAAGATGTTAATGAAGTGAAGATATAAGAAAGAATGGTAGAAAGATTTGATGATGGGGGTGCAAGTGATCTTATGGATAAGGGGGTATTTATAATGGGTTTGGTCAACTTGATAGTTCATTATATTGTATGAAAAAGAGTGTTAGGAGTATGGAAGAAGACTAACTTGTGTAAGAGATTTAGAGTGTGTAAGTGAATTTGTAAGAGTTGGAGTGTAAGAGAAAGTTAACTTGTGTAAGAAAATGGTGATAGCTTGTGTAAGTGATGAAAATAATGGATTGATGTAGAAAGGATTTTGGTTCATCTAAGTTCTTAGTTTATACAAGTGAATATGTATTAGAATAATGGGTAAGTTTGGTTAAGGTTTGATTATGAAAATATGATAGTTTATTTAGAAAGTTTTGTTAAAAACTATACTTAAAATTAATAATAAAAATATGATAAATTTTTAGGTATAAGATAATTAAATTAAAGTTGTAAGGTTAAAATAATAAGTGGTAAAGTTAGTTTAAAGAATTGAAATTAAAACGTAACGTTTTAACAAAACCGTAAATAAAATATTAAAATTTTACTTTTCTTAGTATAAAATAATAAAAATAATATTTTAGTGCTTCTAAAGAAATTTAAGAAAACATTCTTCTTTTTTTTTTTTAATTTTATATAAGTTTAATATTTGGAAGAAATCACAAAATCGGAAAAAGATTTAGGATTAAAGGTGATTTGAATTAGATAACCAAAGGATTAGGAATTCTAATTGAAAATTCGGAACAATTAATTGGAAGATTAAGATTGCGAAATTTGAGGCTGTTACATACATATTTTCCATTAGAGGTTTAATTTCAGAGCTAAATATATTTTCATCCAAGGCTGCAAACCTATTTTGGGACAACAACTTTTGGTGAGCAATTCCATTATTTTTCTTTTATTCTTTCTTCACTTAAACCTCATCTAAGACCTTAAATGGCTTTATATATGTGTAGGTGATATCATGGAAATTTATGAGCAAGAGAGTAAGTCATATACTTGGTGTTTTAAGGATCCAATCAACATAGTTATAAGATGTAAGTATGCAAAAGTTTTAGTATAGTTTTGCATGTTTGATTTTGAGGTGGATAAATGAGTATATACTCTTAAGTAGTCAATCTAGTGGGAGTAATTTGGTGTTTGAAATTATGTAGGATGTTTGTTCAATCTCAAAGTATATATATGGGAGTGTTTCTTGAAGGTACACACAAAACACTTTCTTTTTCTTACCTGGTAAAAACCTTGTTTTACATGATGTTTAGTTTGCTTGGTTTATCTTGAATGGAGAATTGGAAATGGTTACAAGTTTTATGTTTTACAAGAATGATTTATGAGTATGATGATGGATGATGGATGATGGATGATCTATGTTTTGGATATCTTAGACAAGTTGTTTCAAGTAAAAGTGTTGGATTGTGATTTAAACTTATTCTTGTTGGTTTTCCATTGATTTTATGAGATGGAGGGTTGTTCTTACTAAAAATTCAGATTATTAAAAGTTTACTATTTGTACTTTAAACCTCAAAATCTTCTCTTTTAAAGATGTTTTATGAAGTATTATGATACACTATTTATATAAGAACAATTTTTGTTTTAGGAGAATTTATAAATAAGTTTATCTTTGAAAAATTTTGTACTCACTTGCAAATGTAATTTATGATTTTAAAAGTTTGATTTCATTCTTGAAAGGTTCCAAAATTTTCTAGAGTTATT
The DNA here is from genome assembly GCA_019425755.1 of Amaranthus cruentus. Classification (NCBI taxonomy): domain Eukaryota; kingdom Viridiplantae; phylum Streptophyta; class Magnoliopsida; order Caryophyllales; family Amaranthaceae; genus Amaranthus; species Amaranthus cruentus. The sequence continues at coordinate 7,581,458 of CM033458.1, read as the reverse complement.
AAATTAAAGTATTATTGTCTTTAAATTCAAAAGGAGTATTTGGTTTACAATGTTAAGAAGATAATAACTTTGTTTTGTTAAAACTTAAGATTTAAAGACTCTTACTTTATGTTTTAAAGTATGTATCTTAAAAATATTTTATAGCTACTCTCTTCGAGTTTGTATACAAAGTAATCTTTTTCTTATTGGTCTTTCTACAAGGAAGAGTTGCTTTCAAATAAAAATCATTTTTGTTTCTACTTGAGATATGAATTATTTAAACTAAGCTTTATAAATTTTCATATTTAACCAATGTGTTTATTCATATATTATTTAAAGTGTTTTAAGAGATTTTATGTATTTAGAAACGCTTATTGAAAGTAATCGAAGTACGCTTTTACATTTTTATAAACATTTATTTAATAATTTACCATCTTGATTTCAATAACATATAGAGTTGAGAGTGTAAATAAACTACATTTTAACTATCTTGAAATCATTGTTTTACCTTGTTGAAAAGCTTTATTCTTTTATAACTTTGAAAGTACTCCAATTTTGAAATGTGTATTGTTTCAAGTAATCATCATGTACCAATGAATTGAATCCAAAGTATTTGTTAGGTATGAAATATGACGTTGTATCAAGTAATCATCTTATGACAAATGTTTTACGCAGAAGTGTTTGAGTAGTAGTATGAAACCTTGTTGACAGTTTAAGTTATGTTAAGAAACATTCAAATAATTTTTAATGTTTTGTTTTGGGTGTGAACGATGGATTGTATTATATTGGAAAAAGCCCGCAAGCTTAGTTTGTAGCACCCAGCCAGGTCGACCGGAGTAAAATCTTGCAAGTTGTGTATTGATTGGAGGGATGACAATCCCCAAATACTATAGGTTTGGGAGCTAAGCTCCCCACTCTATGTGAGTCGTTCACTTGAAAATCCCCGGACTTGAATGTTGTTTCTAAACATGTTTGGCACAACGTTACATTTAAACTTTTATATTGAAATTTTCTAAATGAATTGTTTTACTTCTTTTCCGATATGATTTTACCTAAAATACACCAAAATGTTTTACTCTTAGATGTGTGTACTCAGTTTATACTGATGTGTGTACCGTTTATTCATTTTTGTGGCCTGTCACTTGGTGGTTGACACTAACTATTTGCAGGTATGGTGACTGATAAATCCATCTTGGGATCATGTCTCGTTTTCGTGAAGTGTAGTATGTTGCAAGGGCATTGAGACACTGATATTTTACTATAATTATTTAAGTTTAAGGATTGTATTGATAAGAGAGTTTCTAAATCTTGGGTTGTAATAAGATTTTATTTAATATTGTTTTGTGGGATTTTATTTGCGTCGAATTCTTTTCACAAACAGCCCTAGTAAAGTCTTTTGTTGTCTTAAGATAATGTGTTTTCTGGATTGAGGTTAGAACTTAAGTTGTATTAAGGCTCTATAATGAAGTTCATTTAAGAATGGGTTGTTACAATGAGATCGAAGACTAGTGATGGGCAAAAGTTGACTTTGACTAATGTGCGACATGTTATTTAGGGAAAAATCTGATTTCATTGGGTACCTTGGATGATTTGGGGTATAATGGACTGTTTTTGAATGGGAAGTTGTCCATTTATCGAGGTTCTGAGTTGGTACTTAAGGGTATCAAGAGGAACACTTCTATGTCTTTGAGGGTGTTACACTGTCTAGTTCTGCGGTTTGAGCATCAGTGTCTCACCAAGAGATGACCAAGATTTGGCACATGAGGCTTGGTCGTATGGGGGAGAAGGGGATGTAGCTATTGTCTAAGAGGGATCTACTATCCATGATCAAGTTTGCCAACCTTGAATTTTGTGAGCATTGTGTGTTAGGGAAGAAACACAGGTCTAAGTTCAGCAAGTGTGCTCACATTACTGATGATGTGCTCGATTATGTCCATTCAGATTGCTGGGGTCCATTTAGGGTTGAAGGTATGGGAGTTTTCCGCTATTTCGTGTCATTTGTTGATGACAAGTCCCGATACACATGGCTTAGGTTACTTAAGTCAAAAGATGAGGCCTTCAAAGCTTTTAAGCAATGGAAAGTTTTGGTGGAAAATCGACAAGGTAAGAAGATTAAGAAGCTACGAACAGACAATGGGCTAGAGTTTTACAAAGAGGAGTTTAATCAGTTCTGTGCAGATGAGGGTATTGGTCGGCATCATAACATCAGCATGACACCACATCAAAACGGTGTCGCAGAGCGAGTTAATCAGACACTGCTTGAGGGAGTTCGATGCATGCTCTCTAATGCAGGGTTGGGGAGGAGGTATTGAAGTGAAACTGTGATGACAACTTGTTATATCATCAATAGGGGTCCTCATTCGGGAATTGAATTCAAAATTCCATTTGAGATCTGGAGTGGTATGTTGCCTAGTTTCTCTAATTTGAAGATCTTTGGTTGTGTTGCTTATTATCATGTTAGTGAGGGTAAGATGAATCCACGGGCCAAGGTGGGGTGTTTTGTTGGGTACGGTGATGGTGTGAAGGGATTTAGGATTTATTCACCATCGGAGGATCGGGTCATTCTTAGCAGGGATGTTACTTTCGATGAAAGCACCATGCATTCCTAGAAGAGCCCAGAGTCTTCTAATTTGGGGGAAGAAGGGGAGAATGTGCTACAGGCAGATGGTCCGGGGTACTTGAGGTACATCAATCATCCATTATTGATTTACCTCGAGTGTAGTTTATTGATGATGATGCTGAGGTTCCAGTGCCGGGTACTCCTGAGCCTGAGGTTGGTCCATCTTAACCTAACTCTGGGGTGGAGGTGGAGCAGTCTAGTCAAGGGTCATCTAGTCAATCTAACACCATTCTTGAGCGGCCTAAACGTGTTGTCAAGAAGCCTGTTAGGTTGATCGAAAAGATGGAAGTAAGGAATTTCTTTGTTGAGAATTTGACAGGTTATGCATTGAGTGTAGCTGATGATGTAGAGTCATATAAACCTGTCACGTATAAACAAGCAATTAGTTGTAGTGAGTCGGCGCAATGGCTGTCTGCAATGGGTGAAGAGATGCAATCTTTTTACAAGAACAGAGGGTGGGAGCTTGTGAAGAAACCGGAGGGGAGAAAACTTGTGGGGTGAAAATGGATCTTCAAGAAGAAAGAAGGGTCATCTGAGTCAGAGAAAGTTCGCTTTAAGACAAGGCTAAGTTGCTAAGGGGTTTAGTCAGGTAGAAGGGGTTGAATTTGTAGAGATATTCTCACCAGTGGTTCGACATACTTCTATTCGCGTGCTATTGTCAATTGTAGCACACTATGACCTTGAGTTGGAGCAGCTGGAAGACGACTTTCCTTCATGGTGATTTGGAGGAGGAGATTTTAATGAAGTAGAGGGATTCAAGGTTCAAGGGAAAGAGCACTATGCATGCAGATTGCTAAAGTCATTATATGGACTTAAGCAATCCCCTTGCCAGTGGTACAAGAGGTTTGATTCTTTTATGGTTTCGTATGTTTTTGATAGGAATTCATATGATTGCTATGTGTATCATAGTAAGTTGGATGATGGTTTTATGATTCATCTATTGTTATATGTGGATGACATGCTTGTTGCCACAAAGAATAAAACTGATATTGCTAGACTTAAAGAGTTTCTTAGCTCGGAATATGACATGAAAGATTTGAGTCCAACTAAAAAGATTTTGGGTATGGAGATTTATAGGAATCGGGCTAGGGGTAAGCTTTTCTTTACTCAAAAAGGTTACATCGAAAAGATTTTGTCTCGTTTTAGGATGGAGAAATCGAAGGCTATAAGTACACCAACATTTGTGAGCTGTAAACTGTCTTTGTCTATGTCACCTCAAACTGAGGAAGAGTTGGCATATATGTTTAGGGTCCCCTATGCCAACGCGGTTGGTTGTTTTATGTATGCTATGGTCTGTACTAGGCCGGATATTGCGCACGATGTTAGTGTTGTGAGTAGGTTTATGGCTCGACCTGGGAGAGAGCACTGGCAGAGGGTGAAGAGGATTTTTCGCTACTTGAGAGGGACAACTGATATTGGTCTTGTGTATCGGAATGATAAGGAGTGTTTGGTAACTAGGTAAAGTGATTCTGATCATGCTGCTGATGTGGATACTAGGAGGTCTATGACCGGTTATGTGTTTACTTTGGGTGGTTCTGTGGTTCGTTGGAAGTCTATATTACAGTCTTCAATCACGTTGTCTACTACTGAAGCTGAGTACATGGCTTTAACTTCTACAGCTAAGGAGTCTATTTGGCTCAAAGGACTTATGGGTGAACTGGGTATTGCATAGGATTTTGCTACGCTGTATTGTGATAGTCTAAGTGCCATTTGCTTAGCTAAAGATCAAGTGCACCATGATCGGATCAAGCACATTGATGTCAGGTATCATTTCTTGCGTACCGACAAGAGGGTAAAGGTAAAGAAGAACAGACCGCTGACAACCCAGCTGATTTCTTTACTAAGTATGTTCCATTTAGTAAGTTTAAAAATTGCTTAGACTTGCTAAATATTGATTACTATGTGATGTAGTAGGCCCTTAGGGGCGGTGTTGGGGAGTTCCTATTGTAGGTGTGTTGGCCTCAAGGTGGAGCTTGCCCGGGGCTTGTGATGCAGGTGGAGCATTATGAGTTGTTATACTTGGTGACGAGTATGTGATGAGTCTTGGTTAAAGACTTGTCGGGATGGGTCTTGGTTGAAGACTTATCGGGATGTACGGCTTATGCATGAGCTTTGCATCGGGTTTTGGCTTGAGATATGTTCACTATGTGTTGATGAGATCGTTTGCTGAATAAGAGTTTTCGTCAAGGTGGATATTGTTGAGTATGAGATCGCGGGGCGCGGATCAGGTACTGCCCAAGTGCGCGGGGCGCGCATTTACAGTTATTTTTCGCGGAATTGCTTGTTTTGGCCGGTTATTTTGTTTTTTCTTAATGCCCAAGTATCTTTTACGAAGGGTCTACTATATAAACACCCTTTTATTAGCACTAAGGCATCACCATTCACAAAATTTAGAGAGATCACAAGAGAGTCATTTTTATTTGTGATTGAGAGTTTGATTCATCTTGTAATTCTTTGCGGTTCATAGTGAAATTATTTGATCTTGGTGCCGATGGATGCGGTTATCACATTGATAGTGAACCACGTTAAATTTCTTGTGTCTTTTCTTATTGTTTGTTTGAATTTTTTTATTGTTTCATTGTTGTTTATCGATCTTGCTTCTGCTATCGCACTCATCACTTTTTTTGTCGCCAAAATTGTTGTTCAAAATTTTTAAACAGTTCAAATTTTAATAATTGGGCAGGAAACTGTTATGCAACAAAATAGGCTACAAAACTCTTTGTCGCAAAACTATTATGCTACTAAGAGTTTGTAGCCTATTTTGTAGCCAAACTTTTATGCTACAAAATTGGTGACAACTTTTTTGTCATATAAACCTATTCATAATATTTATACTCTCCATACGTTTTTCTCCCATATTCCTCCATCTTCTCCCATACTTCTCCCATTCTCTCCATATATTTTCCACACCTTACTTCTCATTCTCCCCTTATCATCTATTTGCCTTCTAACCCTAGATTTTGCTAACTCCTCATTGTTTTTACTTACATACTTCCACCATTTTTCTAACTTTTTTGCCGAATGTTTTACATTTTTTCCGGTCATTTTTCGGTAGCTTTTGTTTGAGTATTTACTTGTGGACCTTCAAACTTTTGATTTAAAGGTAATTTCGATTATTTTTGTTTATTTTCATTCAATTTTTCCCTTTATTTTTTGATTTTCGATCTTGAAACTAATTTAAATTTTCGAAAATTTAGAGTCTTTTTTGGTATTTTGAAATTTTAGGGTTTTTTATGGGTTTTTTAGATGATTTCGGAAATTGTGATTTTTAGGGCTAATTTAATGGATTTATGGGATATTATTGATTTTCTTAGCTTTGTTATTTTTCTGATTTTTGGGTTTTTTCGAAAATTTAGAGAATTTCGAAGATTAGGATCTTAAGTCTTGTTTTTTCAAATTTATGGAGATCTTTCTACTTTTTTAAAAATTTTCGAAAATTTAGAGATTTTCTTAGCTTTGTAAAAAAATTTCTGCTTTTTCGAAAATTTAGAGATTTATGATTTTTGGCTTAGTTTTTAGTCTTGTATTATTTTTCAAACATTCATATAAATTAATATTTTTGATTGTATTATAAATATTAATCTATAATTTTTTCATATATTAATGTAAATTTATTTTTTGTCCATATTTTATTTATATATATGTATTAGTTAAGTAATTGAGCTTACCTACTATACTTCTATAACTTTTTCATTTATTAATGTTAATATTAATGTATACTTCAAACATTTATATAAGTAACAATTATTAATTGTATTATAAATATTAATTTATAATTTTTTCATTTATAAATAGGCTACCAAATCATATTTTGTCGCATAAATAGGCGTCAAAAAAGGCGACAAAAAAGCCATTATGCGACAAGATTTTAGGCAACAAAGGTTTTGGTCGCCTATTTTGTTGCCTAAGGGCTTATGAGACAAAATAGGTTACCGAAACCCTTTGTCGCCTATTTAATATCTATTTGCTGTGATTGTAGGGAATGGTTGAAAATGAAGAGCTTTGAGATTGTAGGAAAAAAGAGGTTTGAGGCTTGAAGGGCTTGAACAAAAATGGAGGACATAAAAAGGTTGAAGATGAAGATGATGAAGAACCGGTCATTTAGCCGATAACAGGTCATTGCATCTTTAAATACGAAGACTCCCAAAATTCAAGCCTTTAAAAGAAAAAAAAATTAGTTCACATCTTTAAAATCAAATTTTCCCATAAAAAAATGTGTAACTAGTTTCAAAAAGCAAGTCCTTAAACCTAAACAAACTAAAGTAGATGTCCGTAAACAAAGTTTATGTTCTTAAAAGCGGTGTTCTCTCGCACCCCAATATATGCGGGCCCCACTACTTATTACCTAATTTAAAAATAAAGTAAAATAAAATTAAAAAAATAACAGTCAAATAAACCAGCATTTCTTTATAGGTAAGACTTTTTGAAAGTTGAACAAACCAAAACACGTGTTGAATTCTGATTTGTTCAAGTGTTTGACTATAGCAGAGTTGAAACGACAAGATTTAATGAGTCATCCGATACCTTTCTTTATTTTTCCATTCTCATCAAATCCCATTGACTTTCTCTCTCCCCTCTTTATCTCTCTTTCAACTTTGCCTCTTTATTATCATCATCTCCATTCTTTCCTCTCCTTATCACTCAACCCATTTTCTACTTTACTTTCTCTCTCTAAAAATTTCAAATCCTAGATTAAATATGGCCGTTGAGCTAATGGTCGGATCTTACAAGAGTAATCCCGACACTTTTGCAGCAAGAATGGAAGAAAATGCCGTCCGAGAAGCCACGTCAGCTGGTCTTCAAAGCGTCGCAAAACTCATTAATTTACTCCAAGATGTTAACTCCCAAGATTATAAAGCCGTCGCCGATGTCGCCGTCGATAGATTCAAAAAGGTTATTTCGATTCTGGACCGGAATCGAACCGGTCATGCTCGATTCCGGCGAGGACCAGTAGATCAACCGCGGGCTCCACCAGCGGCGGTGGTGGAGCGGAAACCGTTGGTTTTAGATTCTAAACCGTCGATTGGATCGGCTTTTACAAGAGTTGTTAGTTCATCTCAGATCCAACGGTTACCACCACTTCCACAACAGCATAGTAAGATGATGGAGCGAAAGGAGTGTTCTACTACTATTAATTTTTCTTGTTCTTCAGGTTTAATGGCGGCGACGAACTCATATATTTCGTCTTTGACTGGAGATTCTGATAGTTTACAGCCATCTTCAATGTCTTCTGGGTTTCAAATAACGAATTTATCACAAGTTTCTTCTGCTGGTAAACCTCCTCTTTCTTCTTCTTTGAAGAGGAAGTGTAATTCCATGGATGATTCTAAGTGCTCTGCTTCTGACCGCTGCCATTGCCCCAAAAGAAGGTATATATATCTTTTAATTTAATTTTGGAAAAATTACCAAAAATAATACAACCTTTTACTTATTCCCCTACAATAATATTAATTTTTGATTAACCATAAATAATAACAATTTGGAATGTTTATTTAGATTATACCTAACATGCTAAGAATCAAAATATATGAGATTATATGACAAAAATTTGGTAAAATTAATTAATAACCAAAAGTTTTTATTATTCTAGGAAAAAACTCCTTAATTTAGTATTATTAATGGATAATCAATAGTTGATATTATTGTAAGAAAATTAACGAAAATTTACGATAATTTTTATTTTTATTTTTAGAAATTAATTTTAAAATTGTTGGAAAGATGGAGTATTGATAAGAGTTGACTTTTATGGGTGATCAGGAAGTCAAGGGTAAAGAGAACGGTGAGAGTACCAGCTATTAGCTTAAAGATGGCTGATATTCCTCCAGATGATTATTCATGGAGAAAATATGGTCAAAAGCCTATCAAAGGTTCACCTCATCCAAGGTTAGTTCAGTAATTTTCAAAAGGGCTAATTTAGTCATTCTCTATGTGTCTTGCTAAATTATTGAGATCCAAAATGATTGAAGTGAATAGCTAATTTTTAAAGTTGGTCAATTATCATAATAAATCAACTTTCTCCCTTTCACACTTTCCATGTATTAAATATATTTATCTCGTCGTCCGATAGTGATATTTTTTTATTATAGTTTTAATTTGATTATTAATATTAAACTTTTATGATTTTTCTTCTATATAATTATAGATTTTAAGAATTGAGTTATTGTTTTCAATTTTGCTAAAGTCAAACCTTTAAAAAGGTGGAAATATTACAATTAATTGCATCTCAATTGTTACTTTTCATGCATTTATTTATAACTATATTAGTACTTATCTTCTTTCAAACAAAAAAAATAATATAAGTATTTGTTTTCCTTTGAATTTGTTACATTATTATTAAATTTCTGTCCCTTTTGAATTTATTAGTTATATCATCATAGATTTGACATAAATTTCAATTTGAATAATAATTATCATTTTAAAATGAAATAAATAAAAGTTTAATTAGTGATTAATTTCTTTAAAATTTTTATGAATTTCAAAAAGTCATTAGTTATTTTGAAAGTATTATTTATATTTAGTAATAGAAATATTATATAAAATTAAGTAATACTTTAATTAAATCATTATAAAACTCGATTATTGTAACAACACTTAAGGGCGTTTGGCAAATGAGTGATAGCTGGTAGCTCATAATTGATTATAGTGACTGATTTGATCAGCTGATTTTAATAGCTAGTTTGACCAGCTCATTTTGAACCTGCTGCTATAAACAGCTTATTTACATCAATGAGTTGTTTAAATTTTCAACAAGCTAATTCACCAAACACTTTTGACCATCCATCTCTCAATTTATATCGAAATACGCTAAAATTGCTCAATAAGCTAATTTGCCAACACTATCAATAGTGATTGATCTTATTCAACTTTAAAAATATTAAAATAACTTAAATTTATGGCATCTAAAAAAATGCAATACTCTAGTAGTAAAACATGTGAAACTTATTTTAATTTTAATTGCTGTAGAAATCAAAAGTATTTTACATATTAATTAATTAAACTGCAGGATGTATTTTAGTGAGTTGAAATATGAATATTAATAGGGTATTTGTTGTTATATGAACAGAGGTTATTACAAATGTAGTAGCGTGAGGGGATGTCCAGCACGTAAACATGTGGAGCGAGCACAAGATGATCCATCAATGTTAATTGTCACATACGAAGGTGATCACAGCCATCCACAATCTGTTACCGACGCTACTGTTGCTGCTGCACTTGTTCTCGAATCCTCTTAGTCAACCACATTTAATCCACCATCAGATCAACCATCATCCAACGGCAATATTTCTATTCAATCTACGACAAAAACATCAATGGACCCCACATTATTGATAGATCAGAACCGTCCAAAATAGGGATGATAATGAAGATCCACTATTATAGTAACGTTTTGCTAAAGGGTCAACTTAAAGAAAGTCCAATCCGCCTTCATCAAAATTATTATTATTATTATTATTATATTGATGTATTACTAGTGGTGTTAGTGGGTTTACGTCACCTACCTAATACTTGAATTGAAAATTGAAAGAGCATCTTTTTTTTTTTTAATTCTTTTGTTGAAATTTTTTTTTTATGTTATTTTTTTCTTTTTCTGAAACCATTAGTTATTGATGAAAGGGAAGGAATGAGATGAGATGTGGAAAAAGGATATATTAATGGTATTGAAAATTGTGGATTTGGTGGAAGTTGAATTGATGAGGAAAAGTCTCCTTATCTACCCATCTATAATTTAATTAGGAATTTGGTTAGTTTATTTTTTGCCGTTTACTTTATGCCTTCCTTAAGTCATTATTGGGCTTTGCATATTTTATTATCTTTCTATTTCAATTAAAGTACTAATATAAAACTCGTGAATGCACGATATTATTAGTGTAAAAGTATATATAAATATAAATTTTAAATAGAGATGCAATTATATATTATTAACATAATTTTATAATATTTCTCATAAAATTGATAAGAATTATAAAATATGTAGTGCTTTAAATGAAAATAAGAATTCTGTCATTATCAAAATAATTTTTATTATCATGTATCTTTTATTTCTTGATGAAATATTTTAGAAATTAAAATTTTAATGAAGACACTTTATTAATTAGCAAATTTTCAACACAAAAAAATAAATATATATTTTAATAAGCTTTAATTGGAAATCTTATGTAGCTTTTAAGAATATAATATTCCATGAAAATTTAAATTAAAATAAATATCTACTTGTGATATATTACTCATATATCGAGGAATAAGTAGATGTTAACTTAGTTAAGAATTATTTCATATGACAATTCACTATGAGAATGCTATGTAGAATTTTACATTATTTTTATTAGATTGTATAATCTTTTATTTTTTGATGAAATATTTTAGAAATTAAAATTTTAATGAAGAAACTTTATTAATTAGCAAATTTTCAACATAAGAAAATAAATATATATTCTAAGAAGCTTTTATTGGAAATCTTATGTAGCTTGTAAGAAAATAATATTCCAAGAAAATTTAAATTAAAATAAATATCTACTTGTGATATATTACTCATATATTATGGAATAAGTTAATATTAACTTGGGTAAGAATTATTTAACTTAGGTAAGAATTATTTCACATGGCAATTCACTATGAGAATGCCATGTGGAATTTTACATTCTTTTTATTATATTGTATGATGATTTTGTGGACTTGTTCCATACTTGTAATGTTATAACAGGGTCTCTTCAAATCTATATTTAAAATTGTAAGAATATATATTTAGAATTGGACTGGACTTTTGAGAGCCGTCTTTACAAAAGACGGTCTCAAGTAAGAATTTGTGATGTTATAATATTATACTCCCTTCTATTCATAGAAAATAAAACACTTTTTTATTGGGTCAATTCACTGAAAATGTCCTATTTTTATTTTTATCATTCTTTTTATCCTTTATTCTTACTACAATAACACAACATCAACAACACATAAATATCAATACTTTCGATGGAAAAGGATAGTTTTTCACTCATTAAGTGTTCCTCTACCCTCCTTGGTTTTGACACAAAACTCAAATGTCTTATTCTATTTAAATACGAGGGAGTATCATTTATTTAGTATTTTTAATTTATAATTAATTTTTAATCTATATGTTAGAAGAAAAATTACCTAGAATAATCTAATTTTTTCATGATTTTCTTACATTAATCTCATCTATTGATTAATCATGAATAATCCCAACTTTACTTGGTATATTCCTAGAGTAATAATCAAATTACTTGTTATAACAAGTTTTATTTTAAAAAATAAGATAAACTAAAATAAAATATCTAAAAAATGTGAAAACAATATTAAAAAAAATTTCTGATTTTATACCTTATTCTTTTTATGTGAATTTTCACTTTATATTTACAATCAAATATGATCATTAAAAAATATTTTCTATAAATATATTAGCATACACTAAAATAATGTATGGATCAAGTCTACAGAAGACTTTAATAAAGTATCATATACACAGATATCACGATATTCATAGATTTGTTTAATGTTGAATGATTTTTCTTTTATATTTGTGATTAAAGGCTTAGAGTTTGACTTTTTATATTTTATAAAAAGTGCATTAATTCCTCATGTTGCTCTTATTTTGACGTTGAAATCCAAAAATAATACTATTCAAATATCATATTTTTGTATATATGTTTTACTTCTACAGTATTATATACATAAAATTTAATCTTGTATGAAATTTTTTTTAGTAGCTTTAATCTTGTATGTTTATTAAGTTACTAGTATAAAACCCGTGTAATGTATGGATTTTTAAATACGTTAATATTTTAATGAAATTTAAGACTAATATAAATATTAAATGAAGGTGGGTATTAAAGTATTTACATATGTATTTTGTAATTAAAAAAGAATTAAATATAAAGAAACCCAAAATACGTTGTTAATCAAAAGTTTAGTTGAAACACCGTACCTCTATATATACTACAATCTCAGTATAATGACATATTTCATCATTCTTGTCGCATATGGGAATTCTTATTCTTTTCATGCTAGTCACTCTAGAAATTGCGACGTAAAATTGTCTCTGATTAAAGACAGGCGAAGGTAGAAACAAACTAACATGGGATACTGTTTGTCCTTGACTTTTATCAATAGTCATTAATATTCCATGTTCCTCTGTCATTATGAATTTTTTGAGTGTAATTTAAACTCATGGTTATTCTACAATATATTATTAAACAACACTAAAGGTTTAGAGAAAAGAAATAGTATGAGAAAACAATTAGAATGGTCATATGAGGCTATTTATATTGTAATTTATGCCATGAAAGTGTTTAAACATTTTTTATTTTTGTAAAGGAATAATTAAATTACAGAAAATCAGACAATAGTTTTAGTTGATTGATTTTAATTGCATTATATTTGGTGGCTAAGATAGTTTGATTGCCTACAGACTAATTGAAGTTGGTTGATTGTTTTGCATTAATTTATTTGTTTTTATAATTATCATCTGATTCAATATCTTTGACATTTTTTCTAAAATTCATATAATAGTTATGGTAATCTAACAATGTAAATGACTAAAGTTAATGATCAATCAAATAAATTTATGTTTTTAACAACTATTGTTGGAAAAAAGGTCAATTGTGTACTTCTAGTAATTTAATAAATTGCAGTATAATTGAAATAAAAGTAATTTATTTTGCTGTATAATTTTCTATCAGTGTATTTTTATTATTAATCTATTTTTAAGTATAATTTTCTAAATTGCACATTTATATTTAACAATGTAATTGGAATAATTATGATTTATTGTATTCATTAATGTATAAATTTTTCCAAAAATGCAAACATGTGAATATGGTAAGTCAAAAAATGTAAATAAGTCAAATTTCATTAATACTATCCAATGAAAAAATGCATATGGTATACACACAATCAATTTGCCTTTTGCTAAAATATAATAAAATTAATAAAATGTATGATAGTTAACAACAAAGTCAAAATTAAGCACATATAATTATAAAATTTCAAATTGCGTTAGTATATACTCCCTTCAATTCACAACTATTGTCCCATTTGGTTGGGAACGGATAATAAGAGTGTGATGGGGTCCACAAAAAATGTGGTAATTGGGATATTTTTATTGATTAAATTAATTGTAAAGGTGTAGTTGGGGTATTGTAAACGTGGGGGTATCTTGGTCATTACTTGTGTGAACATAGAGTATTTAGGTAAAAAAATCATTGACAAAAAAGGAAATTTAATAATTGATATGAATTTGATAAGGAAATGAGACAATAGTTGTGAATTGGAGGGAGTATGTTTTAAGAAAGTATTATTTCCAATCCATTACAGATGTCCCATTTGCTTTTTGGACATTATTTATCTCTTACTCTTAATTTGTATTTTATTATTAATCTATAAATTAAAATATAGTTAAGTGAGATCTTATTTAATTTGTCTCAATGCAAGGATTATTTATATCAACTTTCCATCATTTTTATTTATACACAATCAAAGATATTAAGGATTTAATAAGTGTATTTACTAGAGAGTAAAAAGCAAAGGGAAATTATCAATGATACCTCTGTGTTAAAGCACTTTATCAATGACACCCTTGTGTTTTTTTAATTCCAATGGTACCCCTACCTTTTTGAGCTAATTACAAACGTGACACTGTTCATCTATTTTCCGTTAAGTTGACGTTAAAGGTCATTTAAAAAGTGTTATAACAAAGGAGTACCAATAAAGTGCTATAACACAGGGGCACAATTGATAATTTTCCTTGCTTTTAAATGACATTTAACGTCAACTTAACGGAATAAAAGTGAACAGTGTCATGTTTATAATTTTCTCAAAAGGTAGGGGTACTTTTGGAATTAAAAATAACACAAGGGTACCATTGATAAAGTGTTACAATACAAGGATACCATTGATAATTTCCCAAAAGCAAATGGACATTAGTAGTGAATTAGAGGAAGTATTTATTTTTTTTTCTTTTGAGTTTGTTAGTAAAAAAATTACATTTTCCCTTACAATATATTACTATTAATGCAAAAAGTCAAAGGGATAACTAAGTTGTTTTTAAAAAACTATTCACGAATTTTGAGGTTTTTTGCCCGTCAGTGTTTACTCATTTTCTCTTTTTAAACTTATATTGTTAGAGACTCTAGTGCTGTAACTCGATCGCGTTTTGGTCGAAAGAGTATCAGGTTTGAATATAGTCAGATGGCGATTTATGAGTAAGTTAAAGATTTTCTTGTCAGTTTAGTTACGGGTCAAAATGAGTTCAGGTCTATATCACCTAAATACTAGGTCGAATTAAGTTCGATTTTGGATCTATATTAGTTTGAATCAAACTGTTTTTAGTTACAGATTTAATTAAGAAAAATCAAACTTATTTTTCTAAACTAAAGCTAATACAGCTAAATTAAAGTATTTATTCTTAGGAAAACTACAGAATACACAATTGAGCCGACCCTAATGATAACGTATCTAATCTCCCACTTATTTATGTTTTAGAATTAATATAGAAACTAGAAAGTTAGTGCTTTACAGCTCAAACTCCTCTAAACGTTGACTAACCGCACTTATTTCTCTGTATTATAGTACGACTTTATTTGGTCAATTAACTTTTGTTTTTACTCCTACTATTCGAATTCATACAATCTATCATACTAATTACTTAACATGTCATTATTTCAATAGTTTTACTCTAAATTGACAATTGGTAGCTCATGACAGCTTTTTCTCAAATGTCATTATTTTAATAATTAAAATATTATTATGTATCAATTAATTAAATAATTAATTGCCTAAATTATCACATTATTTTATAGAAAATCTTAAATAATAACGGTTATTAGCAAATAAAAAAAAAGAAAAATATATAATATTAAAATAAAAAGAAAAAGATAAAATAAAATCTCAAAAGGTCTCCTATAAAATGAGCACACACAAAGGTGATTTAATATATATTTTCTTAAATAACCGTTATTTACCTATACACCCTCGTTATTTTAAGCAACTTTTCAAAAAAAAAGGTTTATGAAGATCTTATGACAACAAAATATTTCACCTAAACAATACTCCCTTCATCCCATATAGTTTGAAGCAAAGAGAAAATTATTGTTTTTTTAAGAAAAAGGTAGATAAATAAGATAATGATAATAAATGAAGAGAGAGCATGAATTGTGTGGTTGAAATTAAAAGAGAGTCAAAATGTATGGATGAGATATTGAGATTAAAAGAAAGTAGTGGACCATAGTCCAAAAATAGAAATGATGCAAATTAAGTGGGACGAACCAAAATAGAAAATGCTCCAAATTAAATGGGACGGAGGGAGTAAACTCTAGAGAATTATTGTCAACTTAACATGCATTATAGTCATATGCAGGAATTTATTTTAAGTATTTATTTTAAATATGTAATGAAAAATGACTTGACATTGATCTTGATCAATATTTCTATTATGTATTAAAGTATTTTTGACTAATATTTAATTATAGTTAATTAAGTAAATTAGAGAATATAATATACTGTATAATGTATTGTTGGCATCATATCAATTCTAAGTCTTACAACTAAACATAGTTCATCAAATGGAACTTATTTATTAGCTAAAGAAAAATGATATTGACAAAGGTTATTAGAATCAAGATTCTATCTTGGATCATTGAGGAGTAGAACAAATCGGTGTAATCGGATCGTACGATAGTGTGTCCTACAAATAAGCATTAATGTGCTTTGATTATTGATTATCAATTATATGTGTTCTCGTTTTTAGTTTAAGGTGTAAATAAAAACTTATTCGACTTCATCTCCTTTAGTTTTTAAAAAAATATTTTTTAATAATAATTTTAAAACTGTAAATCAAGAAAAGCTTGAATTTTAAAAATTATTGATATAATTATTTTAAATGTATATGTTTATATGTAAGTGAAATCTGTATTATATGAAAATATTTCACGATTACCATTCGGGATCAGATTGTTAGATTGTAGGATCGTCGAATCGTGTTATGATTCTACCACCTGAATTCTTGAGTTAAGTAGGATCGCACGATTCAACCAAATTAAGATCCTACCTATGATCCGGATCGGTCGACTATTTTTGAATCGTAATATCGTAGAATCGTGATTCTAATATCTGAACCATTAAAGTGTGTTTGACTAACATTTATTTATAGTTAAAAAAATGATTAGAAAATATATATAATATACTACATAATATATAATTGATAATTTTTAATTTTAGAAAGATAATTTATACATGTACCTGTCAAAATTGAATGTTTCTACTGCATAATATTTTAGCTTTATTATGTCGATGCTAACAAAATTGCGCATTGCATGAGTTTCTACACTAGTATGATACGATTATACTCCCTCCATCACATTAAATTTGCAACATTTTTCCATTTTGATTTGTCTTACTTAATTTGCACTATTTATATCTTTGGATAATAGCCTACCATTTTCTTTTGAATTCATTTGTATATTTTAACTCTCATTTAATTTCATCCACACAATTAATGGTCTTTCTTTATTTATTATCATTTTCTAAAAAATAACTCACATTTTATTTGATAGAAATCAAAGAGGAAATATTAATTGGATTATGATATAGAATTATAGCAAAGTAAATGGATATATTTTTAAGAAAAAAGTAAATATTGGTAATAAATAAAGATTGAGAATACATTATATGATTGAAAATAAAAAAATAGAAAATATATAAATTAGATTAAAAAAGGTAATATATTGTTAATAAAAATACAAATAATTCAATATAAGTGAAACGATCTAAAATATAGTAACAATTACTCAATTTTTTTACTTCATATGTTACCATTTGCCCCCAGTCAAAGATAATCGATCATCAGTATGCAGACTATGTTTTCTTTACTACGATGCCTCTAAAATCATACTTCCTCCGTTCCATATTAGTTGCACCATTTGCATTTTCATATTTTCTAATGTATAAATTCAATCTTTAATATCTCTGATTATACATATCGAAAAATTATAAAAACTCAAAATTAATAAACTTTCAATCGAGACAATTCAAACAAGATCTCATATGACTATGTTTTAACATTTAAATTACCGACAATATAAAAGTCAATTTTCTTGATAAATAGTACCGCAGTCAACTATGTTGCAAGTATAAAGGAACGGAGGAAGTACTTGTTTTTATTTAGGATTATGTAAATTGTTGTTTGGACAATCTTTTTATGATGATGTGAGACATTATTATTTTCATTTATCTTATTTACTCAATTATTCAATCCTTTCAGATTTTCTTTTACTTGTTCATTTTAGATTTTTTTTTTCTTTTTGTGAGAGAAAAAATTTCAAATTAAAATTTTGAAATATAATATTAAAGATAGATATATTAATGTGAGATCTTTTTAGATATTTCTTAATACATAATTTTGAATCCTAGAATCTTACTGCTATAGGCAAAGTGGCTTGGCACATTAGTAGTGTTCATGAGTCATTATGGGTCAAAAATCAAAATGGTCCAAGGTGTCTACACTAAAGGGGGAAAATTGGCTAATTTTTAATTCTCATGTTACTGCGAGTTGGACATTTAAGAAAATTTGTAAAGTAAAAGAGAAAATTAGCCAATAGATGACTACAAATACGTATTGTATCAAGACTGTCTATCAGAGTATTAGAGGGCAAGCTCCTGTGGTCAAATGGAGTAGCCTGGTTTGGCACATAATGTTATTTCCAAAAAGCAGATTTGTTTTTTGGTTAGCTATGTTAAATAAGCTGAAAACTCGAGATTGTTTGAAAGCTGCTGCTATTATTGATGAGGACCTTTGTCCTGTTTGTTGTTTGGTTAGTGAATCAGTTGATGACTTGTTTTTCAATTGTCACTATAACCATCAGTGCCTTACTCAGCTTCTTAATTGGTTGAGTGTGAACATTAAGTGTACAAGCATCTACTCTCTCAATCCTAGTAGATGGAAGATATCCAGGATTATGAAGAAGGTTACCATTACTGCCTTATGCAGCCTTATCTATCTATTATGGAAGGCTATGAATGATTGCATCTGGAATCTATCTCTTGTCTTTGTTCAGAAGCTTTTGCTTGAATTAAGTTCATTGTAAAACAACGTTTGCTAAGTTTATATCCCTCCTCCCAGCTTTCAGGTTTATATGTTAGCTTGTAGGAGTTTGTTTTGAGCTTTTTCTCTCCTTGAAGGCTTGGCCTTTTGTGTAGCTTTTGTATTGCATGTTTGGTTTAATGAAGTTTTCATTTTTCCAAAAAAAAGAAGTATACAATTTTATTTTTTTTATGTTGTATATTTAGATTTATTAAAACCTAAAATTTAATTTAAAATTCGTATAAAATATAAAGTGATAAAAAAGGCACTAAGAATATTCTTTTATCTAATACTTTTTCCGTTCCATATTACTCGCTACAATTCTATAGTAGCACTATTTATTTTTAATCTTATTTCGGCAATTCTAACTTATGCATAAGAAATAATATATTCATATAGGATTTTGTTTTATTTTTTGTTATAAAATGTAGTTTTTTAATACGTAATTTTTATAATTTTTAGTTTTGTGAAAATAAAAATAATTAATAATTCAATTACAGATTTTGAGTTACCCAAGGATAAGGGTATTCTATATGATTTTATATCTTATTTAATCTCAAAATCCCTAGACTATCTGAAATGTATTTTCTTGGAAAGTTGATATGGTCAAAGTTAGTGATAATACAGCTTATAATTATTGAATTCAATATTTGACTTGTAATCCAGCACACATCCAACTACGCAACTTCTTCGTTATTTGTTATAAAGTCTAACTTGTTTAGTGGTGGACCTTTTGCTCACGGAGAGCAAAATTCATAAAAAATAAATCCGTTGAAAATATTAAAAAATATTTAAATTAAAGATATATAAATAAAAATGCTTTCGATTCATCCTATAAGATATTCTATAAGACTATAACGAACTATTAGGAAAATTTGTTCAAAATAATCCCAACTATCACCCGTTGTCCAAAAATAATCCCAACTATCAAATATGAGTATTTTTTAATAATCCTAACTATTCTCATAATTTGTTGAAAACATTCCCACCTCCCTTTAAACCGGCTGCAACAGTTAACTTTTTCACTTTTTTCTTTCTTTTTTGATTAATAGATGAAGGGGAAGGGTTAATTTTAAACAGTTAAATAAAAAAAAGAAAAAAAGTGGAAAAATTATCTTTTCCAGCTGGTAACAAGGGGGTGGGTATGTTTTCAATAAATTATGAGAATAGTTGGGATTATTAAAAAATAATTGATAGTTAAAATTATTTTTGGCCAACAAGTGATAGTTGAGATTATTTTGAGCAAATTTTCCTAACTATTATTATATCAACGAGTTCTTATATCTTCAAATCAACAAAGAATAAGATAAATGACAATACCACAGATGATAGAATAGATGTAAATGTGTAAATATTTAATCTCTGTCATTTTACTTATTTAGCCATATTCTTAAGTTAATACCTTTACGACCCCTTTGGTAGCTGGTAATAAAACGGTGATAATGAGAATGGAAAATTAGTGTAATTTTGGTTGAAAAATCTCTTGGTTACCTTTATGCCTATGCTTGTCTAACTTCAATCATCTCATTTCTTTATAAAATTCATTCCAATGCATTTATTGAGAGAGGTAGTATTAGTTGGTGATTGAAATTTGTAAATGAAAAGACTTTTTTGTAATCAAAAATTTCATTTCCATGGGAATGATATGAAACTTTTAATGAAATTTACGCTATAAATTATTTCCATTACCGCCATTTATTACCACTAATCAAACGGGCCATTGGTGTAAATACTGTCCGTATACGCCAATAATGGGAAAACAAACAAGTTCAATAACTCTGATATGGAATCAAAGTCAGAGCCAACTTTGAGGTAGACGAGGCGTACCACCGCCTAGGGCCCATATATAAAAGGGGCCCAATAAAAATATTACTGCTGTTTCGAAGTAAATAGTGATTTACCTAAATATGACAATAATAATATCAACGTAAATTCTTACTTGAAAGTGTCTTTTATAATATCAATGTCTCTTCAATTTCATACATTTTCTCTCTCATAATATCTATAATTCTTCTAACTCCCTAGTTAACTGTTGTCATTAGTTACCATTGAAAATTTCAAACCTTTTCATATATCTTAATTGTCCGCAATTATGTTTTTATAGTTTGGCTGCAATTTGTTTTTCTTTGAATTTGAAAATCTTTTGCTTTTTTTGTCCTTTCTTTAGTCTTTCCACAACAAATAGAAACTAATTATGCGACAAAGTGGTTTGGTAGCCTATTTTGTCACATAACCCTTTAGGCGACAAAATAGGCGACTAAAAACTTTGTCGCATAAAAATAATTTTGACGCCAAGCTATGCGACAAAGTGAAAACATGACGACTATTCTGTCGCATAGCTATCTCTGGACTATAAAAAAACTTGAATATTTGTTATTATTATATAATAATAATGGTATTATATTACTATTATTATTAAATAATAATAACAAATAGGAAAAATTGTTGGGATTAATCCAACCTATTTTCCATTCCCTACCAATAATCCCACCTTTTGAAATTTTTATAAATAATCCAACCTTTGCTTTTAATTTGTTGCCATTGGACCCTTCAGAAAATGACCTGCTATATCAGGTTATTCTCATCTTTTGTCTTGTTTACAATAATCCAACCTATTGCCCATTACCTACCAATAATCCCACCTTTTGAAATTTTTATTAATAATCCAACCTTTGCTTTCATTTTGCTGCCAATGGACCCTTCAAGAGGCAAAGTGAAATGGCTATTATTTTTGAAACATGAACTTCATCATTGCATTAATAGTTCTTTACATATATACCCCATAAACATTGTGGCTTACAAAATATCATCCAAGAAGGATTAAGGCTATATGCGTTAGTTATCTAATTTTCTAAATACAAAATAATTAGATTAGTTTGCCAATTACAAAATGGCTTACAAAATGATGAGATAAGTTTGCCAATTACAAATGGCTTACAAAATATATAGCAAAAATAATTACATTGCCCTACAAATTTAACTCGAGTAACTACACATTATTTGGTACACTCGAGGTAGATGCTTGCATTGAACAAATGACCACATTTTGAGATGTTTGTGAAGACATCGACCTTGCCATGCTACCCTGCATGAATGAAGTTAAATAAATTTAATTATTAACATGATTAAATGTATTTGCTATCTAGATAAAAGAAAAAAAATAATTACCTTGTTCATCACACCTCTGCCACCTCTTCCTCTACTGCCTTGACCTCCTCTTACACTTTTATTTCCCCTTCCTAATTGACTGGGTTGCGCAGAGATTTCATGAGCGATTGTTGATTGTGTTGAAGGAGTAGCAGCAACCTTTTTAGGTCTACCCCTTCCTCTCTTTGGTGGGAGTGAGGGTTCTCTAATTGTGTCTTTATCAGGACATTTCCTTTTGTTATGTCCCGGTAAACCACATACCCTACATGACATTTGTAGTCCATGTCTAGTCAACTTCCCAGGTTTTTTAGGATCCTCATGGGCCGATTTCCTCCTGTTCTTTCTAGGTCTACTTGGGCCAAGTTTAATGGGAGGGGGGAGGAGGGTGATATTCATTTTAGGCCAATACCTATCACCAGCTAAAGGTGGTATGCATCCACTATATGCTTCTAGGTAAGCCTCCTTTGTATAGCATCTATCAACAAAGGCAGACACATCGAAACGCTTGTAGAATATAGCAGCTATTGCATGACGACAAGGAATACCTTTCAAATCCCACTTTCCACAAGTGCAGGATCTCTTATCTAAATCAACCTCTAGAGTATCAAAATAGTAAGCTACCTGAAATAGTGAAGTGGTTGCTGGCATGACAGTACATTTGGTAGCTTCTTCTTTTTCTTTCTCCAATAATGCTAAAATCTTAGGGCATATACTCCCCACCCACTTCTTTGCATCTTCTTTCTTTGTCACCATTCTCTTCATCAACATGGTCCTAATATCTTCAAGCATGTCTATTAGATGCTTTGACCTAGCACGCATGATGTAATTATTAAATGTTTCAACCATATTGCTTACTATAGTATCACATTTTGTCAGATTCTTCAAAAAAGGTCTACAAAATACATTAGGGTCAGCTTTCTTAAATTCAACAGCTGCAGCGTGATTAAGTTCAGTCATCTCTTGCAAAGCATCATTGAAATCAGCCACATTGTATGACTTAACACATCTCCAAAAAAGTAACTTCAATTCTTCGCCTTTGAAATCCTTTTTCCAGTTGGCATATATGTGCCTTGCACAATGCCTGTGCTCAGCTTGAGGGAGTTCTAGGTTAACTGCCCTCAATATGCTCTACAATCAAAGTAATTGACATATTAGTGATAACTCAAAGTAGTAACAATCAAAGTAACTTAAAAACAATAAATTAATCAATATACCTGATGCTCATCTGATATTATCGTCCATCCAGCTCCATTTGTTCGTGGCAACCCTTTCTTAAGCTCATTCAAAAACCACTGCCATGACTCATTATTCTCACCTTCCACAACCGCCCATGCCAAGGGGAACATTTGATCATTAGGGTCCCTTCCAACAGCTGACAGTAGCATCCCACCCAAAAAGGTCTTTAGAAAACAACCATCTATGCACAATACTTTCCTACATCCTAACAACCATCCATCCCTTAAACCTTTGAACATTACAAAAAATCTTTGGAAAACTGGAGGTGATATATCTGGAATAGTCACAACAGTAAATTGGCTCTCAGGATTACTAACTCTTAAAGCTTCATGATAGTCCATCACTTTGTTGTAATGTTGATTCATAGATCCATGCAATTTTTTATGGGCAGCGTACTTGATGTTATAAGCAATGTGCTTGCTAATTATGACAGACCACTTCTTTTTAACCAAATCAATTATCTCAACTGATGGAATATGGGGTCTTGATTTGAAAACCTCAAGCATCTGGTTTGCCACCCATGAGGACTTTAATTGCTTGTTACCGTCCATACTCCTTTGACATGTGTGCTCTGGAACAACTGACTTTATCACAAATGATGCTGATGACTTATCCCAACTAGCGTACATCTTAAATGGACAACCCTTTACACAACTAACACCAATCCTTTGTTGCCTCTTTTTGTTACTAATTTCAATTCTCACATTCCTACCTTGAATTAGAGCATAATGTTTCAAAGCATCCCTAAATGCCCTAGAATTAGGAAAACTTAATCCAACTTGCCACTTATATTTCCTAAAATCTATATGCTCTAAGACTTCATTATCAGAACCTAGGAGACTTTCACTATCCTCGTACTCAGACAATTGATCTACCTCATTTTCGGATGCGTTTGCCTCATCACTATCAACATAAGAAACCTCCTCACTAGCTTCAGTATCCCCACTAAAATCATATGACTCATCCTCACTGTCATCACCTTCACTCACACCTAAAGAAGTTATGTCATCACCTTCACCATTTACAACATTTCGTTTTTCTTTGTCCAAGTTCACCGTTTGTGCCCTCCTAGGTGTTAATTTCCTTCTCTCACCATCAATATTACCCCCAATTAACAACTTCAATTTCTTGTTTATACATACAAACAAACAAAATTCAGAATTTCAGAAATTTCAGAAATTTCATACAAGAAATCATAAAATTCATACAAAATTTCAGAATTTCATACAAAATTCATACAAAATTCAGAATTTCAGAAATTTCATACAAACAAAATTCATACATACATCAAAGCATTAAAATAAAATTCAGAATTTCAGAAATTTCATACAAGAAATCATAAAAAATGAGAAAATTCAAAATTTTACTAACCATTGACAAAGTAGATGTGAGAACCTGTTAAATTTAAGAAGATGATTAGGTATGAAATTGAAAATCAAAGACTAAAATTAAATTAAATTTTCGGTTGAAATAACTTGAAATTTTCGAAAATTAGGGCAAAAAAAACCTGTGAGAAGACGCGAAATCTGGACAAATTTGTTGCAATTGTCGAACGAAAATGAATGGTAAAGAAAAGTATAGATTTAGAATTGAAAGAGGAAAGAATTTGGTGTATTTCTTGCCATTCTTGAAGACTCCATTGAAGAGAAGAAAAAGCTTTGAAGAGGGAGATGATGGGTTTAAAGTTTCTGATTTGAATTGGAATGGGAGGAGAGAGAAATAAGGAGGAATTGATGAAATATGACCGGTTATACCTGTTTTGCATTTTTAGGGTCCATTCACAACAAACATAATGCAAAGGTTGGATTATTTTTTAATTTTTGAAAGATGGGATTATTAGCAAAGAATTGAAAATAGGTTGGATAAATCTGGACAATTTTTCCTAACAAATATTCAATTTTTTTATAAATAATAATAATAGACATATATATATATATATATATACACAAAATATGGACTAAAAAATAAATTTACATTAATATATATATAAATTATACATTAATATTTATAATACAATTAAAAATATTATTTACATAAATGTTTGAAATATAAAACAAAATTTCATAAATAAATATATACATATGTACAAAAAAATGTAAAAATACAAAGATTAAAAATAAATATATACGTATATACAAAAAAATGTAAAAATACAAAGATTAAAAAAATAACATGCATGTTATACTCTGCCTAATTTTGAAAGATCTCTAAATTTTCGAAATAAGCCAAAAAAATTAGAAAATTTTTCAAAAAAGCTGAAAAATTTTAAAAAACTAAGAAAATCTCTGAATTTTCGAATTTTTTTTGAAAAAGCTAGCAGAAAGATCTCCATAAATCAGAAAAAGCGAGACTAAAAATCCTAATTTTCGAAATTCTTTAAAATTTTGAAATAAGCCGAAATTCTGAAAAATAACAAAGCTAAGAAAATCAATAATATCCCATAAATCCATTAAACCAGCGGTAAAAATCATTATTTTCGAAATTATCTAAAAAACCCATACAAAATCCTAAAATTTCAGAACACCCAAAAAAGACTCTAAATTCTCTAAAATTTAAATTAGTTTCATGTACAAAGAATCAAAAAAAGGGAAAAGTTGAATGAAAATAAACAAAAATAATCGAAATTACCTTCAAATCAAAAGTTTGAAGGTCCACAAGTGAAATGCTCCAACAAAAGCCACCGAAAATGGCCTGAAAAAATGTAAAATAGCCGGCAAAAAAAAGAGTTAGAAAAATGGTGAAAGTATGTAAGTAAAAATAATGAGTTATGAAAAATTAGGATTATAAGGGAGAGAAATGAGAAGGAGAGAATGAAGAGTAAGATGTGGAAAATATATGGAAAGAAAGGTAGAAGTATGAGAGAAGATGGAAAAAGATGGGAGAAGGACGAGGGATAGAGAATATGGAGAGTATAAATAAAATGAATATGTTTGTGTTAAAAAAGTTTTGTCACCAATTTTGTAGCATAAAGGTTTGGCTACAAAATAGGCTACAAAACTCTTTGTCGCATAATAATTTGGCGACAAAGAGTTTTGTCGCTTATTTTGTCGCATAAAAGTTTCCCGCCCAATTACTAAAAATCAAACTGTTCAAAAATTTTGAACAACAATTTTGGCGACAAAAAAGCCCTTTATCGCTAGTTTTGTCGCCAAACTTAGAGGTAGAAGCATTTTTTTTTGTCGTCAAACTTAGTTTTTTTTTGTAGTGTTCGTTAAAATTACTAATGAATTGATGAATCTGTAGTTTTCCTATGATATCTAATTGATCATTAATTTTTTATATTTATAAATATCAGTTATTTTATTTTTTTCAAAAGTTTACTCATTCTTTATTCAAGTTGGATGTTGTCATAGATGTTTTTCATTAATTTTAAGTGAAATAACATAAATTGCTTCAGGGAGGTTTGATTGTCACCACCTAGATCTCCGTTAATTTTCGTTACTCTTGAATTAAAAAAATATGAATTTTTATAGGGCCAAGACTTATCGTTTCGCCTAGGTTCAAAGTAAAATTATAAGATAAAATGAAGATTATTTTGGTTGTATTTATTGATAAAATTGTCAATATGATCATTTTTTTTGATATACAAGGGAGGCTAGACTAAGACAAATCAACTACAACAAGATCCAAGATCCAGTTCGGACCACCCTCATACCACACATTATTACAAACACTAGAAGCGCTCCATATAACAAGGCGATAAGCAACCATATTTGCCTCCCTAAAACAGAAACCAAAGGAGGCCTACGGTAATGAGCTAGCTAGGAAGAGGATGTTATCAATTAGTACTTGGTGATGGGCAGCCCGAGCCACCTTGCCATTAAGAGCATCAAACCACAACTCGAGCATCACCTTCGAAAACACATCGATTCCAACCAGAGGAGATGGCCAACTGAACAGCCCATAAAACCCCTTCTATTTCATCTCGTTCCACGCCATAGACGGGCCACACAGACTTTGAAGCTGCCAAAATAACACTTCCCGCAGCATCACGAGCCACCACGCCTAGACCCACCCGATCAACATGCTTGTTAACTACAACATTTAATCTTAATGAACTCAGGTTCTGGGCATTGCCAAGAAGATCTGCCAATCCTGCTACTTTTTCCTGTGCAAACATCGGCCTTGTGATACTCCATTAGTATATCATTGGCTCTACCAAAGCAAGCCTCAGGAGGATTCAAAATCTTCTCGAAACAGAAATCATTACGGGCACTCCAAATTTGCCAAGCACATAAACAAACAAGCTCCACATTTATTGATTGTCGTTGGTTCACAATTTCAGGAAACCTTTCCTTAAAAGAGGCGCACAACCTAGCACTGGGAAAATTAGGAAGACTTTGCCAAACCTTCTGAGACCAAGGGTAATTAATAAGGACGTGCAAATTGTTCTCAGTTTCCCCACATCGAGGACATGCTCCTACCCCTTCAATGCCTTTACTACGCAGATTCACTCCATGAGGAAAGATGTCACTCAGAGCGCGCCAGAGAAAAATCCGTGCCTTAGGAGGGATATAAAGTCTCCAAACTGTACTCCAAAGAGGATCAAGACCCAAAGAGCACGAAGCATCCTCATGAGCAGCTTGAGCAATACGGTAAGCATCCTTAACTTGGAAGACCCCATCCAAACTTGCAGCCCAGTTAAGGCTATCATCCTTATTAGAAAGGCTAGTTTGCGTATTAAGAACCTTTTCAACATAAAATGGATGGAAAAATTCAGAAATGAGATCTTTACGCCATGAACGAGTGATGGGATCAATAAGAATGTTAACTTTTGTATCATTCGACAACCCTTTATTAAGCGAGACAATCTTACCATCCCCGGGACCCCTAAGCCAAGCATCATTCCAAATCTGAACCGAATTGCCATTACTAATACTCCATCTCGAACCAACCACTAGAATCTTTCTAGAACTCCAAAAGTCCAAATACTCCTCCACACATAACTCGGATTGACACCAACCTTAGCTTTCCAAACCGACGAGTCAAGGAAATATTTTGACTTGAGAATTTTCGCTAAAAGAGAGGAAGGGTAGCAGTGTAACTGATAGCACGCGGAACTGTAGGTCGTTGATCGTTTAACTAGGTCCGGTCTACACAATTAATTTTGTTCTCCTTAAATAACCCTAATGACTAGCATTAGTGGTAAGTAAGGGGTCGATCCACAGGGAAACGTTTTGGTCAAAAAGAGTTTAAATGACAAGAAGGATTATGATTTTTGAGTTTTTATACAAATTTCAATTTCAGGTTTTAGACGATATATAAAAAGACTAGAGTTTGGGGATTTTAGCTTCTTAATATGTTAAAGGGATGGGTTGAAAATATGTTTTAACCATTTTATGATAAGAAAGGTCTTTCTTATTTAGCTCCACAACTTCTGGGCATAGGAACTATATAGTCACTAATATGGTTTAGGAGATTCGGCTTCTGGGCGTATAACTCGACCATACTAACAAATCTCTAATACATGCTCATGACCTCCAATTTATGTTAAAACAAGAAAGAATCATACAAGATGGGCATGATTCATCATCCTAAGGACGGGCTAGGCCTCAAAGGAATCCTAATAAAGTTAGCTTCCGGGCTACTCATTACAAGCATAAATTCATACTTCCCAAGCATTCAAACAATCAAGCAACTTAAATCGTCCATGGATGGAGATCGAAATGGGCTTTCGATTCCTTACCATGGAACTCACATATTCTTTCATGTACATATTTATGATCAACCCATTACCCCATAAGCTAATTAATTAGCTAACTACATCCCCAAACTGTAGAAAGATAACTACTCACTCATGTTTATTATTAACATAAGCACATAAAATATCATCATATTCCTAGAGCAAACAACAACAAAGAAGAAAATTAAGTTAAGAATACTTACTTCCCTCAACTAAGGAGGGGCATGACAATCACACAAATGAACAAGATCTTTCAATATTCAAACCCAAGGAATATTTCAAACCAAATGCTAAATCAAACCCACAATTTCTGGAAAATGTTTGATGAATTACCAAAGGAAAAGTACTACAAACTACTAGCGTTTAATGGTTAAGTTACAAACCAAATGCTTAAGTTCTAAATATAAAAGTACCAAAGGAAAGTGTTTGATGAAAGAACTACTAAAAATTTCTGGAATGGATGAGCACTTAAACTTACAAATACACTTACAAACTTAGAAAGAAGAGAGAATAGAGTAAGGTTCAGCTTGTGGGCTGAATTGGTGTCACTTCCCTTGAGAACTTGGGGTATTTATAGGCAATTTCAAGTGCTCATCCACTTGCCTTCATGATGATTGTAGAGATGGTCCAACAAGCAACCTTCTCCATCATTAGAACCAGATGCACAGGAGTAGGAGGTCTGAAGCACGCAAGGGGAAAGATTGGAGGAAGCATGAGGCAAGAAATCACGGGTCAAAAAGAAAACAGTGATCTGCAGACCTGAAACAGTCGGGTCGACTGGTCCTGGTCGACCAGTCGACTGGTTTGTACCTGATGCGCATTGCGTCTTTGAAATGCCATAACTTGGTCGTTTCTTATCGGATTTGGGCATGTGACCAGTCGTTTCGAAGCTAACGGACCCAAGTTTAATCTCCAATACAAATATCTATCAAATTCCAAGTGTGTTGAAAGGTATGATCATTATAAGTGGACCCTTTTGCATTTGATGATTGAAAAATGTAGCATTTCTTTGGTTGGCCTTCTTTTAATTAATGTGACTTCCCTTTAGTCACTAACTTAGTTCATAAGGTCACCAAGCCTCCGAGAGTAAGACGATAAATATAATTAGTGCTTGTGATGGCTCGAAAACCTGCAAAAATTGACTAAACAACAAACACTACACCAAAAGAGTAATATCCTCAAAAATAAGCATAAATTGACTAAATCAGAAGAATAAAGCATAAGATGGCATAATATGAGTGAAAATTAGGGGATAAAATGTACATTAATCATGCGTATCAAAATCCCCTAAGCCAAACCTTTGCTTGTCCCTAAGCAAAGTAACAACACAATTTGAGATGCGATGAAAAAATATGACCATAAAACTAGAGAGGTGCAAGCAAAGATAACAAGATATTGGTTCTCGATTCCAAGGACTTGAAAGAAATTGAGGCTCCATTAAATCATTCCTAAAAGGGATTATAGTGAAAGCACGCAACCAATAATGAGCTATAAGCTCCCAAACCGGACTCAAAGAGGTGGGCAAACCTCATTCTAGGTTGTGAACTCCCAATTTATCCACCACACTCATGTGTTTGAGGGTAAACACTTATCATTCATTCCTATGACACAAGTGATGTGAGTCTCTAAGCAACAAGGGATCTTATGAATCAAGCTTCGAAAAATCAACATGTCAAAGGAAACCAAGCAACAACAATGAAACCAAGGAAAAAAATGGGATGGATGTATCCAAAAAAATGATGTAGTAGTGAAAATGGATGGCTAAGAGTGAAAGGGGTAACGAATTATGGTAGAAGATACTCTAGCTAGCAAGCCAAAAACCAAACAATCCGGAAATCCAAAAATGTGATACAACTTAGCACTCCTAAATAAACTATTTTTTTTTGGTAGAATCAACATTTTTCTATTTTTTTTCCTTTCTCTCCTTTCTTTCTTTCTTTTTCTTTTTTTTTTGACTTTTTCCCTTTTTTTATGATAATAAGGAATGAAACATGTACATCAAAGCTTGGGTTAGTGATTGAACCAAGCAAAAATATGGCCAAAACATATGAACAAGGCCACAAAAAAAAGATACTCCCTCCATTTCATTTGACTTGTCCCATTTGACTAGTCACGGATTTTAAGGTGGGTATTTTAATTGATTAAATTAATTGTAAAGGTGGTAGTGGAGTATTGGGAATTGGAAAAGTGGGGGTATTTAGGTAAGAAAAGGTTAGCCAAAAAAGGAAATGGCACAAGTAGTATGAAATTGCCAAAAAAGGAAATTGGACAAGTAAACTGAAATGGAGGGAGTATAAGACAAGAGTATCATCACCATGGTACATATGCAAGTAGTGATGAGAAACATGAGATGAATAAATACTATGATTCGAGGAGTGCTAAGAGTAATCAACCAAAATATACCAAAATAACATGGCCATAAGCTAGAGTATCAAATGGCTGATGTGGTGAGGGAACAGTATGATATTCTTAGGTGAATGAGGCGATATGAAAATGAAAGATGAATGCGAATGTATTAATGGAAAAAGGTTTCATATGTTATGCTATTGTTCACACTTGTCTATTTCTAACTTGATTCAAATTGTTCCTAGTTGTCTCCAATTACCGCATAATGGTGGCAGGGGTTCAATCATTCTCACAAAGTTTAAATTTGTTTGCCCATACTCTAAGGCGGTGCCTCAAACCAATATACCACACCAACCTCAAAGGAACATCATCAAGTGAGCCTACTCATAAAATCAACAACGTGGAAAAGAAAACCAAACTTTTATTATCATATTATGCACATCTAATTACCAAATGGTCACAAGAATTTTTTTTTTAAAACTTGCATGCATCTCTAGGGACAAGAACATGACTTTCTTCTTTTTTTGTTTTTGAAAAAAAAATTGTTTTTCTAAATATTAAAGAAAAATAAACATAGTAAATTTGGATATTAAGGGATTGTTTTGGAGAAATTTGGGGCACAAACAAGCAAAAACAAAGTGAAACAATGCAATAAGAAGAAAAAAAATGCAATAACAGGCACACACAAGCAAAAACAAGTGAAACAATGCAATAAGAAGAAAAAAAATGCAATAACAAAACATGCAAAAACATTCATTATAAGCACAAAATATGTTGGAATTTTTCCTCCCCCAAGCCAGACCCAACAATGTCCCCATTGCTTTAGACTTGAAAGGAAGGAGCACGAATGCAAATACTTTAATGAAAAACAAATGCAAATTTCTAAACTAGAATGCATACAAAAAAAAATTAAAATGTACTGAAAAATTTGGGTTGCCTCCCAAAAGCGCTCTTTTAACGTCACTTACTTGACGCCCTTCGCACGATTCAATCGGGCGCTTTCAACTCATTGGAAGAGTAAGGAATGTGGCCACCCATCACCATGACTTTGGGTGTGCTCGCACCCAGTAAAGCATATTCCTTATATAAGTGGTAAGGAGGGGTCACATTATCCTTGTCAATCATTCTAAACCTTTTTCTTTCAAGCACAAAAGAAGACGGAACATCATCACAAATACTATCCACAA
Source organism: Amaranthus cruentus (assembly GCA_019425755.1). Classification (NCBI taxonomy): domain Eukaryota; kingdom Viridiplantae; phylum Streptophyta; class Magnoliopsida; order Caryophyllales; family Amaranthaceae; genus Amaranthus; species Amaranthus cruentus. The sequence goes on along the minus strand of CM033458.1, from coordinate 7,549,170 downwards.
GCATGAGAGAAAATGGGGAAGGGGATTTGAATTTCACCTTGTGAGGAGGTGTTGAACACTCCTCATACTTTCTCTTTTTCTTCCTCCTCTTAAAGGAGAATGGTCCAATGACATGTGCCTCAAGCTTACACTTCATATTATCGTTAGGCTCATCATTAGGAATCTTAGGGGCGGTATTTTGAGAGTTGTCATTCTTAGGCTCCTTTTCCTCCTTCTCACAACTTCTTTTTTTCTCATTGTTAATTTTCTGATTTTTTGTTCTTTTTTCCTTTTCTTATAATTATTCTCTAACTCTTTCTCCACTTGTTGCAAGAAATCCTCAATCTCCTCATAATCTACAACCCTATGGATTCCCTTAAGTCTCTCAACATCCATATTCACAATTTCAACACTCTCGTATCCTTCCTTGAGGAAAGGATTCTCCATGCCCACCTCCTTAGCAAAGGCCAAGATGGCTCTCTCAACCTCTTCATCAGTTTCGGTTTGGTGGGCTCAATCAAGAGGGTCATTTGGCTTAGGCTGGTGGTTTCAAATATGTGGTCATCATTTTGAGGTTGAGGTGGTTGTGTGATTTGGTTTGTAAGGATTGCATTTACCCTATCAGAAAAATTTTCACACATTACATTTAAGAGGTTTGACACGACATTACAAAAGTGGATCTCATAATCTTGGTTGGACTGGTATGGAGGTTCATATTATATCTATCAAATCTATCAAATTCAGAGTTTTTTTAAAAAAATTTCCTTTTATTTCGTTTTTTTTAGCTTTTCAATACTGAGATGAGTTCAACTACTGAGGTGTTAGAATATTTATTGTGGTATTATAGTGAGTCAATAAATGCTCAAACAGTATTGGAGTAAAAAATGGTATTCATCAATAAATTTTTAGAAAAAGTTTAAATACTCTTGTAGGATATTACACTACTGAGCTCTAAGATAGTAAAGTATATTAATTAAAGCTTTTATATAATATTGTTGTCAGATGAAAGTCAAGAGTGAAGGTATTAAGTAATGTAATTTGAGATGATATGTCTAGGATTTAAATACATGCTACTTGAAATAACATTATTGTATAGGAGTTTATGTTGCCTGGATGGATGCTCTTTTATGGTATATAAGCACCAAAAACACTAGTGGAAAAAAAGCCATTGGCTGCCAGACATAGGCTGCGGTTGTTCAAAAACCATAGGCTGCGGTTTTTATAAAAACCGCAGCAAATAACCCAAAAAAACATATAGGCTGCGGCTTATCTCTTTAACCGCGGCAAATAACCCAAAAAAATTTTAAGCCCATGCCCAAAGACAAAAATCACCTATATGGGGTTATTTGAGGCGCCTTTCTAAACCTAAGAAAAAACCCAATTTGAGGCGCCTCAAAACCCTTCTTAAAACCCTTCTTCCACAGACTGATTTTTTTTATCAAAACCCTTCTTCCAGACTGAAATCTTCTTCGATTCTCGAATCTTCTTCCACAGAAATCTTCGTAATATTTTATTATAGTGAAAGCAGAACTGACCCTTAAGAAAGAGTTGATTATTATGTTCCAGTTCGTTTCTCGCTCGAATCTTCTTCCTCAGTTCGTTTCTCAAATCTTCTTCCACAGTTCGTTTCTCGAATCTTCTTTCACTATATTATGTTCCAGACTGAAATCTTCTTCGTTTCTCGAATCTTCGTTATATCACAACCCTTTGCGATTTTTATTGTAAGATTTTATAGATTTTATAGATTTTTGTTTTATTGTAAGATTTTATAGATTTTATAAATTTTCTCGAATGTTTATTGTAAGATTTTATAGATTTTTTTCATTGATTTTTGTTATATTTGGTTTGTTTTTTTTGTTAGATTTTATCATTAACAGATCTTGATTTCTTTTATGTTTGTTATTTTTTTTATAGATGTTTTATTATTAACAGATCTATATTTTTTATGTTTATTATCGTTTCTTTTATTGATTTTTCACTATATTTTTTATGTTATATTGTAAGGTTTTATTATATATTTTTTATAGATGTTTATTAATAGATCTATATTTTTCACTATATTTTTTATGTTATATTGTAAGGTTTTATTATATATTTTGTTTCTTTTATTGATTTTCAATGTATAAAACGAAATGAAAAAACAAAAAAAAATAGCCCTCAAAGGCTGCGGTTCTGGCAATGACCGTAACCAATAATCAGCTTTTTTTTGTGGTAAAAATGGTCTATAGGCTGCGGTTTTTAGGACCGCAGCCAATAATATTTTGTCATCTGCTGCTATTACTAATGCTGCGAGTCAAAACCGCAGCCTATAATGGCAAAAAAAAACCGCAGCCAATAGCTTTTTTTCCACTAGTGAAAGTCTATTTTTGTAAATTTTGGTGTTTATATTGTGGGAACTTGATCTTGTTATATCGATATGGTATAAATTTCAAGAACGTATATTCCAACAAGACGGCTATAAAACATGATTTAATCTTGATATATTATTGCACATATAATAAATATACAGTATTTGATTAAAGCAACAGATGCACTTTGCTAATGCAACTATACAAATATACAATGCAAAAAGAAGTAAAATGTTGCAAATGTTGGATTGAAAAAGCAGTAATTTTAGCTAGAGCCATAAGTTCAAGGCTATGATTGCCAGCCGAATATGTTGTTGGACATCATGCGTAATAACCATTTTTTAAGGTTTTCTATATTTTGGCATTCCGTAAACAAATTAGAATGAATTATAGAGATAAATGCAATCATTTAATCAAGCATATTACTTTACTTCTACATTCCATAGCCATTTACAATAAAATAAAGTTGAGTACATGTAGTTCACATCACTATGCTTAGATTAATACTGACATTCTTAAACAAGTTTTAGACCTTTATTTTTGTTTTCAAGCATATGATGCTCTAGAATATTTACCATTAGATGATCTATTTACCTTTTCACTTAACTTGTTTAATTCAAAAATACTTGTGCTATTTCTTGACTTTTCCAGTAATGAAGAAAAACTTTTTGTTATCCTTAGAGTCCGAAGATAGATATGCTTACCGAGGCTCAAAAGCCTTCACCTCAAACACAAGTTGGAACTAAATAGATAGTAATAGAAGATTGCATAGGACGCCGAATAAGGTGCACGTAACAATGAGGCACCATGACAACAATCAAAGTCTTGCCTGATCACTATAATGTTTAAGCAATAACCAGGTCTATCAATTCCGCTTGTAAACGTTGGACCACCTCTTCGTTAAGAGTGTGGGGTCCTGAGAAGTCGCAGTAGTGACCAGGAGACATCAAATTGTTTCTTCTCCTCCCAAACCCACGATACTTAGGTGGACCATTAAAACAGTTGTTGGGGGCAGGGTGATATCTACGGTCCACTTCTCTTCAACACATAGGAGATATAGTTGTTGCTTATTTTCTATTGTACCCTCGTGAAAGTTAAGGAAATGTTTTTGTATTGAAGAATGCATTATTAAGTTGTTAATACAATGAAGAGTTTGATGTACTGACCAGGAGACATCAAATGTCTCTTGACTTATTATAATTCCTAACTTTTTAATTAATCAATAAAAATGATTCATATTGTTTGGACTGAAATTTTGTTAGTATGGATCATACGACTCATAGTTTTTCATAGCTAGTCAAGTTTTTAATCAAGGCAAATAGATATTTAAAATGTTATAATGTTAGGTTTATTTAGGAGAGAGGAAAAGGAGCAAGGAAATTAAAGATATTCATTACGCAGAATAAAGTTTTACATAGACTTGGAAAACATCAACTATATTAAAAAAAATTTGACGTCTTCACAAAACAAAAGCTAGAAAAACCTAGGAGAAATCATGATTCCTTGGGTAGACAAGTGTTCACGCCAGATGGAGATATGGAGTCAGATGCATGAGCTTTTTGACTGCTTCCCTGACCAAATTGCACATTATGTTTGGCCCGCAGGATTGGAATACAGGGTGCGAGCAGAGTAGTTGCAGGGTCAAGGAAGGGTGCTATTTTTGACCACTTGAGGTCCGGATATGCAGTGTAAACTGCGTTTATTGCTCGCCAGAAAGAAGCTTCCTTGGTTTTAGCCCAATCAGCAGCTAGATGAGATTGAAACTCAGCCTGGTAAACCTGAGTTATTTTCTCTGTTACCTGGTCCTTAACATGCTTATTTTCACCTTCCAATTTAGAAACTTGCCTTCTTAGTCTGTTTTTGTCTTCTTCAACGCCCTCCAAGCAACCCCTCTACATTTTAACCAAGTCTCTCGAACTGGAGAATTGAAAACGCAGTTCAGACAGTTGTTTATCTCTTTGGGCAATAAGACGTGACATCTCAACAGTGGATAAAGTGTCTTGGACCTTTTTCAAATCTTTTTGAAGCTGGCTAGACTCTTGAACACTGTTAGTTATTGTCGATTGCAGCTCAAGGATTTAGTTGGAATTTTTTATATAATCAGACTGAAGAGCATTATATTTATTCTCAACCTCAACATGCTCGCTCTTAAAATTAGACAGCTCAGATTTAGCTCTCTTTAACTACGCTTGAAGAGAGTTGATTTCAGCTACCTGTGACTGAATCTTCTGGATGCTAGCTTGCTGAGATTGGCATGTGGTTATCCAGTGACTAGTTTGATCCTGTTGGGAAGTTAGCCCAGCTCTAACTTTTTCTACCTCAGCTTGAAAAGAACCATATATGTTCTTCATCATAACCATCAACTATACATATAAAGAATAACAATAAGTATACAAGGTCAAATTCTGTAAACCTAATGTAAGTATAAACAAAAGACAACCTCATGCAGATTATGGTGTGGAGTTGTTGGACCACTGCTAACAGTGTTTACAATATCTAATAGACCTGATGGCTGTGAGGATGTCCCCTCAACCACCTTTTGCCTGGTGGCAGCTGGCTGTTCAGGATCCGAAGATTCAGCTGCCCTCTTTTTACAAATTATGCTCTCTATGAATATAAAACAATATCATTAAGATTATTATGGAATGAAAGAAAGAAAGTATGAATACAAAAGAACATATGTTTACCTTCAGGAAGATTTACTTTAGCATTATCACCAGATCCATTGGTTATGCTTTGAGGAAGATGATGGGGTGTAATTTCAGCAAACCTTTGTTCTGATACAAGAGTTTGGGGAACCGGATGTACATTAGCCATCCCAGAATCATTAACCGGGGCATTATCTTCAACAGAATCTATTTGATGCACAGGAGTAGGAGTAGGCTCCGCAGAAGCATGTTCTAGGATAGTTATGTTTTCATCAACTGTTCCAAAGGGTTCAGCAACTTTTAATGTTGTTCTGAGTGCTGCAGCAATTGCTTCAAAAGCTGTTGTTGGCCCATTTGGTTTTGATGATAACTTAACTTTTATAAACAAACAAATTATTTTTGAGATTGTTTTATAGGTCATATATCCGATTATTACGATCGTCGATGGTACCTAAGAAGGTTGTGCAAAGAGCATTGTGTGTCGAAGTCAAAGTCAAAGTCAAATAAGTCACATGGACCAGTTCCAGATTGGTCAAAATCGAAGACTGTCAAAACGGAGACAGTGCAGTGTTCCCAGGTCAACCGTCAGAGAATTAGTCAACGAATTTATTAAGAAAAATAATTTTTAGTTTTCTTTTTATTTTTGTTGTACGGATGAATAAGTCAAGGCAGCACAAAGGAAGTTAACTTGGAATTAAAATAACTCTTAAAATAGTAAATCCTAAAAGAACTCCTTAAAAATAGGATCTAATCTATTTTTAGTTGAAAAAGTCCACGGGTACTTGGAGTGACCTCCAAGTATTCTATTCTTAGGACTCTCATGATTATATATATACAATATTGTGCAACCGGCATAATCGGTGATCAATTGAGAGAAAAATATTTTTTCGAAAATATTTGTGCCCAAAATTTCGTGAGTTTTCTAAATCAAGAAAAGGAGATCTTGAACATTTTTAATTGCTAATTAATTCCAAGATTCAATCCTTGTGCTATTCTTGTTTTGTTCATCCACTTTTTGATAAATCTTGTACGGGTTTATTTGAGAGAATTTGTAATTAGACTTGGGTAAGTCTAAAGGGGAATTGAGAATAGAGAAGAGAGAAAGAGAAAGAGAATAGAGAAAGAGAACGAGAAGGAGAAACCGAGAGAAGAGAAAGAGAAGGAGAAGAGAATAGAGAAAGAGAAGGAGAAATTATTTTGTGTAATAGAGAATTGATTTACATAAAATAATAGAGAAGAGAAATCCCTAGAGGGTCGTGGTTCTTTTTCCCACGTTAAATCTTGGTGTTTCTTCTTAGTTTTCTTTATTTGCTTTGAGTATTTTTCATTATTCAAATTCCGCAAGAAAACAGGGCAAAAATACTCTAAAGGCAACCAGTAACAATTCACCCCCCCTCTTGTTACAGTTCATTGTCTCTACGTGTTTCTACAGCTGTGATTTGTTCCTGACGTTTGTAGAGATAAATCACTTAAATAGTACGAGCTGACGTATTTAAATAGTTAGGTTGGTTACTTAAAGAACTATCAGGATAATAAAGTATATCAATTGTACTCTAACACAGAACTGCAACATACTCGTTGAATGCAGTAAGGTTGATACTTCCAGTATTGTCCTCAGCAGTAAAACTCAGAGCCAATCTGTTAAAACATAAAACACGTGTTTAAACCTCACAAATAACCACGTGACGAGGATCTAAATTAAATGAAACAGTGTAGCCTAACGCAGCAAAAAGAATACCAACGGCATTTAATAGTATCCCTATATAGCAAGAAAAGCAAACCTAGGTTTTGCAATGCAGTCCTTCTTATTGCACCACTGACATAAGAAGAGCTCATTTTTTCATAATCAGTTTTTTATTGCAATTATTACAGCCATAAATTTCCTAAGCTCGCTGTAGAAACAGTTACTAAGAACCGCTTGTATCCAATGTCTTTCATCCTGTATTGTTGTTGCCACCTACAAAATATAAAAGTTAGAACATAAAACGCATATTCTAGTTATTTAAATAATAAAATAAATTAAGTGCATACATATTTGAGTATACTTTTTCTTATATTAGTATTTTTATGAATTAAGTGCATACATATTTAAGTATGCTTTTTCTTATATTAGTATTTTTATGAATGATCCCCAAGTGCATACATATTTAAGTATGCTTTTTCTTATATTAGTTTTTTTTTATGCATAAGTAAATATTGGAATGTAAATATACTGTTTTGGTCTTTATGTAAGAAATTGTTCTAAGCAAGCGGGTACTGGATGTTTTGCGGCTTTCTAGAAGTTTTTCCTTGCGGACGTCTACAACAGCTCCATTACAAGAAACCCTACACGTAAAATAAAGGTACTTATTGTATAACACATATAACGGTATATAATATCTGGAAAAAGAAAATCCATTTTTTTGTTTTATGCACCAATGCCTGAGGAATTCTGCTCTTTCTCCGGTAGGTTCAGTGATAATTGCCGAAGACATAGTTGTACCCAATCCAAAGCCTAATGCACAACAAAAGGAAGTGTCAGTAAGTATGTAAAACAATAACTAAAGTTTTCCTAAAATAGTATAGTTATTATTTAAAACCGCTTTTTATACCCTTATGTGCTGCCACCCATACAAATGTAAAACCGTAAACAGAGAACAATACAGGCTTTTCCTTAAAGAAATCAGCCAAATCATTCTATGCTAAGATTGTGAACGGTTGGTTGGAACTATAAAACATAGTAAAGGATGTTTAACAAAAGCATTAAATCATCGATATCTTATCTATATGCAAAACGTCATAATAAGGGCTATACAGCATTTGGCAATACCTATGATCCGTGACAACAATTTCTGTAACTGTATAATTTTGATCATACATGTCGTTGATAGTTAGAGTATCTTCAACAAAGAGAATAACACCTAAGATATCTACATATGAAAGAATTATTACATCAAGCAATAGCATATATATATATATATATATATATATATATATATATATATATATATATATATATATATATATATATATATATATATATATATATATATATATATATATATATATATATATATATATATATATATATATATATATATATATATACGTTAAAAAAAATAAATAGTTCATCATATAATCAATCAATAATCATTATTAATAACTAATCAAAAAATATGTGCAGACCAATCCTGTCGTAAACTCCTGAGGTTCGAGGAATAGTTGCGATCGTATAATAGTTTGGGCCACATTTCTGTGACCTAGAACCAGCTGACTGAATTGTTGTACGACTGTTGAACGTCATCTGAAAATCTCCTGCTCCTGAACGATATTTTTCTTCTACACTCCGTATTGTGGGATTAGATATTAAATACTCATTGTCTTGTTGAATTAACTCATCATACGCATCAATATCATCATCAAATAAGGTTGTCTTCATTATCTCACCCTATCATTAATAAAATAACAACGTTACACAGATGTATCAAAAGTTTTGTCTTTTTTTTCTCTAATTTAAATAAGAGGCACACTTAAAAAACATATATTTTCATCTTGTAATAAGAGGCGTTGGTATTTTTTTTCCCCGGGAGATTGGAAGAGCCTTGATTTTTCTAAAATCTTCACCTTTAATTTATGTAAGTTACTTTTATCGGACAGCTCTTTGAATGTTGTATAATTGGTTTTCATTGTTCAGTATGCTGCAGTAATCAAACGCTAAAAAAATAAATTATCTTAGTAAAAAATGTATCAACATATGGATACAACCTAAACCTGATGTAGCTAAGCTATACATTATTACACCTTTTTTAAGCATATGGCATTAATATTAGGAATTAGTAGAATATTAGAATACAAATATTAAATATTAATAGTAAATATAAAATACTATATATTAATTATTAGTATTAATATAATAATAATATTAATAACAATAATAATAATAATAATTAATATTAATAATGTAAACAAATAAATGTATAAAAGTGGTAAAGAAACATACGGAATGACTTTTCTTGCAATACTTGTAAGTATCGAATAACCAATGGGCAAATATGCTATGGAATATGGGATCGAATATATATTGGTAAAAGCTAATATAACAAAAACCCTTAAAACATGGGTTTGGTAAACAGCAATAGTGTAATTAATTAATAAGTCAAGGGACATCATATGAAACAGCCGCCCATAAAACATGGAGCATACGTATAGTACACATACCATTAATGAAGAGAGATAATACTCACACACACAAGCTCAAAAACAATCTGAAACGAAATATGGGAATTAAGCTGTTCGCATACATTTTTTATGAAGCTGCTGGTATTTCATATTTATTCTAATACGTTGGTTATCCATGAATTCATTACTACTTACCTTTCATTAATCTAATATTAGAGATACTTAAAAATTAGCTTATTTCTTTAACAACTGCTAGCCCTTTTGTAAAGTGGTACAAAACGTATAATACATTCTTAAAGAGCTAATTACTTCCCTTTCACCAATCTAATCTCAAAGACTATTCCTTATCTTTCATCAGTCAAAGATTTGCTGACCATTTGCGAGCTCTTAAAATGATATATATAACTATTTTTAACTGTCCATGCCTTTTGTATTATTAGATTTTACTTATAATGATAAGGTAGACTAATTTCTGGCAAATAATGATCCTAGCACATGGCATATGTTCATGCAAATATGTGTGTTGGAGTTCCACATATCTCTGGAAAAAAGCTATAAAAATTTTAGTTTCTGGCAACTCATGATCCTTACACCTAAGTATTCTGGAATAATATGTCTATCACAATTAATATTTTCTAATTACATTGAATTATCAAGCACATAACCCGTTTTCATGGGAGCGCAAAAAATGATTAAATTATATGGTTTTATACATTTAGAAATCGAGCAGCACTAATTATCTGGTTGTTTCTGCGTTTTACGAGTTTATTTTGAAGATAGATCTTCTTGTTCGTGTCAAAATACTAAGGTTATCGCTCCCTCATAATAACAATTCTATCTTTCTAGAAAATCCCTCTTACAACTTTTTACAGTCTATAACTTTTCTACAATTTCAAGTAACAATTTTCATTATTTATTTCAATTATATGGTTGTATAAAAAACACCCTGAACAACAAAGCAATCAAAGACCTTCAAATTACATAAAGCATAAAGGAAATTCTATGTGATACAACCATTTTGACAATTCCATGTCTTTTCTATTATTATACTCCCTCCGAATTAGTTTAGATGTTCCATTTCCTTATTTGGCAAAACCATACCAATTGTCCAATTTCCTTTTTTGTCTATCCTTTTTTTACCTAAATACCCCCACTTTTCCAATTCCCAATACCCAACTACCACCTTTTTAATAGACCCCACTCAACCCTTAAAATCCGTGAAATTCCAAATGGGACATCTAAACTGATTCGGAGGCAGTATTAAGATACTCATGTCAGGAACGTGTAAAAATATATGAGGCATGCAAGTTCTGGTAACCTTTAACCCTAGTAAATATGGTTCTCGGGAAAAAAAGGAATATATTTTCATTGCATAGATAAAAAGAAGATAAAAAAAGGACCCTAAAATAAAAAGTAAACAAAATATCAAATCACACGGATTTCCTGGCAGCATATAGTACCTCAGGCAATGAAGGTGTCTAAGATTTATGCCATATTTCCAGCAAACAATTTCTGAGACAATATTTTTGGCAGCATCCACATAAACACATATTCACATGGTTCTTTCTCCACGTGAACACACATATCTGGTAACGAAAACAATGTTGTCTTCCCCCTTGAAAACATTTTCTTGGACTTAAAAATTTACGCCAAGTAAATTCTGCCAAAATAAATTCTATGCAAAGGGCATATTTTCCCTTTGACTTACACCTTCAACCAACAAAGGCTTGTTGGCAACATATACTATCCTTTCCCATTAATATGCCTAAGGATTATACCTACTTATAGCTAGCAGTTTAGTAGAAGCGGTATTTTCGGTAACATACAAATAATGACTTACACCTTCAACCAACAAAGGCTTGCTGGCAACATATACTATCCCTTCCCATTAATATGCCCACCCACTTTCTTGTATACGGCTATAATCTACCATCGACTTAACCCTACGTCTTTATCTTACTACCGCTTTTTCTATCTAGTAACTCTGTGATTCCTGTCATACATATGTCCCCTTGTTACGAACAACTTAAAATATTTGCTAAAAAAAAAACAGGAGATAACTTGTATATATTTCTGGTAATTAGTACAATAATTGCATATCACCAACATCTTAAATATTTGCTGAAAGTGAATAAGAGCAAGAAACTGATTTCTGGAAAGAGTTACATTAGAGTTAACAACTTCATCAAATGTAAACAAAAATTAACAGAAACTTTATCATTGTCAATCTTATTTACAAAATAAATTCTTTCTTGGAATAATGAGTAAAGACCCATATGGCAGCCACACACCCATATCCAGAAATTCTATCTGACACATTTCACAATCATCATCGATAATTGTATCAAAGCCACACACCCATATGGACTCAAACTACAATCATCTCTGCAAAACTTTTCTATAAGCAATGCATTAATAAGATCTACATCTTCATTCATTTGAGTAAGTATCGCTCTCTCTATAAACATTTCTTGATCTGCACAAGTACTGCGTACAGTTCGATAGATATACTCCATGATTCCGAAGCACTCTACTTTTTTTAGAAGAGGAGGTATAGAAGAATAGATAAGCTGATATGCAAGATCAATTGGCATTGTGCATTCACCTCCATACGCACGCATACAAATTTCCTTATCATTCTCAACACCCCCCTTCCTACAATATGACTATTTGCCAAAGACAACGTCATATTGATATCCAACTTAGAACATTGCTCACACTTGGCCTCTGCCGTACATCCGACACAAAGGCAAATAATTGTTACAAGAATTAGTAAATAATTATTTGCAGACGATTCTTCTATTTCAAGGAGGTCCACACAAACCCTACCAACTCTAAAGAAAGGCCTTGATCCCTTGCTTGCCAGGAAAACAACGCAGGCTACATTAGAGGTAGCATTCAATGTATCATATACAGGCTCTACAAACCCCAAGAGCAGCGATAGTTCTCTAAGTAATTCTTTGTAACAGCTGTGTTTTTGTATCAAAATGTCCATGACCTGTCACTCAATGAACCAACTATTTAATTAAAACCTTGAGCTTTCCTAAAAAGGATTAAAAACTAAAAAGCATCAAACGCCATCAAAACAACACTCCGCTTCTACTAAATCCCATACAAACATCTAAAGAAACAATATAACGGAATATTAGATAGTAAAAATTTTAAAAAAAGGTCATGAAAACCAGAACCTAAAACCTGCAACCAAAACAAAGCATTATATCCAACGAACATAAAAATCATCCAAGCATGATCATAGCAATGTAATGGAATATCTAAACAAATAAGAGATCAACAAAACATACAACATAAAAAAGCCAAAAAATTTAAAAGCAATAAACGACATTAAAACAAATTACCTGTTACCACAAGAGGAGGAAGATTTGGAAAACCACACCCTAAAACCTGCAAGCAAATCTCCAAACGAAACAAAGCTTATAACCAATGAACATGGAAGTCATCCAAGCATGATCCAAGAAATGTAATGGCATATCTAAGCAAATAAAACCGAAGCAAATGATAAAACAAAGATGAAGGGGAAAAATAACCCGCCTCAAACACAGGTAAACGAACACAAACGAAAAGAACTGAAACAAGCTACAAAAGAAATACCAAGAATATTAAGCACAATCAATGATGAGGAACAATATTGAAACTGCTGTGAAACCCCCAAAAATTCAAATAAAATGAAATACGGCAAATGGCAAGCAAATGACAAGCAAAATGCGTCTATTGGCTTAAATATGAAATATGATATGATCTCCAAAATCAATGACTCAGCAATTACATCATGAAGAGCCGCCCACAAAACATGAAGCACAAAAAAGTACACATAGAATTAATGAGTGAGCAAAATGAATGCTCCCAGAAACGGTAGGCGAAGCTGCCAACGAAGCAACAACAATATTCATCAACAGCACTTATAAACAATAATGAATAGTGAGGGAGTGAACAGTGATGAATAGTGTTGTAAGCTAAGCTACTTTTATATATACATAGATTTAACCTATTTTTCTGACTTTCCTTGACTTGTACAACAATTGAAGTTGAGGAAACCCATGAAAATGAGGGAGTAGCCAGCTAGAGTAGTTAATGAAAATATAAGTTCATTCGGCCAGTCGGCCCACAATACTACGACTAAATAGGTCCAAATTGGAATTGAAACTTGACGGTCTATTATATGAAAAAAGAAATAAATAAGCTTTTTTTATAAAAAAAAAACATTCCAAAATAAGTTCCTCAAAACATTAATTTCTAAACTAAGTGTCTGTATATCCAAACCTAAGGTTATGGATTTCTTGCTATTACTAACATTGAACTAAAGAAAAACAAATATACCATGACTTTATTCGCTGTTATTAATAGTGAACAAGACAAATCATAACGTTTAAAGGGACCAAATATCAAATAGTATTGTTTTTATTTTTTTGTCTCTTCTAATGTTATGATATTGTATTCCTTTTGTTTGTTGTTTGTTACCTTTTGTTTATTGTTGCCTGTTAGTAATAACAAACAACAAACAAAGTCGTGGTAAATTTTTAACTTGACCTTAGGCTCGGACACGAAAATACTTATTTTGATAATTAAAATTTAAAATTATCCGAACTTAGAATTTTTTTTATAAAAATTTTATTTAATAGTTTTCCTATTATATTTCCTTTAGCCTTTTCTAATGGACCGTCAGAGGCAAACTAAATTAATGTGAGCTCCTTCTCAAAGTAGTTAAGTATACAATTTATAACAAGCACACCCCTGGTTCTAGAAAACCTCATTATATTTCTATGATTTCATTGTTATAGATTCGCCTCATTGTGTACGGATACATGAAAAAGCAATGCTTGACTTGGGCTGGGCCTATGCTTGGGCTTGGGCTTACTCTTCTGAATCAATTAGTGACGAAATTAGATTTTACACTACGTGAGAGCACACATTATGAAAAATTCTTTATTAAGATCGTCTTACCGTGAGACGGCTTAATATGAGCTAACCGAATTTTCAATTCCTTAAAATTTAATGAAAAAAATTGTTCTAATTTAGGTAACTACGATATAATTTTAAATTTGGGCTGCTTGTATGGGCCCGTCTTACGGTAAAACGGTCTCATATAAGGCTTGCTGACACATTAAAGTAGATACATAGATGGGTTTACATTATTAATGATTCACAAAAACTTGGATGAGACTATCTCACTTGTAAGACGCTTGTTATTGGCCCGACCCAATTGCATATTTATATTTTTTTATCAATTTTACAAATTAAAATGTCAATTTCAAGATTTAAAAAACCAATTTGAAGACTTAAAAGAACAATTTCAACGATTTAAATTGACATTTTCAATTATTGAATTTATCATTTCTAGACTTAAATGTTCAATTTCAATACTTAAAAAACAAATTTTAAGAGTTAAAAGGCCAATTGCTAGACTTCAAATTCTCATTTTAACTTTAAAGTATAATGACTCAAACATTAATGTTAATATTAAAAACTTTAAAAATAACTTTTTAAGTCTTAAAATTGGATTTTTAAGTCTTGAAATTGTCCTTGTAAGTCATAAAATTAGTATGTCAGTATATTCAAAAAAAAAACTTATTAAGCCTGGCTGGTTGCACAAATAAGGCGGTCTTACATGAGACTTTCTTTTTATGATTATTGCACTTGTTGGAAGAGATTTTCTCAAGCTTTTCCTCTGGAGTGGACAAATTGTGTGGTTAAATGAAAACATCTAGATTTAGTATCAGTCTGTTCATTTGGTTGCAGGAACCTTTTTTTCTAAGGATTTTACTGAGGATTTTTCTCTAGCCGAAAGTTTTTGGGTCCATTCTCTATTAAAGCCTTATGAGTATGAGTTACCGCCTTCCTTTCCTATCTATATCATGGTCATAGTTTTCTATGAATGAGAAACCCTAGGCTTGATGATAATCCAATTAAAAATGAGAAAAATTCTATATGGCAGCAACGTGCTTTTAAGAAATGCAAGTGATATCTTATTTTTCACAAAGTTTTCATTAATATTAAAAAGCAAAAAAACACTAAAATAACAGTTATGCACATCTTAAGATTCTAGGTGGAATAAAATTTTTAGATGTACGTGAAGAGTGGGCTTGTGTAAGCCTTCCTAGAAGGTGGGCTCTTATTCCATACTGATGCGACCTATACTTTGGGGTGAGTCCCTTTGTCTTTGTAGCTTGTATGGTTTTTGTTTGTTACAATGATGTATTTACATTCTCCAAAAAAGAAAATTTAGATGTAGAATCATAACATGTTTCTACGATCCTACAATTTTACGATCCGATTCTACTAATTTAGTATTAATTATTATTAGTTTTTCAGATGTACCATATTTCACTAATCTCTTTCACTTATATAAATAAATTTCAAATGTATCTTCATGAAAACTTTTAAAAATTGAATTTCTTAAACGTTATGAAGATTTAAATTAATTATTAAAAAAATTTATTTACACTCTCGAAAATAAAGTCAAAAAAACTTTAATTCATGAATTTAGACTTTTAAAATGGCTTAAATGATAAGATACTATATATTTTAATAAATTTAAGTTTATTTGTATAGTCGTACGATTTCACGATTCGGTTCTACCGATTCGATTCTGTCTCTGTAAACGATTCTAAGTGGAATCCCGATTTTAACAACAGTGATGCCAATAACATCCTTAATATTACAAGGGTGGTTATCAAAAACTTTCGTAACTCGAAGCATCTAAATGTTGTAGTTCATCTCAGTCCAAACTCCAACAATTAGTTTAGCTCGATTAGGCTTCTTTTTGTTCAATTTGTTCATCCTCAAAATTTCATTCGGGAGTTAGTATTTGCTAGAAAACAAAACTAAAGAGGCGACTTCTAACTTCTTGGGCATATTCGCTGTCAAAGAGAAGGTGCTGAGTAGATTCGACTGCGTTGTTACACATATCATAAATTTTCCCATTAGAAAACTTATCCCCTTTATCTATGATCTCCCATCCCCTAATTGGTCCACAATTTCTCTTTGGCTGATGATTTTCTTAAAGCTCCAAAATGCGTGAATAGAAACTTTCACATTATGGAATCCCTGCGATTTCATATAGCAATTGTGAACCCATATAACCCAAAGGTTATCCTTTTTCCAAGCTAAATTCTATAAGAGCTTGTGCATCGCTATTTTGTTTAAAATGTACATATATCTCAAATTCCACCCTCAGACCCTCCTTTGGTAATAGACAAAACCATTTGGCTCTACGCAACTTCAACTTTCCTGAATAACTACTCTTTACCAGTCCAGATGAAGGAGTAGCACACTTCCTCCACCATTTGGATCAGCTTTTTAGGGAGGTAGTTTTTCATCCCACCAATGATGCTCTGGACAAGTTGAATCCTACCTGCGTACGAGAGCAACCGAGAGGACTCAAACTTGACTCCGTATACAATCTTGTCCACCAACGACCTACAATCTTTTGTATTCAGCTTTTTCGAGTGCAGCGAAACCCTTAGAAATCAGAACGAGAAATCACCCTCCTTCATGTGTAAAAGGTGGAAAAGATGCTCTTTGGTGTGCACATTTACCCCAGATATATATTTGCTTTTACTTGTGTTAGCTTCCATCTCTGAGGCCTTAGAGACCAGGTCGAAAGTATTCATCATAGTACTTATTGACTTCACACTTGCTCGACAGAACGTGAGGAGGTCATCAGCAAAGAAAAGGTGGGCAATATTTTATTTCTTACATCTTAGATGATAGTTGAAGCTCGGGTCGTCATTCATCTTATGCATGAGCCTTAACAAATACTCCATCCCAATGGCGAACAAGTAGGGGGAAATAGGATCACCTTGTCCGAACCCTTTCTCAGCATCAAAGAGTTTTAAGAGGGTGCCATTGACTAGAATAGAGAAAGAAATCTAAGTGACACAGGTCATGATCTAACCATTAAATTTTTAGGGAACCCTATCTCCTCCATAACCTAACGTAGAAAATCCAATCAATCGAGTCATAAGTTTTCCTAAGATCAACCTTCAACATGCATCTAGGACTGTTGTTTTTGCACGTATAACCCTTTATCAGCTCCGCTGCCAATAGAATGTTATCTGTCATTTGTCTACCCAGAATGAACTCTGTTTAAGCTTGATCAATCACTTCCCCGACCACCGTTTAAAGTCTCCATGTGAGCATTCTGGAGATGATTTTATATAAAACGGTATAGCAGGCAATCAACCGATATTCACCAACCTTGTTTGGAAAATTCGTCTTGGGATCAGAGTAACTAAAGTGAAGTTGGAAGGGAAAATAAAATATTGTTATCGAATAACTCCTTGGTAGCTCTAACAAGATCTTTCTTTATGATATTCCGCGTCTTCTTGAAGAAACATGCATTAAACCCATTGTTGTCCGGTATCCCGAAGATCGCTTCCTTTATCTCTGCCTTGGTTACCTCCTGGATGAGCATCTGAGTATTGTTGGCATCGATTCGGCAACCTTTTCTCATAATGCCCCTATCAATAAGAATAAGGTTTTTAGCCGCTGTACCTTGAAGATTTTGATTGAATTGGTAGTGTATACCCCAAATTTAGCTTGAAAAGAGATTGATAGACTACTCATATCAACAAGGTGCATCTTCTTTTCATGGGAAGAACGCTACAGTTAAGCGTGCTTGGTGGGGAGCATAGTTATCAGAATCCCGATTATGATCTACGATTCTACGATCATACGATCAAAAATAGGCGACCAATCCGGATCGCAGATAGGATCTTAATGTAGTAGAATCGTGCGATCCTACTTAGCTCAATAATTTAGGTGGTAGGATCATAACACGATTCTACGATCGTACGATCCAACGATCCGATTCTATATGGATAGTTGCAATCGTGAAATGTTTTCACATATCATAGATTCATCTATGTGTAATTGAAAATTTTAAATAATTATATCAATACTTTTATAAAAAAAAATCAAATTTTTCGTGATTTGCTATTTAAAAATGATTATTAAAAGTATATTATTTTAAAGTTTAAGAGAATAAGTTAAATTAGGTTAGACTTACACCTTAAAACTTAAAAAGACAACAAACATAATTCATAATCAATATTCCAAAACTCAATAGTGCATATTTGTAGGATCACACGATCCTACGATCCGATTCTACCGATTTCGATCATACCCCCTTAACGATCCTTCGATTTTTCTCCACTTTCTCACCTGCATGATTCTCTCTCTCTCTCTCTCTCTCTCTCTCTCTCTCTTTCTCTCTCTCTCTTTGTGATGTAGATTTTCATTTATTAGGATTGCTTTGCATTTAAGTTCAGTGATTGCAAGGTTTTCCTCCTATTTCTGCATTTTGCCTTTAGCCCTTGCAACCTCCTTGGAGTGCAACCATTTAAGCTGAGTTTTGACATTTTCAGCATGTACCAAAGTTTCTGCAAACATGTTCTTTTGGTTTTGATCTTCCACGCATCCTTAACCCCCTGCAAGAAGTCTTGTTGCTCACATAAGTATTTGAGGAAGCGGAACGACTTTTTCTCCTGTTGGTGCTGCGAAACTATATTAGAATTAAAGGAATGTGATCCGAGGATTGGGCATTAGCATAACGGGCGTGAGCATGACTGTGCTTGCTCAACCAATGCAGATTTCCAATAACATGATCTATCTTGGTAAGAGTGCGCTTTTTCCCTTCCTCCTTGTTAATCCATGAGTATTTATGGCATTGCTTTTTGATTAGTGTTGTGGTTTTATTTTAATGCCGCAAGTGTACGGGTGTTATAGCACGATTACGAGTCGATTCACAGGGAGGCAGAATTAACAATTAGCGTTGTTCAATTAAGTACTCAAGAAGCAATGTATTTTAGTTGTTTTTAACTCTAGTAAGCGAAGAAAGCTTAAATAAATAACAATACCAATGTAATAAAAGTCTAACACAATGGAAGTTCCCACTAATAGCATATGATTATTTCAACAAGAATTACAATGGGTTCTATTGAATTGACTTACCAATGAAACTAAATTGCTCCTTTTCGAGACCATAATCAAATAAAATCCAATTAAATAGTTTATCTCAATCTCAACTATAGTATTTCGATCGATTAACATCACATGATCACGTATCACTTTGATTAAGAGGAAACATTAACTTGCATTATCATTCAAGGCTAATAATATTCTAATCCCTCAACTTTCGTGATTTTGGTTTTTAGAGAAATTAGAATAATTTAACTTGAATGACCGACTTAAATAATTTAATCAAACCAATTCAACATTATAATAAACAATTCTCATCTAATAATCACATACACATTAGGGTTCATATCAAATGTCCTAGCATACAAGACTACTCTCTAATCGTGTTCATGAAAACCTTTAAATCTATTAAACAAAGTAAACAACTACTTTCTGCTCATTTAGTTAATTTGACTCCCTGTTGTCTCCATCTTTTAGATTACCTAAAATCGATACCTGCCGGAAGTGAAGGGAATGGAAGGTGATGAAAGAGTGTATAGAAGACCTCTGAGTTTGGTTGCCTATGTGTTAGTAAACGTGTTCGAAAATGTGTAGAATTGTAATAGATTTGATAATGTAGTATTCAGTACCCGTATACTTGCATGTTATGTTGGTTTGGATCTTGGTATAGTTGTTGAGTTTGAGGCAAGCTATCACATATATGGATTTGGATTTGTGATTCAATTTTATAGAACATTTTTTGACTCTGACTTCATTCTAGCTATGTAAACACGTGAAAACTTGTCTTATTCAGTCAATCAATAAGCGGGGTTGCTACAGATTGCATACCTGCTGTAGGAGCGGATTCACTCCTACCATCTCCATCACCTTCAGCATGGTGACCTAAGAGACTCTCCAACAAGCAGCAGTGGCGGAGGTAGTCAAAGTCGAACGGGGTCATCTAGAAGTGAGCTATAATGTGGGGATCCCCCAAGCTAGTGTGGAGTCATCGTTCTCTTTTTCATTTTTCTTCTTTTTCATGCCCTCTTTCCATTTATGGGCTTGCTTGACCGTATCTGCAGGATTATCACAATCTTCTTTTATCATAATCGTTTCCTTGCAATTGTTTCTCAACCGCTTTGTAAGGAAAAGGCAACTGTGGAACATGATGAAGCTCAAGTTTCCTCCTTTTTTGTACCTTCCGCCATCTTTCTTCTTCATCCTTCTTTTTCTACTCCTTCTCTTCTTCTTCTTCAACTTCATATTTCTTCTTCTCATCTTCTTCATCAACCTTCTTCTCTTTTGTCCCCTCAAGATCATCTCTATGCTCAATTTGCTCTTGAAGATCATGACCCGTCAAAAAAGCTTCCCCAAAATCACCCTTAGGAGCTACCACAGGAGTAGTATATGAAGTTCCCGATAAGAGGAAGTTGGCCTTGCAAGTATGATGGTTAGGGTTGGAGATTAGGCTACTTAATGATTGGGATTGAGATGCGAATTGCAACGGTGGGGGTGTATGTGCCATCTGAACAAGCTAGGATTCAAACAATTTTGTTGTTGCATTTGAGCAATCAAGTTTTGATTGATTTGGGAGAGGGTTTGGTTTCGTTGAGCAAGAGAGCTCACTTGAGGAAGATAGATAATCATGATTTGGAGTGACGTTCGACGGTGGTTGTGTAGGGCGATAGGGTAGGTTGGGATCGGTTCTTGGCCCTTGAAAGTATGGCCTATTTCCATTAGGCCTAGCAAAACTCCCACCTGCTTCATTGCTATAGGGCATATGGTTGTTGGAGTTGTAACCTTGGGTGAAGTTTCTTTGGCTAGAATTGGGATTGAAAAGAGGTCTGAAGGGTTGGTTGTTATAGGAACCTTGTTGAGCATACCCTTGGTTTTGACCACCATAACCTACGGCCGCAAAACATTCGGGATTATACCTATAACCATTGTAGTTCATGACTGGTGCCCTTTCTTGGTTGTACCCTCATAGTCCAAAGGCACCACATGTTCAGAATTTCAGCCCCCATAATAAGATGCATCATGAAAGGTGCCCCCGCAGATTCTACATGAAAAGAGTTTCTCGATAGCCAATGATACATTGGAACTACCTTGAGAAAATTTGAACTTGAACAACTTTTTATCCATAATGGCCTCGATCTTCGAACTAATTGTGTCCAAGTAGATTGTATCAATCATCCCCCTCAGTAGTCCATCAACCCTTTGCTCCTCCCCAAGAACTATTCTTGGCAACTTTTTCGATCTTATCTTTGACTTGGTTGCACGGGATCTTAGAAAGTTTTCCACCTGCAGCAGAGTCTAGGAGAACTTTAGTATAGTTGTTAAGATTATCATAGAAGAATGTGTTGAGATGGTTCTCCCCGTACTCACAATGGGGGCAAGCTCGGATCATCCTTTGGAACCTATTCCATGTAGCACTGAGGTTCACATCATCCTCTTGAGTGAATAACGTTATTTTTCTAGCGCTAATCCTATGTCAAATTGTGAACCTTTCTAGAAAAGTTGTTTTCATTTGATCCCAAGTAGTGAAGGAGTTTGGCTCGAGGCATTTATACTATTCTCTACTGTCTCCGGATAGACACAAATGGAAGAGGTGTAGTCGCATACAATCTGGTCTATTAGGGCACGAAGGGATGAGACCACAGATGTATGAGAATTCCTCCAAATGTTTTAGAGGGCACTAATTCTTTAAGCCGCAGAAACCAGTCTCTTTCACCATCTCGAAGAATTATGGGTGTATGTGGTATTGAGCTGGTATTACGGACAGCACGACATGCCCTTGAAATTCTTGGGACCCAAGCATCCCAAACTGACCAAACAATTGTTGATATTCAGCCATAGTTGGTGTAGGAGGATCGGGTATGGTTGGTTGTGACTGAACCGGAGGTGGAGCTTGTTTTCTCAACTTTTGGATATCAAGATTGTAAGGAAAGAGCAGTAGCTGTGATCTGCGAGTGTTATGGTGTATGCAAACAACACTAGAAACAAAGTGTAAGCTATGACAAGCAAGATTATGAAACAATAAACAAAAATAAAGCAAAATTAAAATACGTCAAGAACACAATCAAAACAAAACGTCTTGTCCTCGGCAACGACAGCATTTTGATAACTCATTTTTAGCGTCGTTTTACTAAAGGCCTAGTTACACAAACAATATTTATAATCACCCTAGTACTACTACAATGAACGTAATGGTAAGTCGAGTGTCAAATCACAAGGACAAGGCTTGCTAGACTCAATGCTTGATGTAGGGAGAAACTAAACTCGTAATAATAATAACAATGCAAGAATAAAAACGATAATGTCCAATGAAAGACAAACAGGACTAGATTAGATTCACCCTAGGAAGGTCGATATGGACACAAGATAAGTTAGGTCAAGGGAAATCGAACAATAATTAATCAAGACATTCAAGAAGACAAGAGGAGGTTGGTGACCCTATAAATCACACGAACAATCTATAATCGTCTTATGTCTCCCAAGGAGTGGTAGGACTAGATTCGCATCGAATATCAATACTTGAAATATAAAGGAAAGCAATAGAGTGAGAGCTTTAAATCTAAACTAGGGCATAAATGAAAGAAAGAACGCAATAGATTGATGTTCTAAGTTAACGCAATGAGCTCTCATAGTAGGCATAGGCTTTAATACAAAAAATGAGGTTTAAATAGACTCTAAGTAAAGAGGTTAAAAAGCCCTAAAAGCTCTTTCGGCTTGTGAAACAAAACATTCCCGCAAAACTGTCTCCCGTTCAACCGAATGGGAGGAGGTTCGGTCGAATCTCAAAGGAAGACCAAAATTGCAGCACGTTTTTAATTCCATTCACCCGAATGATACATGTTATTCTCCCGAATCCACTTTATTCGTCCGAAAGGGTATTTGGTTCGTCCAAAACAAAAATCCAATGCGTTGTGTGCTCAGCTCCTTATTCGATCGAATTAGCTTGGGCATTCGATTAAATGGATGGTCATTCAACCGAATGAAACCCCATTCGCCCATTCTAGGGGGATTGATCATCTTTCATTTGCTCTTAATGACTGATTTGACAAAATGAATGTAGATTCGGCCAAATCACGGTTGTTTCTCCCCTTTGTGTATCTTTGAGTTGTCGAAGTAGATTCCGATTGTAAGGTGGTCTTTGGGAAAGTCTCGAACACATGCAATTTGACCTGAAAGTCATCAAAAACACCTGAAATGACCTTAAAACAACTCGAAGATAAGAACAAGGTGAAATCACGCGTAAAATGCATAATATCAAGATAAGAACAAGGAGATTATGATCACTTGCCTCTTGTTCATAGCATTCGGAAAAATTTGCCTTGTAATATTCCTTCTCTTGAGTATGATAAACCCTTTCGCTATAAAGCCAAATGGGTTCAAAATGAGTCTTTTCCCACCTCTCTTCTTGAGTGTTGGTCTACGGCTAAAACTATTTGCGGGGATGACTGGTTTCGTGTGATCGATGAGTGTGGGAACAGACTTAAGGAATAGAGCAAGCAGACTTATAGAAATTCTTCCAAGAGACTATGGTGGCTCAAGAAACTTTTAGTACGGGTTACGAAAATGGTTCAGACCAATTCGGTGATGAAGGAGTTTAGACGAGTGGAAGCTGAAATCCATAAGATTAGACAAGAGTATGAGACGTCGGCCTGGCAAAGGAGTCGCCCATTTTTTTTGCGTGATGAGTATAAAAACACAACGTAGTTTTCACTCTAAGATGTAGGCAAGGAAAAAGCGTAACCATTTAAAGGGGGTTAAAGATGGCACGGGGACCCTTCAAACTCATCCAAAAGCTATAAGTCGTGTGGTTATGGATTATTTTGGGGATCTTTTTTCTTCTTTGCGGCCTCCTATTTCTATTTGTCAACTTGATATGATTGATAGAAGGGTTACTAATTCCATGGCCGATTTTTTGAGTAGGTCGT
The DNA here is from genome assembly GCA_019425755.1 of Amaranthus cruentus. Lineage (NCBI taxonomy): Eukaryota > Viridiplantae > Streptophyta > Magnoliopsida > Caryophyllales > Amaranthaceae > Amaranthus > Amaranthus cruentus. The sequence continues at coordinate 7,525,182 of CM033458.1, read as the reverse complement.
ACACTCGAGAAGATGTTACTATAGCCCTTGATTCGAAGCACTCTTGTAAATCCCTGAGCCCGGATGGTTTGCCTGCGATGTTTTATAAGCAACATTGGGAGCTAGTGGGTGATGATATTTTTGGTGTTGTCTTGGACTTTTTGAACAAGGTATCTTAACTTCAGGGATCAATCATACGCATGTTGTTCTTGTCCCTAAAATCCCAAATCCCTGTGAGATGAAGGACCTTAGGCCTATTAGCTTGTGTAACATATCCTATAAATTGATTTCTTAGGTGCTCGTAAACAAGCTCACGGGTATATTGCCTACTATTATAGATGACAACTAGAGTGCGTTCGTGCCCGGTCGATTGATAATTGATAATATCCTTTTATCATCTGAGGTGTTCCATTTTATAAATCATAATCACGCTAAGAAGAGAGGGTATATGGCTATGAAACTTGATATGAGCAAGGCTTATGACAGGGTGAAGTGGGATTTTTTGGCTTGTGTTAGGGCTAAGATTGGCTTCCCGAGTATTTGGATTGATCGTGTTATGGCTTGTGTCAAGTCTGTTACTTATTCCTTCTTGGTGAACGGAATTCCTATTGATGTGGTGATTCCTAGTAGAGGGCTTCGGCAAGGGGATCCAATCTCTCCTTACATATTCCTGTTATGCTTTGAAGGTCTTGGCGCTCTCATAAAGAGGGCTATATCGCAAGGGGTTCTTCATGGTATATCCGTAGCTCGAAAAGCTCCTAGGATATCGCATTTCTTTTTTGCAGATGATTGTATTATTTTTTTTCCCGTGCTAATTGTGATGAAGTTTAGGTTATCAGGGGTTTCCTTTCCTCCTTTGAGTCTCTTTCGGGGCAAAAGATTAACCTTGAGAAGTGTGAAGTTTCATTCAACAAAAGCATGGAGGTGTCATATAGGCGGAAAGTGAGTAGCATTTTAGGTATCAAGGAGGTTCGTAGCCATCATAGATATTTAGGACTCCCTACTATTTTCATGAGGTCCAAAAGGTTTTCTTTTTCAAACCTTAGGGACCGTATTTGGAAGAACCTCCAAGGTTGGAAGGAAAAGCTCTTGTCCAAGGCGGGTAAAGAAGTTCTTATTAAAGTTGTTGATCAATGTATCCCTACTTACGCTATGAGTTGCTTCAAACTTCCGGCTTCCTTTTGCAACGAAGTGACTAGTATTATTCGCAACTTTTGGTGGGGTACGACCAATTCGGAGTGGGGGATTCCTTGGAAGGCTTGGAAGAAGATTTTTCGCTCTAAGTACGAAGGGAGCTTAAGTTTTAGGGATCTTGAGAACTTTAATTTAGCTCATCTTGCTAAACAGTTTTGGAGGTTACTGATCCGCATGATTTATGTACATTTTATCCCCTAATTTTCACTCATATTATGCCATCCTTACGCTTTATACTTCTGATTTAGTCAATTTATGCTTATTTTCGAGGATATTACTCTTTTGGTGTAGTGTTTGTTGTTTTGTCAATTTTTGCAGGTTTTCGAGCCATCACAAGCACTAATTATATTGATCGTCTTACTCTCGGAGGCTTGGTGACCTTATGAACTAAGTTAGTGACTAAAGGGAAGTCACATTAATTAAAAGAAGGCCAACCAAAGAAATGCTACATTTTTCGATCATCAAATGCAAAAGGGTCCACTTATAATGATCATACCTTTCAACACACTTGGAATTTGATAGATATTTTTATTGGAGATTAAACTTGGGTCCGTTAGCCTCGAAACGACTGGTCACATGCCCAAATCCGATAAGAAACGACCAAGTTATGGCATTTTAAAGACGCAATGCGCATCAGGTACAAACCAGTCGACTGGTCGACCAGGACCAGTCGACCCGACTGTTTCAGGTCTGCAGATCACTGTTTTCTTTTTGACCCGTGATTTCTTGCCTCATGCTTCCTCCAATCTTTCCCCTTGCGTGCTTCAGACCTCCTACTCCTGTGCATCTGGTTCTAATGATGGAGAAGGTTGCTTGTTGGACCATCTCTACAATCATCATGAAGGCAAGTGGATGAGCACTTGAAATTGCCTATAAATACCCCAAGTTCTCAAGGGAAGTGACACCAATTCAGCCTACAAGCTGAACCTTACTCTATTCTCTCTTCTTTCTAAGTTTGTTAGTGTATTTGTAAGTTTAAGTGCTCATCCATTCCAGAAATTTTTAGTAGTTCTTTCATCAAACACTTTCCTTTGGTACTTTTATATTTAGAACTTAAGCATTTGGTTTGTAACTTAACCATTAAACACTAGTAGTTTTTAGTACTTTTCCTTTGGTAATTCATCAAACATTTTCCAGAAATTGTGGGTTTGATTTAGCATTTGGTTTGAAATATTCCTTGGGTTTGAATATTGAAAGATCTTGTTCATTTGTGTGATTGCCATCCCCCTCCTTAGTTGTGGGAAGTAAGTATTCTTAACTTAATTTTCTTCTTTGTTGTTGTTTGCTCTAGGAATATGATGATATTTTATGTGCTTATGTTAATAATAAACATGAGTGAGTAGTTATCTTTCTACAGTTTGGGGATGTAGTTAGCTAATTAATTTGCTTATGGGGTAATGGGTTGATCATAAATATGTACATGAAAGAATATGTGAGTTCCATGGTAAGGAATCGAAAGCCCATTTCGATCTCCATCCATGGACAATTTATGTTGCTTGATTGTTTGAATGCTTGGGAAGTATGGATTCATGCTAGTAATGAGTAGCCCGGAAGCTAACTTTATTAGGATTCCTTTGAGGCCTAGCCCGTCCTTAGGATGATGAACCATGCCCATCTTGTATGATTCTTTCTTGTTTTAACATAAATTGGAGGTCATGAGCATGTATTAGGGAGTTGTTAGTATAGTCGAGTTATACGCCCAGAAGCCGAATCTCCTAAACCATATTAGTGACTATATAGTTCCTATGCCCAGAAGTTGTGGAGCTAAATAAGAAAGACCTTTCTTATCATAAAATGGTTAAAAAATATTTTCAACCCATCCCTTTAGCATATTAAGAAGCTAAAATCCCCAAACTCTAGTCTTTTTATATATCGTCTAAAACCTGAAATTGAAATTTGTTGTCACTATAAAAACTCAAAAATCATAATCCTTCTTGTCATTTAAACTCTTTTTGACCAAAACATTTCCCTATGGATCGACCCCTTACTTACCACTAATGCTAGTCATTAGGGTTATTTAAGGAGAACAAAATTAATTGTGTAGACCAGACCTAGTTAAAGAATCAATGACCTACGGTTCCACGCCCTATCAATTTAGCGCCGCTGCCGGGAAAATGAGTGCCAAAAATAGTTTTTATGGCAAAATTGTTAATATTGTACATATTTGCTTTTTAAATTTGTGTTAGTCAGTGCTAACTTTTTCATTAGCTTTGTTGTTTGCATAAGTAAACCAAGGTTATGAGACCTTGGTACCTATCTTCAACAACATGAGTTCTACATATTTTTGTGATTTATGCGGAGCCACAAATCACTTTGCCTCTTATTGTAGAGAAGTTCCAAGGGTAGATTACTACTATTGTGAACTATGTGGAGCCACGAACCACTTTGCCTCCTATTGTAGGGAAGTTCCAAGGGCTGATTTGAATGGCTTCCAAAGCTATGATATGGGTAGTGATGAATTTGCCTATGGGTATGACTCGGGATTCCAAGGTGTGCAAGATTATGATGAGGCTTATAGTGACCACTATGGTTACTATGATGAGCAAAGCCAATGGGATTCCTACATTCCTTACCCAAATGAGCCTTGTTATGATACTACTCTTTAAGCAGTTCTGTGGTAACCTGTAATTCTAACCCAAAATACGAATCCTTTTTTTAAATTCCAAACAGAAGGCAGTTGAATAGTTCTCCTAAGAAGTAAATGATGAAAACCCTTTGATTCTCCCATTACTGTTTGTCCTTTTGGTCACACAATAGGAAAAATGCTATAAATATTCGTACTTCCTCACTATTTTTAATCATCTCTTCACTTCTAATTTCTTTATTCATTTTGCTTGAGCAACATCTCTATGTTCAGTCGAATAAGAAAAAACATAAAAATCTCAGAAAAAAGCAATATGCATTTAAGGGAATGATTTGGTCAAAGAATGATATTTTGGAAGAGAATATGAAGGCTCAGAAGCACAAGAAGTAAATAGTCCAACAGTTGAAAAGGCATTGCACATACATAAAAGTAATTCACAAATAGAGCCTATAATGGTCAAGAGTAAGAAAAAAGCTCAACTTGATAAAGAAATGCCAGAGGTCAAATCAGGGAAATATTCATGTCAATGTTAATGCTAAATTAAAAATCTCTAGCCTAACCCCTTCGGAAATGAGTCTTAACATTATCTTCCTCATCACGAAATGCAAAATCAGTGTCCCACAACACTCTATCGACTTCTCCTATCTTCAACTTACAGGCCTACGCAAGAGCAAAAGGAATATATCAACTTACAGGCCTTCGGAAGTAAGTCTTAACATTATCAGGATAAGCAACATGTACATCTATTCATAATCATACAACTTCTTTGACACTAAGATGCTAAGGAGAAGCAAGAACTATAGAAAATCTAGCTGGAGTGCCAGAACATCTGGTATGGTGTCCTGTCCCAAGCCAAATATACACATATAACCGCTGATTAGCCAGCCTAGCTGCATTGCTCAAAGACTGTTAGAAGGAAGGAAAACAATATTATCTTTAATAAATGTACTTTTGGTGCTATATTTTACAACAACGTATGTAAATTGCTTATTAAACTTCTAGTTGTTATTCATAAATGCAAGCCAATTATCATATTATTAACCAAATGTAAGACCGTAATCTCTATATAGTGCTTATCAAACTTCTGGCTCTATCAAATATACCATTGTCATATTTCTTGTTAGTTTTAGCTTTATTCTTTAACTGGTAGGTTCTTATATTTCTTAGCATATCATCCTAGAAGGAAAAATTAGCATGACATAAATATTTAGTCTTATAGTTGTTCCAGCACTCTTTGTTCTCACATAAACGTCTACAAGTCTTTTGACCAATTTTTTTTTGCGCCAAAATTCTTTGCCCCATGTTTCATTGTCCTCAGAATAACTTAATGCCATACTTATGTTTGTCCTATCGTTTTTTCTTTCGTTCAGAAATGTACTCTACCCAGAGTCTTTTAGCCCAGGAATCTTAGATCCCAGTTTATGTTCTTTCTGATTTAATCCAAGTACCATTTTAGATTTCTCAAATAAACTAATACCAAGAGAACCATTTCCCAATTATTTCCAGCTGCTCTATAAAAAACCATTCCAGCGGTCTAGAAGCCTTATTGTTAAGAAATTGTTGTCACAGATTTACTACAAAGAATAGCTGCCCAAAAAAAAAACAAATACCAAGGGAAAAGGATCCCAGATCTTGCGTCTCACATAATTCGCCTTACAGTTTTTCCCTCAGAATTACTTTACTCTCATTTTTTTATTTACCTCTGCAGAATTTTCAGCCAGAGAGTATCCTTCTCATTAATTATTCATCTCAGACAACTACTGTCAGAAAACTTTACATTTGTTGATGGATACCATTTTTTACTCGAATAATGTCCGTGCATTTAGTAACAAGCTCTAATAGCACTATAAATATTCTCACTCCTCAATATTTAAACTCATCAACTCATCTCTTCACTTCTGTTTCTTCATCTTCCTTCAGCTTAATCTCCGTGGTAACTTCCAATCCTCACCCAAAATACTAATCCTTTTTTAAATAGTCCAAACAGGAGGCAGTTGAACAGTTTTTCTAAGAAATTAATGATGAAATCTCTTTTATTCTCCCAATACTGTTTGTCCTTTTGGTTACACCACAATTACAACGCTATAAATATGCGTATTCCTCAATATTTTACATCATCTCTTCACTTCTGTTTTCCTTATTCATTTTCCTTCAGCATGATCCCCATGTTTAGCCGAATCAGAAAAAAAGAATAAACAAAAAAAAAAATTTGTATGCATTTAAGGAGATGATTTGGTCAAATAATTGATGCCTTAGTAACTATTACCTGCTTTCTCTTCTCTCGCTTTCTTTTTACCTCATCAAATGTATTTGTAGAACGAATATAGTGTTAATTCTTTGAATATGAATGGCGTTAGTTTTACAGTATACAGGTTCTTATTACTATCATATGCTGGAATGCGTGCCTCAGATATGTCTTGTGTTGTTTCTCAATTTGCCTCGCTCTTCCTCACACTCATACTTGATTTTCTTCAATTCTCTAATCTCCCACTCCAAAATATCATTCCTTTCCCTCAATCTATCTACTACTTCTTTGTGTAAGCAATTAACAATAAATTGAGGGAAATGAATGATATTTTGGAGGGAGTGGTTATAGAATTGAAGAAACTCAAGTATAAGTGTGAGGAAGAGCGAGGAAAGCTGAGAAACAACGCAAGGCATTCCAGCATATGATAGTAATAAAAGCCTGTATACTGCAAGACTATCACCATTCATATTCTAAGAATTATCAATATATTCATTCAGCAGATACATTTGATGAGGTGAAAACAAAGCGAAACAAAAGAAAAGAGGTACTTGTTCAAAGTCATCACGTTTCTCGTTTTTTTTACCCTTCTTTTTCTTTGGTTCCCTGAATCATTGTGCTGTTACGAACATTACAGTCTATTTGGGCAAAACATGGAAGCCTGATTGAAAAGGAGACCGATATACATAACATTCCATAGTTTTGTTATGTTTCCTATGTCGTAGAGTGCTTATTTACCCTTCAAGTTGCGGGCTCAATCTTTTATTAACTTCAAAGAGAGATATGTTGGAGTCATTGGCAAGGTTCATCATTACTCTTCAAATCCCTATAAGGAAAAGTTTAACTCATTCCATAGTTGATGACCTCAAACTTCTAGCTGTTATTCTTAAATGCAAGCCAATTATCATAATAATTGTTCTTAGACCAACGCCAGTTAAAATTGAGATCATGTCTTAGCAAATATTGTTCCCAGATACTTCTACATAAAATATCGATTTGCTAGATTTGGCTGCACAACAATTCCTTTCATCATCTTTTTACTTAATAACCTTTCATTAATATTGTTATCAATACCAATAATAGTAGTTCAGAATCTTGTAATAGTTTCATGCGTTGAAATATATATATATATATATATATATATATATATATATATATATATAATAATATATATATATATATAGCATTCTTCTGTTCCAATATTATTCTTTCAATATTATTTTACACCGACTACCAATATTGCTCTGGAAATATCGCCTGCCAATGTTGAACTAGCACTATCCTCTGCCAATATTGAACTCGCACTATCCTTTGCCAACATATCCAGGATCTCCTCGATTGCACTATTCACAGATTGTACTGCATCCCAGACGTGGCTTTTATATATCATCCTAGACGGAAAGTTTATCATCCCATACAAATTCCCTCCCTGGCGTACCCAGGATCCATTGATTCCAGATTAATATTCACAGGATTTATACTCCAGCATATTTTGACCCAGAATTTTTTATTTCCCTCTAACGAAAATGATGGCAGATTTATTTGTTCGTCCTTATCAAATATCATCCTCGACATAATCTCCATTTCTTATTACCTCTCTCTCTTTTTCCAAATACTGTTTTGGAAAAATATAACACAAATGTTTTAAAAAAGCATTTACAAAAATCAAAACTTGATTGATTTAACAGATGTATCGTAACACTGATCTCTATGAATACTGTGGTAGCTTGCAAATCTTATCAAAAAATACAACTCATTTTTTTTAAATTCATACGGAAGTTAGTTAAACAGTTTACCTAAGAAATTAATGTTGAAAGTCCCTTTATTCTCCCAATACATTTAAGGGGATGATTTGATCAAGCGCTTTCTTACATAAACACATGATAAGAAAAAGTAGACTTCTACTTACCCCAACCTTCACTAATTTGCAACTTTGTAAAGGGTTGTATGATATCCTTAATAACTTCCTCAATGTGTTCACTTTCTAGGAAGCACAACCATAAGTTCAATTGCCTACTAGGAAGTGAACCAAGGAGGGTTCTATATGGCATGCAATGGATGCAGGTTTCATAATTCCAGACCTTCAATGGTCCAAGATAGCTCCTTTCCTAGATCCTCAAACTCCAATAGCAACTTGCATTCCAAGCCTAAAAGCCCAATATACTGATAATTATGGCCAGGGAATAATTACTCCTGCTTAATCTTGCAATAATTACTCCAACAGTACCTTACATTCCAAGCCTAAGAGTAAAATTCTGGCGATATATTCCCATTTTCCCTAAAATTCTAAAAATTTCTAAACAAGAATTTTTTTGCAATAAATGTTTTTTCTAATAGGTTTCCCAATTGCCAAAAGCCAAGTCATTTGCTCCACAAATCAAAAAACATTCTTCCAGACTATTTCAAGATAGGCTTCATAAATATATCAAATATTTCATATGCTATCAAACTCTGTCAACTAATGGTTCTGGCAATGTTTTAGCTTCTGGAAACATGTAGTTCTTGCAATATATACCCTCTCGGAACATAGCTTTATTGGAAACATATGGCTAAGTGCATTTGCTGCTTTTATCAAATGTTGTATATTTATTATATGTACAATGATATAGGATTAAAGTGTAACTATGATTTGAATTGAAATATGAGCACTTTCACTTCATACAATATAAGGAGATCAAATTCAGCCAACTTAAACTCCCAAATTTATAGAAAAATACTTATTGTAGTTTATACAATAAAGGAGCATCGAATGCAGGCAACATTAGCTGCCAAATAATAATGTAATTTCGGGGATACATTCTATCAAATAACATTACTTAATAAGTCACTTTAGACTTTCAGTTCAAAAAACAAAACATTATTTAACGCTTTAATTTATGCAATCTACTAACTCAGGCTAAGTAGTGTAATTTGGGGGACCGCGTGCTACGCACGCGGTTCCACAACTAGTATGTAAAAAAACAATGTATTGATAAGAAATAAAGATAAGTTTAATAATAAAGTAGAATTAAAGAAAAGTGTAAAATAAAATAAGAATTGACTAAAATCTATGGAAGAGACCAAAAAAATTAGTGCAAACTCGGTGTAAATCGAGGGTGTATTATATACTCCATTTGTCCACCTTAATTTGCACTATATTTCTATTTCATTTGTCTTATTAATTTTACAAGCAACTTTAGATTAATAACTTTTATTTGTCACCTTGGCCAATCACACTCATAAGGAGGAATCAAATAAGGTGACATTTTTAAAATTGTAATTTATTTTTTTTGCGTTTTGCTTATTTTTATTAGGATCATTTACCAACTACAGCCTCTAAGTTTACTCAATTTCAAATAAACAGCAGCAAATTTTGTTTATTACCAACTACAGCCTCCAACTTAACAAACATGACATCGAGACAGCCAAAACACCCCATTTTAACCCCATTTTTTAACCCTTTTTTTGGTTGTTTTGGCTGTCTCGATGTCATGTTTGGTAAGTTGGAGGCTGTAATTGGTAATAAACAAAGTTTGCGGTTGTTTATTTGAAATTGAATAAACTTAGAGGTTGTAGTTGGTAAATGATCCTTTTTATTAATATATTTTTGGCAAAATTGCACGTGTTAACCCTAGTGTTTTGGGTTTTTCCACATGGTAACCATAACTTTTAAAAAATCCATGCAGTAACCCAGAGATTTACGTAATTATTCTACCATGACCTTTTTCCACATAAAAGCATTAGCAAACATTAATTTCAAAACTTAAAAATTGTTGTACGCCTATTTATGCGACTTAGCATTTCAAATTATTAGAGTAGGCTAACGAATGCGGAAGTGTGGGCCTAAAGGTGGCATGAAAGGTTAATGACCATGGCTTGAAGGTGTACTAATGAAACTTTGTTATATGCAAGTATTAAGGTGATTTAAGCAATAAAAGTAAATAAAACATTAACACCAAGATTTCAGGTGGTTCACCATTAATAAGGCTACATCCACCATCCTAGGCTTGTGTATCATTATTTGCTTAAAGGATAATAGAAGCTTGAGAGCACATTACAATGTTGAAGGAATTACATCAATTAAGAGTAGTATGTGTGAGCATTACATGGAGTAGAGAATTAAAAGAGTATATGGTAAGGATAATGGGAGGCACCACCGCTTCGCTTGGCTTTACACTATAGAGTAAAGCACTACACATATAAATAAGCCAACGGGGAACTTGGGAAGCTAAAAAAAAATCAGAATTCAGAAGCAAGGAAACAACAGGTGCTAGGTTGTTTCTGATAGTCTTTTTCAGCTTGTTGCACAGTCTTTAAGGTCCCCTATAGTCTCCCATAGCTTTATCTAACTTGTGTGTACTACATTGCCTTATGTATCAATGACAAACTCATGTAAAATACTCCATAGGTTTGTTTTATGCACACAATAAAAGTGTGTACTACTTCATGAATTAGAGTGTCGATTACTACTCAAATAACATGCTTATGGTCTAGTAATCTTAGTTTGTTACTCTAACCTTTAAGACCAAATTCTTCCACTCTATAATTGTCATTTAATCATAGGACTAATTAACACAAGACTCAAGTCACACTTCTTTCAATCTCCACCTTGACTTAAGTCAACCAAATAAAGATAACCTTTAACAAAACACAAATCCAACAACAATCAAAATGAACATTTAACCAAAGGCACTAAAGCATACTTATGCATCAAGATGACCATATGCAAATGTTTTAAAAAGACTCTAATAGAGTACACACCTAAAGACTTACAAAGTCTTGCAAAATCAACCAAGAACGCCATAAACTTGTTGATACAAAGTTCTATCAAAAGAAAACACCTTTTTGCTCAAACAATAAATTTGCCTCAAATTATGGTTCTTTAACAAAACAAGATACTTGGATTAATTTTGTGGAAACATGAATGCCAACAACAACTATGAGCATGGTGCCAAACATGATGTTTCCACAAAAATTGGTTCCATCAATGTCTATAATGAACCGACCACCATCAGGGGTCTATGATTGTTTGTTACATATATAACTAGTTGTTAGTTACTGACATGTACTATTTGTTTCTTTGTTGATGGCTTGTCTTTGATGGCCCTGCTATGACACGTTGGTCTATGACATTACAATGAGCAGCAGGGGTATCATAGATAGATCTTGCAGGACTTGGAGTTTCCTTGCATTGCATACGAGGGGATATGGGTGAGAACCGTGATGCGTGCCATGTTATAACTTTTTTGACTCTACATGTGGTTTTTGAATAGAATTTGTGTATGTTTTTGGCTTGAGGCGCGTGCCCTCCTTTTGATATAATTCGTTCCGCTGCAAAGATTCATTTTGTACGACCTTTTATATTTCGTTATTTTACCTTGAATGACTTGTAAAGGTGAGGTATGTTTTTGGAAAACCTAAGTGTTTATATGGGAGCCACGATCCATGCTTAGCATGTCGACAGAGGTTTTGGCGATGACCTTTCCGCCGTGATTTTTGTTACAAGGCTATTGATGCCTCTTATGATGATATTGATTGGTTAATTCTTTTGGTGCGTCTAATTTCAAGGCTAATGCTGTCGAAATTTCCATAGGATTTTTTTTAGAAGTTTTTCTATAATCACTTTAATCAAACTTTAATTCTTTTATTTTATTTTATTTTAAATGTAACACCCGAATTTCCTCCGTTCTCTTTCGGTTTTTGTTCCGTTCAGAGGGTCGGAAATTCAGGGGTGTTACAGGTGGTTACTAGAGCCAGTGGTTCCTATCTTTCCTAAACGCTTCGTGTTTTCTTTAATGCTTATTCTTTTTATTTTCAAAGTTAAACTATTTTAAGAGTATGGGTAGACATGGGGTAGGCGCATTTTATATACGCATGCGTTTTGAGTATTATTGCACCTAAAATTTACATGTTTATGCCTACGATCTTTGCGATGATTGTAATGGATCTTTATAATGGATTTGTTGTGACTTAACACATGAAATTTTATTAATTGTAATTTTAAGCATGAATTATGGTTGTAGGAGCAAATGTTCGAAGTTATGGGTTGCGTAAAAAGGCTTCATTTTTTTGGGTACCTATCCTAGTTAAGCAACGAGTACCGTTGTCCGTACTTACCTTCATGTGGATGGCTATATAACCTTCAACCTTATATTAGTTGATTATGTGTTTATGTTTCATTGGTTAGTAGTTGATGTCAATATTATTTAGATAAGCTTATTAGTTCATTTTTTTAGTGAAGTTAATGACTAGTTATTTCGTAATAAGGTTGAATTTCATGCATAACAAGTATGTATACCTAGTTGGAATTAGTATACAAAGTGTGTTCTTGCCGATGAAGCATATTATCTTAACGAATTGTGAACGTCTTTCGATGTTGAAACTTTTGCTTGTAGGGAAATGCCTCCATTATCTAGTCAACGTTTGAAGAGACGCTCGGCAAACAAAGCCTTACGAGAACTAGTCATGGAACTAGCCGAGGAAAGGAGATCTAGGTCTGCGCCCGATGTTGAGACGGCGACCTCCATGAGCAAGGGCATCTCATAGAACAAACCCCCTGTGTTCATAGGAGCTGGAGAACCCGCAATTTTAGAGAACTGGTTACGAGAATTTTATAAGATTTTCAACGTGTGCAATGCCCTGAGCATCTGAGAGTGGACAAAGCTGCTTTCTACCTACAAGAAGAAGCTGATTACTGGTGGTCCAATGCCCGAGATAACTTGATGAGTGATCCTCAGGAGCCGTTGCAATGGAAGGAGTTCAAAAAGGTGATTCTGGAAAAATTTTACCCACCTCATGTCAGGAAGCAAAAGTCCAATGAATTTTCAAGGCTCGAGATGGGTGAGTTAACGGTTGACGAATACTATAAGAAGTTCATGGAGTATGTGAAATATTGCCCTGATGACGTCCCTTCCAAGGAGTAGAGGATGAAACGTTTTGAATTAGGGTTGAGAAATGATATTCAAGCGCATGTTGATTGTGACCACCACTTTGGATGCGATGTACCAAAGAGCTGCTCAAGTGGGGAGTCTACTACATAAGGATAAAGGGAAGAAACCTCAGACTAGCAGTGTAGGAGTCAATACTAGGGACAAAAGAAAGGAGAATTTTCAGCAGCAACACCATTCCCAGCAGAATAAGAAACACATGGGCTTCTCAAGTTTTGAAAGAAATGGAAGAAAAGGTAAGCCGCATCATGGGGGATTCAAAAATCAAAAGAAGAATGAAGACCGTAATAGTAAGGAAAAAGCTTATTTCTGCCGCAGGTGTCCAAACAACCACCTAGGGAAGGATTGTGATGGGAACTTGGTAGAATGTAATTTTTGTGCTAAGTTGGGGCATCGTGGATTCGAATGTTATTCCAGGCTTGGGCGTCCGAATCAATAAAATGGGGGGCAACAGAATGTTAAACAAAAGAATTTTGGGAATCAGAGGAGTGGGAGTGACTACAGTGGTCAAAGCTTACATCAGTTAAAGAACGGGAACAGATATCTGTCTAATCCAAGCAACTATAAACCCGGAGAGTCTAATGGTCGAAATAATAGAAGTGTGGGAACCGGCGCGCTTGCTATTCAACCAACACCTTGGAGATTGACCGCCATCAGCACAAGGGAAGCAGAGGATGCAAAGGATGTGGTGACTGGTACGTTTCTTGTGAACTCCGTGCCTGTCAATGTGTTATTTGATACTGGAGCATCAAATTCTTTGTGTCTGCATCAATAATCGAAAAGTAGGATTAAGGGATCCCGAACCTTCCTTGTATGCTGCAGCAGTCCCTTCAGGAGAGTTGTATCAATGCACTAGAGTTTATAAGAGTGTTCCTTTGACCATCAGGGGGACCATTTTTCCAAGTAACCTATACGAGTTAAAGATGTGTGACTTAGACATTATTCTTGGGATGGACTGGTTGGGTCGGTTTAAAGCAATTGTTGAATGTGAGAGGCAAGAAGTCAGGCTTGTGGGACCCAAGGGAAAGAAAGTTAAGTATTGCAAGGCTACTTCCGGAATACAAACAAATATGGTATCGTCTTTGAACATGAAAACCCTATTGAGGAAGGGATTGCCACGTTACCTATGCCATGGTCGTAAGATAGAAGACTAGATTTTGACTCCCGAATCAGTGCCAATTGTAAACGAGTTCCTCGACGTTTTTCCAGAGGACATACCGGGAATGCAATCTATTACAGCTGTTGAGTTCACCATAGACCTAGTACCAGGGGCGGGACCTATATCAAAAGCACCATATAGGTTGGAACCAGCTGAAATGGAGGAACTTAAAAAGCAAGTTGAAGAGTTATTAGAGAAGGGATACATTTGACCGAGTGTTTCACCTTGGTGAGCACCTGTCTTGTTTGTTTGTAAGAAGGATGGAAGTATAAGGTTATGCATTAATTATCGAGGACTGAATAAGATAAATGTGAGGAACAAATACACTCTTCCGAGAACCGATGATTTGTTTTATCAACTTAAGGGAGCAGGGTTATTTTCCAAAATTGACTTGAGGTCTTGTTATCATCAGCTGAAGATTGTGGATCATGATATTCCAAAAACAGCCTTTAGGACTCGATATGGACACTTCGAGTTCACAGTGATGCCTTTTGGGTTGACAAATGCACTTGCAACTTTTATGTGCATGATGAACCAGGTGTTTAGTGCGTGCCTCAATAATTTCGTGGTGGTCTTTATTGACGACATCTTGGTGTATTTGAGAGATAGGGAAGAACACGAACAACACTTGACGAAGGTGTTGCAATTACTCCGAGACAATAAGCTGTATGTGAAGTTTTCAAAGTGTGAGTTCTGGCTCGAGAAAGTTTCGTTCCTTGGGCATTTTGTGTCCAAAGAAGGAGTTGTTGTTGATCCTGCAAAAATTGAGGCGGTGAGAGATTGGCATGTACTGAAGAATGTGACTAAAGTAAGGAGCTTTTTGGGTTTATCTGGTTACTATAGGAGATTTTTGGAGGAGTTCTCAAAGATCGTTCGCCCCATGACCAACTTGATGAAGAAAGACAAGAAATTTAAATGGTCTAAAGAGTGCGAGTTGGCCTTCCAAACCTTGAAGGAGAAGTTGAGTGCCGCACCCGTGCTTACTCTTCTAGATAACACCCTTGAGTACCTTGTGTATAGTGATGCATCGAAGTATGGGTTAGGATGTGTATTGATGCAAGATAGGAAAGTGGTCGCGTATGCATCACGGCAACTGAAACCACATAAAGTAATTACCCGACTCACGACCTAGAGCTAGCAGCCATTGTCTTTGCTCTGAAAATTTGGAGACATTACTTGTATGGAGTGAAGTGCAAGATTTACACTGATCATCAGAGCTTGCGGTACTTGTATACGCAACAAAATTTTAAGAATAGGCAGCGAAGATGGCTAGAATTGATTTATGACTACGACATGGAGTTTGATTACCATGAGGGTAGGCCGAACGTGGTAGCCGATGCTCTGAGTAGAAAGAGCAAGCATTCCGTAGCTTCCTTGATTATTCCTAGAGAGTTGCAAAGAGACATAGAAAAATTGAATCTCGAGATTGTGCAGCATGGGGAGCTCAAGTCCAGATTAGCAGCCTTATCCATCCGACCCTCAATTTTTGAAGATATTTTAACAAATCAAGTGAGTGACTCCTTATTAGAGAAAACAAAGGAGCATGTTAAAGAAGGAAAAGCTGAAGGATTCACAATATTCGAGGATGGTAGCATTCGATATAAGGGTCGATGGTGTGTACCTTCTTCTTGTACAGAGCTCAGGGAAAAAATCTTAACAGAGGTTCATAGTTCGGTGTATTCCGTCCACCCGGGAGGAGATAAAATGTATCAAGATATGAAGCAAACATTCTGGTGGTCTGGGATGAAAAGAGATATTGCTGAGTTTGTTTCCAGGTGTCTGACATGTCAAAAGGTCAAAAGTGAACATAAGAGACTTTAGGTTTACTCTAACCCTTAGATATTCCTATATGGAAATGGGATGACATATCCATGGACTTTGGTTTGGTTTTACCGAGGACTAGGTCAGGAAATGACACGTTATGGTTGATCGTGGATAGACTCACCAAGAGTGCAAGGTTCATTCCGATGAATAATCAATGGAGTATGGATTAGTTGGCTCGAGCTTACCTTAAAAATGTTGTGCGATACCATCGTGTCCCTAGGTTTATAGTTTCTGACCGTGATACTAGGTATGTGTCAAAATTTTGGGAAGCTTTTCAGGCAGCTCTGGGTACATAACTTCAAAGAAGCACATGTTTTCACCCTGCCACCGACGGAAAGACCGAGCGCACTAATAGGACTCTTGAAGATATGTTGCGAGCCATAGCCTTGGATAGGCAATGATCTTGGGATGAGTGCCTAGATATGGTGGAATTTTCATACAACAATAGCTACTAGGCAAGCATCCAAATGGCACCTTTCGAAGCTTTATATGGTCATCGTTGTCGAAATCCAGTATGTTGGGATGATTTCAAGGGATCTGTTACCATAGGTCCAGCTATGTTAGAGGAAATGACTAATCAAGAAAAAATGATGTGAGAAAGACTTAAGGCGGCATAAGATCGACAAAAGTCCTACGCAGATCTTAAGAGGAGACCTGATGAGTTCGCCGTAAGGGATTATGCACTGTTGAGAGTTTCGCCGATGAAAGGAGTCATAAGGTTTGGTAAGAAGGGAAAGTTGAGCCCAAAGTTTATAGCTCCTTATGAGGTCACAGAGAAGGTAGGAAAGGTCGCTTATAGACTAACATTACCCTATGAGCTGGGTAAGGTCCATGACGTGTTTCATATCTCACATCTTAAGCGAAACGTCCCTGATAAATCTCAAGTGCTAGACCCCGAACCCTTAGACCTTGATGAGAACTTGTCTTATGTGGAGAAGCCCATTGAGATCTTAGATTCTAAGGTGCGTAGTACGAGGAGAAAAGATATAAAGATGGTGAAAGTTCTATAGTCTAACCAACGCACACAGGAGGCAACGTGGGAAACTGAGGATTCCATGCGTGAGAAATACCCACACCTTTTTTCCGAGGTTAGTGAGTTATGGGGTCGTAACTGAGTTTTTAAGGGGGGTAGAATGTGATAGATTTTCGCGTGTTTGCACGCATTTTCTCGTCTATGATAACAACGTATTACAAACCTACATGCTTTTGATTGATTGTTTGAACCAAATTGCGTGATATCTACATGCTTTCGATGGATGGTCTGAATAAATTTTTTTTATATATTCACATGCTTTTGATTAGTTGTTTGAGTTAATTTAGGTGATTACAATACTCGAAATGAAATATGTACGAATTGTGATACCCAAGATTTAGCTTGAAAAGAGATTGATAGACTACTAATATCAACAAGGTGCATCTTCTTTTCTAGGGAGCCCATTTGCTAAGAACTCCACAGTTAAGCGTGCTTCGTGGGGAGCAATCTTAGGATGGGTGACCACCTGGGAAGTTTTCCTGGGTGCGCACGAGTGAGGCCAAAGTGCGCTGAAAAGACTTGTGTTGGTCTATGGGGCTAGTCTACGGTCTCCATGAGTACTCACCGGTGGTCCTTTGGGCCGGGTTGTTACAAATGGTATCAGAGTCAACTTGCGACCGTCACTAATCCGAAGGGTTTAGTGTACCTAGCGAGCGAAAAGATCTTGGAAACTAGTGAAGCGATAAATTGAATGCATAGAGACTTAAGTTTTGAGTTTGAGATGAAACTAATGCTTAAGTGGTGGATTTGGTGGATTATGATTAATATATGAATTATATAATATAATGTGAGGTACATGTCAACATTTGAGACGTGTTATTGAGGATTTAATACCGAGACTTATGAGTTATTTGATTAAGGATTTAGTGTTTATAAATGACATGTTATAATTCGGGATTATTTATTGAATAGTTTAATTTACTAAATTTTAGAGACGTTTTGAATATTATGGAAAATCTTTCAATAAGGAGTTATGGTGAGGAGCTCGAATTTTATTTGAGATATAATCAAATAGCATCTTATGTATTATATTATTAAAAGGTTTCTATACGAATAATTTTGAGGATTTAGTAGTACGTAGTTGAGCTATTATTGAGGATAACTTGAGAAATATTGTTAAGCGTTGAATATTTCATTTAATCGTAACCATGGGAATAAAATCAACATGTAATAAACTTATTGGGAACTTATTTATTTTATGTTTTTTTTATTTGTGGGACTTAATATAGTAGTGTTCAGGAGTGAATTATAATTTGAGTTTTATTTGAGGTGAATAGAATAATTTTGTTTTATTTAAGTTATAATGTTGGAATCCTACATATAGTATTGTGAGTTAGTTAAGTTATTATTGCATATTAAGGATTATTGAAAAGTCTTAAGTGGTTACAAGCTTGGATAATTTTGTGGATGTATAATATTGAATTATTAATAATATCAAGGAGGTATAACATGATTTATGAATGATTTAGTATATATTACCGAATATATCTTGGGGAGTGTCATTAAGCTTTGAGTATTTTATTCTAATTATGATCATGAGAATAAATACGTTTTATAATTAACTTGTTGAGGTATATGTATATTTCTTTTATATATGTGTGGTTCTTATTTTCTACAATTCTTGGGTACATACTATCATGCCTTGATGATACATGAGAATCGACTGTAGAATATCGTCTACGTTGTTAGAGTTGCATTGACTATAAATTATTTATTTAGATCTGGTTCTTGATTTTATAAGGGCATATATGGTTGAACAATTTTGAGATTTGTCTATTGACATTAAGTGAGATGTGTGGTATAATTGTTATTTCGATTAAGGAAAAAGGTTGACAGTGTCTTAAGTGTGTTGAAATTTGAATGGTATGAGATACTTGTCGGCATTAGTTAGAACGTGTACCATTATGATTGTAATTTGAATTTCTTGCAGTGTAATATATGTGTTTGTTATATAATTAAATATCATATGATTGAAGCTTGCTTTGATATTTTAAATCTTCTTGTATGAGGAGATTTAATTCGAATCATGGATAATAATATTGGTCATATTGTTGTGGTGTAGAACATTTGTAAAAGTGGTTATTTAATCGTGTAGTCGAGTAGGCTATTAGTAAGGGAAAGATGTCGTGTATAATGATTTGGGGATGACCAACATATGATTGAGTCATTGGGTTAATGTTTATAACATCTCTATATCCCATTAAAATATTATTATTTACATTTGTTGATTAAAATGAGTTCGAGGACGAACTCTATTTTAAAGTTGGGTAGAATCACATGATTTCAGAAGAGTGATCATATCCTAGTTTATTGTTAGTATTTTGTGTTGTTTATGTGTTATGGTATTCGAGGAAATTTATTTATAGAAACTTTATCCAATATATCACTATCTTGGTTAAATGTTTGTTTTAGGTTCATTGTCATTGTACTTTGGAATTTATTATTGTGATTGTTAGTGGAGACCTATTTTGGGAGCTATTTGCTAAAAGATTTGTGTTACTAATTGAGTTGTATTGTACAATTGAGTTTTATAAATTGGATACTTCTCAAATTCAGATGTTTGGTTTACTTAAATTAAGAGTCAAAATTTACTCCCCTTGGGAATAAAATTTTAATTATTGGAGAAAATGAACTTTATCTTATGGTGGCAAGAATGTAACATTTAGGTGCACTAATCTTAAGCTGAGATTAATGGTGAGATCGGAGTTTGTGTTAACTTTAAGATATAGTAGCAACTAAGTCTTTATCCTGAATTGAGTTTTAATTTTGAGGATGAACTTGACTTTATAATAACTAAAATGAAATAATTTGGGTTCTAATATCATGGTTTGAAGTTAACTCCGAGGACGAAGTTTGTTTTAAGTTGGGTAGAGTGTGATACCTCGTTATTTTATGATTAATTTTATCTATATATCATTTTTATTTCATCTTTATGTTTGTTATATGTGTAAGTTAAATGATAATACTTGATAGGCGCGATAAGGTCTTAAGGAATAGGACATTGTCTTTGGTGAATGTTTTGTGGGCAAACCATACTACGTCAGAAGTAATAGGAGTTTAAAGTCCGAAATGAGAGTTTGTTATCCTTATCTTTTTGAGTCTTGAGGTGAGTTTTGGGGACAAAACTCCTTTTAAGGTGGAGTGAGTGTAATATCCCGTTATTTTGTGGTCAATTATTATTAGTATTATTATTATTATTATTATTATTATTATTATATTTTAAAGTTGTTTGCTAATATTTTATGCCCTGTGACTTATTGATATTTGATTATATGTCGAATTATTAATATATAACAAGTGATAATGTGAAGGATCATATATGTAATTAAAATTATAACATTGATATAATCGTTCATTATAATTAGCTTTAATAGGATAAAATTTACAGTTAAATTAGAACAATAAGAACAAATCCCAAAGATCTATCACCCATAGTATTTATAGTAATGATAAGAATAATAGAAATAAATATATTAATATACATAAATATTAAATATTAAAAAAAAATAAAGAAAGAAAAGAGATTGAAGTGACGACATAGTTGGAATTTGAGAGTCTTTGCATAACTAATTAGAAAAACGGCTGATTAATTATAACTCGTACCGTTGGGCTTCATATTCTTCATCAATTACTTTGCCCTTTCATTCTCTCTATTTTCTCCCTATAAATACCCTAGTCATGGTGAGAACTCAAGTACTCCTCCATTCTTACATTATTCTCATCCATTAAACTAGTACAACAGAGTTTTTAGATAATATTTAGAGTCACGACGTCGACTTGTGGGATTAAGAGTACAAGTTCGTTCGGGTGATTTATTTCGACCTATTCCCTTACGTCTTTTGTCCCTATTTCGAGGTGAGTTGTTATGTCTAACCCTTTTCTATTATAACCTCCAAAGCTTGTTCGTTTAAAGTTTTCAATCAACGTTTCTGGGCTTGACGTTTTCTTTTGCAGTACTGTTTGTTTATTAAATGCTTTATTATCATCTTGCCAAACATTATTAATTTTCTTATTTAACCGGGTAAGAGTATTTGGAAAAAAAATAATAATAAAATTGTTGAAGCATGTACAGAGCTTCAATGGTGGCGACGTCCACGACGGAAGCTATGGTATTAAGTTATTAGCCTGATATTATTCTTTAAAACCAAAATGATTATGAATATGTGGACTTCGTGAAGTATTGCTGTTATCCACTGTTTTTGTTTATATATTTATTTTTCTTTCTTTTCGAAAGTATGATCATTTTATCAAGGAATACATATAATTCTTTTTACTAATCAATATTTCAGAGTGTTATTTTAGTGTGATTATATACATTTATTTGTGAATATAAATTTTAATTATAAAATAGTGTTTTTGCCCCCGGACTGTGTAGGGTAGGTCAACCTTTGGTGCACCTAAACGTGACATGTGTTTATATTGCCAAGAGCAAATTACCTCTCTAAGGTGTCTGGTGGATCGGCCTTTTGGGAGGAGTCCATGAAAGGGGATGTGTTATTTTTGTGACATTGTATAATTGTATATTGTGAATAAATTTTCAAAATGTGACTATTCAGGTGTTTTATATAAATATTTATAAAGTGCGACAATTTAAGTGTTTTATACTATGTGAGTATCTTTTTTTTATGTGACAATGCAAGTGTTTCATACTATGTGAGTGTATTTTGATTTATACAAAATATATAAATACTTCACGATTATTGTGGACTTCCAAAATAACAAAAATTTATTATTTTAAAGTCAAACGTTTTCAAGAATAACTAGTTTGACACGTTAGAGTAACTATTCACAGAGTTGTGACTCATGTTTTGTGTTCTTGTTTTTCACAGGTAATGACAATTGGTTTGACGTGTTTTGTGCATGAGGGTTGGGAGACGTAGATCACACGCCTTAAGTGTATTTTATACATTTAGTGTTATAATATTTATTTTTTTTTCCTTAAAACTATATTAGTTTTAAATATTTGTTTTGACGCCTTACACTTTCTAAGTGTGGCGGACTCCCTGTTTGTACCTTCCGCTGCTATGAGATTTTATTTAAGTCTCATTGTATTTATTATTTTATTAGTGTAAAAATTAGGGGTGTTACAATTGGTATCAAAGCAACCCTGCGACCGTGGCTGATTGTGTGTTAAGTGCACCTAGCGGGGGAAAAGATCCTGAAATGACGATCCAACGAGAACGTTGTATTCTTAAGTGGGGGTGAGTGTGATACCCTAGATTTAGCTTGAAAAGAGATTGATAGACTACTCATATCAACAAGGTGCATCTTCTTTTCTAGGGAGCCCATTTGCTAAGAACTCCACAGTTAAGCGTGCTTGGGGGGGACAATCTTAGGATGGGTGACCTCCTGGGAAGTTTTCCTGGGTGCGCACGAGTGAGGCCAAAGTGCGCTGAAAAGACTTGTATTGGTCTGTGGGGCTAGTCTACGGTCTCCATGAGTACTCACTGGTGGTCCTTTGGGCCGGGGTGTTACACGAATATTCTGATAATTGAGTATCCTTTCATTATTAGTGGCAATAAAGTCATGATCTTTGAGCCAATTCTTAGGCCTGAAATCGTTAAAGACACCTCCTTGAGTTATTGGAAGTTTAAATTTTCATGATTAGTATCTTGGTTACTGTAGTTTCGGGGACGAAACTTATTTTAAGGGGGGTAGCCTGTAACACCCCGAGATTTTATGACGTCATTATTTAATACATTTTAATAATTTTGGTGATTTTATAATTATTCTAAATTAATTTTTTTGAATTAGTTTAATAATTTCTTTCACACGCGGATTTAAATATTAACACAATTATATAAAAACATATACATGTATACATATGGATTTGCGATTAGTAAAATAAGAGGCTCGAATTAAAATTATTATGAGTTAAATTACGAGCTCATGAAGGTCCATCGCAAGAAGACAAATCTAGATAAATAAATAAATCAACAAATGAAAAAACAAATAAAAAGAACTGTTACGGTTTTAAGTAGTAGCACTAAGACCTCACTAGAGTCGTTCCCTACCTTCCCTCTTTTCTCCCTCACGGTTCTCTTTCACTCCTCACAACAACCATGGCTTCCTCCCCCACTGCCGGCACACACAACAGCCGCTGAAACCACCCCAGAAGGCGGTCCCAGCAGCAGCAGCAACAACTGCGTCCTCCCTCCCCGATGAGCAACCACACAAGCCCTCCTCCCTTCCCACGTGAAGCAGCCGGCAGCAAGGATGCACAACCTCCAGCCGCCATTATCAGAGGCGGGGACAACCAATTTTGGCCCCTCTCTCCAGCTAGTTTCAGGCCTTATGCACCACCACCACAATCTTCATCCACCTCCCCACCATTTTTGAATTAGTTTTAACTTTGTAAGCCATCTCCTCTACCTCCATTTGTTTCCTGTTTTCAATTCAAAGTTTATAAAGTTTATGAGTGTGATGTTAGTATTGTGTTAATTTCAATGAATCTTTTTGTGAGTAAGAGTTTGATTGATAAATTGAACATATTTATGATTTAAGGTTTGAAGTGTGATTTGAAATTTTGGGGTGTATGTTGATTGTGTATTAGTTCTTTGAATCATACTATGAGTACTAATTAAACGTGTTATCTTTGAATATTAAATAAGTTAGGGTTTTGTTTGGGATTGAATATGAGGGCAGTATGTGGTTGTTTTTATGCTTTTTGGGTGTTAATTAGTATTTGGATAGCTTCTATGAATTTTATTGTATGTTATTATTGTTGAATGTTGGTAGTGTTGATGGTAGGAAATGGTTATGGTTGTTAGCGCTTATATTGGTGACTAATTATTTCTTACATGACATTAATTATAGTAATGCGACTTGTATCGTTGATATTTATTGTTGTGGATTAAATGATAGTGGTAGTTACGAAGTAAAGATTAAATGTGAGCCTCGAGCTTGATTATGATCATTGTCGTTGATTGTGGTGAGTTGTTTGTGCATAGTTGAGCTTGGTCGTCATATTGATGTATTCAATCGTGTTGCTAAGTTATATGACTTTGACCCAAATTATACAAGTCGTTAGTTCTTCAAGTTATTATTTGAATCGTTGATCACCTTACTCTAAAACCTAGGAAAGGTTAATAAATCACTACTAACATGAGTAATATGATTGATTTTGAGTGTAACGTCATATCTTATGTGTTCTTAAACTTTCCCATTAGTAGTTTGATTAGAGCGCACAAGCATAGGGTTGCGTCCTTTTCACTTGAATATATCTTGATGTAGAATTGACTGGAATTTAATGTTATGGTTTGATTGAAATTCATGGCGTAGTTTATATGTGAACATGAGTTGAATTTATCGCATGAGTATGTGTAGAGTGCGTATTAGCTTGAATCGAAACTTGTTTGGCTAATAGTGTAGTTGTATGGAGTCAGTGCTTCTTAAATGATGTGAAGTAGGCTTATTAGTCTTACTTTTAACGTGTGTAGGTGCCCGGTTCATAAGAGGGGCGTGAGAACCTCCTTCGAAGTGATTTTTGCGACTTGTTATCTTGCAGTTGCAGGTAAGTACACGTAGTAGCTAATTCTTGCATGCATCTTGAATACGTTTCCTCTGTGTAACAATATTATATGAGCTATGTGAATATGGTTTGGTATTAAATATTATTAAGTTAGTGTTACAAGTGGAAATCAGTTATAGAGATGGTAGAGAATGGGTTCTGATATTGCGGGGGTTGAATTTTGGATTATATGAGATGGAATGGGAATGAGTCCCGTATTGATGAGATATTAAGTTGGATATTTACTGTGACTCCACTGGATTGGTACCCCAATTGGTTTAGTTCCTAGAGGCATAGATCATCTATATATGGTCGCTGTACGGGGGTATCATTATACTTTGCCGTTGGGCGCCGGCATGGCCGTCACCGTCCTTGGCTGAGGCGTTACCATATGGGTCTTGCAAACCCAATTATGGTGGCCTCTAGTCACATATGAGGATATATGAAATCAATGAAGAGATAGAAAGTGGTGAAGGCATTGAGAAGTACATAGAAGTGAGAAATAGTTGGAGTAAATGCTTATGCATTGGAGTCTCTTCCCTCCCTTGTTTTGTTGAAATTGATTGTTGGTTACATATATAACTTGTTGTTAGTTACTAACGTGTACTATTTGTTTCTTTGTTGATGGCTTGTCTTTGATGGCCCTACTATGACACGTTGGTCTATGACCTTACGTTGAGCAGCAGGTGTATCATAGATAGATCTTGCAGGTCTTGGAGTTTCCTTGCATTGCATACGGGGGGATATGTGTGAGAACCTTAACGTGTGCCATGTTATAACTGTTTTGACTCTACATGTGGTTTTTGAATTGAATTTGTGTATGTTTTTGGCTTGAGGCGCGTGCCCTCCTTTTGATGTAATTCGTTCCGCTGCAAAGATTCATTTCGTACGACCTTTTATATTTCTTTATTTTACCTTGAATGACTTGTAAAGTTTAGGTATGTTTTTGGAAAACCCAAGTGTTTACATGGGAGCCACGATCCATGCTTACCATGTCGGCAGAAGTTTTGACGATGATCTTTCCGCAGTGATTTTTGTTATAAGGCTATTGATGCCTCTTCATGATGGTTTATTGATTGGTTAATTCTTTTGATGCGTCTAATTTCAAGGCAAATGCTGTCGAAATTTCCGTAGGATTTTCTTTGGAAGTTTTTCTATAATCACTTTAATCAAACTTTAATTCTTTTATTTTATTTTATTTCAAATGTAACACCCGAATTTCCTCCGTTCTCTTTCGGTTTTGGTTCCATTTAGAGGGTCGGAAATTCAGCGGTGTTACACATTCAGTTTAACGAGAGACAGTTTTGCGGGAATGTTTTGTTTCGCAAGCCAAATGAAAGGGCTTTTAGGGCTTTTCAACCCCTTTGCTTATAGTCTATTTAGATAACATTTTCGTTATTAAACCCTATGCTTACTATGAGCGCTCCTTGCGTTAACTTAGAACATCAATCTATTGCGTTCTTTAAATCATTTATGCGCTAGTTTAGATTTAAAGCTTTCAGTCTATTGCTTTCTTTTATATTTCAAGTATTGATATTCGATGTGAATCTTGTCTTGCAACTCCTTGGGAGACATAAGACGATTATAGGTTGTTCGTGTGATTTATAGGGTCACCAACCTCCTCTCGTCTTCTTGAATGTCTTGATTAATTGTTGTTCGATTTCCCTTGACCTAACTTATTTTGTGTCCATATCGACCTTCCTAGGGTGAATCTAATATATTCCCGTTTGTCTTTCATTGGACATTATCATTTTTACTCTTGCACTATTATCATTGTTACTAGTTTAGTTCAAACAACCCAACATTTCATATACACCTCCCTACATCAAGCACTGAGTCTTGCCAGCCTTGTCCTTGTGGTTTGACCCTCGACTTAGTGTAACATCCCGGAAAAACTCGAATCATTTTAAAAGAGAAGACGACTTCTTAAAGAAGCTAAATATAGTCCGAGTCAACCCAGGATGTTAGGAAGACAGTTTAAAACGGATTTGAAATCAAACAAAACTTGCGGGTCGAGTTCTATTAGAGTTATTATAAACTACTAGATATAAGAAAATCTTAGCAGTGGGTAAGATTGTAACGTCAAAGTCTACATATTACAACTTGAGAACATAAACGCCTCTGAAAAACCAAATATTCTTAAGACAAAATGTAACATACCGGAAAACCTCAGATCATTTTAAAAGAGAAGACGACTTTTTGAAGAAACTATATATAGTCCGAGTCAAACAAGGATATTAGAAAGGTAGTTTAAAACGGATTTGAAACCAACAAAGCTTGCGGATCGAGTCTATTAGAGTTATTATAAACTACTAGTTATAAAGGAAATCTTAGCAGCGGATAAGATTGTAAAGTGAAGTCTACTTATTACAACTTGAGAACGTAACCGCCTCATAAAAACCAAATATTCTTAAAACGTAATTTAAAGTTCATATCGAGATTTCTGTACCCTAACGGTTTATTTCTCCAAAAGACAATCCTCACTCCCCAGACCTGCAACTTAACTTACTGTTAGTCATTTACCCAGAAAGGAAACAACATCATCGCAGGATCGTTAAGACCAAACGTACACGTCAACAAAATGTCGCATATCACTTAATTAAATATAAAAGAAAGATTCAATTACAATTAATTGCCGGAATAAGTTTCTGTTACACTTTAATAGATTATAACTTTCTCAAAAATGTTCATCAGCCATACTGCTGGAATTTTCCAGCCATACTTCCGGTTCAACTCCAATCTCTATGAATCAGACAATACATTAGGGGGAGCTAACCCCTAAGCAAGTCTCTACCATAGACACTCGCCTTACTTCGGTGCCTAAGGTTAAGTATGCATACCCCCGCGGTGGCTCATAATGCCCCCATATACTGCGAGTAGTTCTTTCCACCAATTGACGTCATACTACGTCCACTTTTAAGTTAGTGAGGTCATACTACCTCTGCTTACTAAAACAATGTATCGAAATTCTATATTAGGAAAACATATCATCATTCGTACTATATATCCATACTTTATTTTTATTTATCATTCATATATAGTAACATGTCATATTATGCAAAACTTCAATGCGTGTACGTACCTTAAATAAGATAAACCAAATCTTAAGCTAATAAATTCCCGGTCACGAATCGACTTCCTACAAAGTTCAATCGTATTTGGAAAATAAGCACACATTCACACTTTCTTCAAACCAAAATCATAACTCATACACATAACTTTCACCAAACTACTATAACACACACATAATGAACATCCAACACATTATTATAACATGACAAACACACAAAGAAGACAACATACACATTATGTCCAGAAACGCGGGATAACACTGTCAAAAAGAAATTTCGACTTCACCGTTGCGTTCGGAATGCGTCAAAACCCCAGGGAACCAATTTTCATGATTTATAAAATAGTATAAGTATTTTTAACCTATTTTTAAAGCCAAAAATGTTCCAAAACACCATTTTTTCATCACTTTTCTTAACCTACGGGATTTGTCACTTTCAATTAAACATACACACAAATTCCAACACTTAAATTTCTTATTAAATCTTTATTATCGAAACCATAATTCCATAATCACATATTAAAATAAATTCCATGATTCAAAAATAATTCTTTTTGCACAAACACATTTTTTTTCTCTTAAATTTTTCTCTAACACGTTATAAAATTCTCATATTACACTAAAACAATTTCTTACAGCATACCATATACACACATTTTTCTATGAACAATCATAATTTATATATTTTCATTTAAAATCACCCATCACACAACAAATCCTAACCTTCACATATTCATACACAACAAAATCCTAAAACACCCTACACCAAATTTGATAAAGAAATACATCACAATTCATACCTTTATTTTTAAACCATGAAAATAACCATAGATTATATAAACTAACACATGCAACAAATCATAGAATTTAAATTAAAACTTTATAATAAAAATAATGAAGAATTTACACTTACAATTGCAAGGAAAGAACACAAAAATGATGAGTGGAATGGGAGTTGTAGGAGTGTGGAGGGTTGAATTTTGAGAGGGTTTTCTCTTGAGGTTTTAGCAAAGGAAGGATAGAAAATAAGGAAGTGATTAAGGAGAATAATGAAGAAATAATTCTAGAATTATTATGTGATCTTTCAACTCCCAAAATAGGAGTTACACCCATGCCAAGAGACCATATAGGGCCGGCCATCACTCCGTTTTTCCCTCTCATTTTATTTTATTTTGATTTTTTAAAAATTTTGGAAATAAGGAAATGGGTTAAAGGTTTGGGCCCAAAACAATCTAAATTGTTAAAAAAGGACTGAAAGTTCATGGTCAAGCCCTAAATAAATAAATAAATAATATATTTATATAAAATAATATTACTAGTAAATAATTAAATATATCGGGAAAATATCGGAGTGTTACAGACTACCCCCCTTAAAAAGGTTTTGACCCCAAAACCACAACTTACAAACACAAAACAACACCACACACAACCCACAAAACAACACCACACACAAACCACAAAACAAGCACATTAAAAAGAAACTAGATCAAAAGAACCCAATGCGCGAAAATCGTATCGCCTTTTAACCCCCTTAAAAGGTTACGTCCCCGTAACTCACTAACTTGAGAGAAAAGGTGTGGATACTTCTCCCGCATAGAAGCTTCCGTCTCGCAAGTAGCCTTCTGTGACCGATGATTTGACCATAGGACCTTAACCATTTCAACATCATTTCGAAGAGTACTACGAACCTTCCTATCTAAAATCTGAACAGGTTGCTCCTCATAGGTTAAGCTCTCATCAAGTTCCAACGGCTTTGGATCTAAAACATGTGAAGAGGCCGCAACATATCGTTTTGACTGGGAAATATGAAAAACTTCGTGTACCTTACCCAGGGCATTAGGCAACGCTAACCGATAAGCTAACTTCCTCTTTTCTCCAAAACATCATACGGACCAATGAAATGTAGGCTTAACTTCCCACAAGCACCAAAACAAACCACTCCTTTCATTGGAGACACACAGAGGAGAACTTTGTCGCCTACTGCATACTCCTCAGGCGGCCGACGGCGAAGATCGGCGTATGATTTCTGTCTATCTTGGGCTGCATTCATTTTCTCGCGAATTAACTTTACTTGTTCACTCATCTGAACAAGCATATCTGGTCCTAAGGTGACAGACTCAGTGAAATCATCCCAAGACACAGGGCTACGGCACTTGCGACCATATAGTGCTTCAAACGGAGCCATTTGAATTGTTGTCTGATAGTTGTTATTATAAAAGAACTCCACCAGATCCAAATGTTCATCCCATGAACCCTGTCATTCCATGGCTATCGCTCTTAACATGTCCTCCAGTACCTGATTAACACGTTCAGTTTGACCATCGGTCATAGGATGGAAAGACGTACTATGGAGAAGAGTGGTTCCCAAGGCCTGCTGTAATGATTTCTAGAAATGTGACAAATATCGAGTATCCCGATCGGAGACAATAGTATGAGGTATCCCATGATATCGAACCACGTATTTAATGTAAGCACGAGCAAATTGTTCCATATCCCACTTACAGTTCATTGGAATAAACCTTGCAGACTTGGTAAGCCTATCCACAATAACCCAAAGAGTATCATTACCAGCCTTAGTCCGTGGCAAACCTAAAACGAAATCCATAGAAATGTCATCCCACTTCAATACCGGAACTTCCAGAGGTTATAGTAACCCAGCTGGCCTTCGATGCTCACTCTTAATCTTTTGACATGTTAAACACTTGGAAACAAATTCGACAATATTCTTTTTCATACCCGACCACCAAAATATGCCCTTTCAATCTTGGTACATCTTGTCCCCACCAGGGTGAACTGAGTACTTAGAGTTATGAGCCTCATTCAACAAGTTCTCCTTGAAAGAGTTGCACCCATCCGGTACACACCATCGTCCTTTAAAACGGAGGCTACCATCCTCATGAATTGTAAAACCTTTAACTCTACCTTCACTGACCTACTCACGAAGCTTAATGAGCTTGGGGTCGTCCAATTGCCTAGCCATAATTTCCTCAAAGAACGTAGGTCGAATGGACGAAGCTCCCAACTTGGCCTCTAACTCCCCTTCTTTGATTATCCCTGAATTCATTCTCTCAAACTCCTTACTTAACCTCTCAAAAGTTATCAATGCTGCAACCGAGTGTTTCGATTTCCTACTCAAAGCGTAAGCGACCACATTTGCACGACCCTCATTATAAGAAATCTCTAAATCGTAATCACTGATCCATTCCAACCAACGCCGTTGACGCAGATTCAACTCGGGTTGAGTGAACAAAAATTGTAAGCTTTGATGGTCTGTATAGATCTTACATTTCACAACGTACAAATAATGACGCCAGATCTTTAACGCAAAAACCATAGCTGCTAGCTCTAAGTCATGTGTTCGATAGTTAACTTCGTGAGTCTTCAAATCCCGCGAAGCATAAGCTACTACCTTCCTATCTTGCATCAGAACACAACCTAATCCATGTTTAGAAGCATCACTATTAACGGAGTACTCCAAAGAAGGATCAGGTAGGGTCAACACCGGAGGAGTAGTTAACTTCTCCTTTAATAATTGAAAGGCTCTCTCACAGTCCTCGGTCCACTCAAACTTCTTCTCTTTCTTCATCAAGGATGTAACCGGACGAGCAATACGAGAAAAATCATTCACAAAACGACGATAGTACCTTGCTAAACCCAAGAAACTCCGAATATCTATAACATTTCGAGGTGTAGACCAGTTCCAGACGGCTGCTACCTTTGCCGGATCGACGAAAATTCCTTCTTTAGAAACAAGATGACCTAGAAAAGCCATATGTCCTAACCAAAACTCACACTTCGAAAACTTAGCATACAACTGATTCTCTCGCAGAATCTGCAAGACTATCCTTAAATGTTCTCGATGTTCTTCTGGGCTCCTAGAGTATATCAAGATATCGTCAATAAATACCACCACATTTTTATCGAGATACGCATTAAAAACCTGATACATCAACCCCATAAACGTTGCCGGTGCATTTTTATCGAAGTGTCCATATCTGGTTCTGAAGCTGATTTACTAATATCCTCCTCCTTAATACGTAACTGCTGATACCCTGACCGCAGATCAATCTTGGAAAAGACTCCTGCCCCTTGTAACTGATCAAAAAGATCATCGATCCGTGGTAACGGGTACTTATTCTTAACGGTGACCTTATTAAGTTCTCTGTAATCAATACAGAGACACATAGTTCCGTCCTTTTTCCTCACAAACAACACTGGGCCCCCCAGGGAGACACACTAGGTCTTATATAACCCTTTTCCAACAACTCCTCTAATTGGACTTTCAATTCCTTCATCTCATTTGGGGCCATACGGTAAGGAGCTTTTGAAATTGGCCCTGTCCCAGGTATTAAGTCAATTGAAAAGTCCACGTCCCTTCTTTGTGGCATACCAGGAAGTTCTTCTGGAAAAACATCCTTAAAATCACAAACTACAAGAATGTCCTCAACTCGCACCTCCCGCTCCTGCATCTTACTTATACTGCACTGAAACCACGGTTGTCCCTGCTTGATTAATTTTCTGGCTTCC
Organism: Amaranthus cruentus; assembly: GCA_019425755.1. Lineage (NCBI taxonomy): Eukaryota > Viridiplantae > Streptophyta > Magnoliopsida > Caryophyllales > Amaranthaceae > Amaranthus > Amaranthus cruentus. The sequence goes on along the minus strand of CM033458.1, from coordinate 7,493,131 downwards.
AATGATGACACGATTTTTACCTTAGGTCCCTTAGGAAACCTCCTATATTTAACTTTCTCTCCCCTAGGCCCACTTAGAGTCACAGACTGTTCCGCGCAATCTATCATCGCCTTATATCTACCCATCCAATCCATCCCAAGGATTACATCCAGATCATCCATTTCCAAAGAAAACAAATCCCTCGGAAAATTTTCTTTTCCTATCTTGACCGACACTTCACGAAGAAACATACTACAATGAAAAGTCTCTCCAGAAGGAATAACGAATGAAAAAGATGTTTTCTCGGGAATTTCCAATCCTAATTCTTTAACTCTAGACTTCGAAACGAACGAGTACGACGCACTAGAATCAAAAAGTACTTTAACAGACTTTGTATTGATGCAGAACGTACCTGGGACAACATCCGACACCTGCGCTGCTTCTCTAGAGTTAACTGCTGAAAGTCTGCCATTATTTTGTGTAGTAATGTAACAGGGCCGATAAATTCGATAGGTAATTAATATTAATGAAAATTTTGGCAAAATAATGCGGAAGTCTAAAAATGTCGATCTACTAAAAACCTTTAAAATTAAAAAAAATGTTTATTAGAAATGATTAATATTACATAAAAATTAGAAAATTAAAAATACATATCGTTTGTTTCAAAAATACACAATAATTAAAATTAAATACGTCAAAATCATAACACATAAAGTATATAAAACGATTTGCAGCTAAGTCCTCGATAGCATAAATAAATTGTAGGTGCGGCCTGGATCGGAACATGAAACTAAATCCTGCAACATGCTGCCATCCTTAATACGAATGACAACCGATTGAATCGGTCAGCGCTTAACGTCGAGCATAACTCCTTATCCAGCTCAAAATACGGAAATAATACACTACATTTACTAAATAATAATTAAAGTACGAATTTTTAATTAATTGACACCATTGTATACTTTTACCCTATTGTTTTACTGTTCCACACTTTTAAGTCGTTAAGATACCATTCTCAACCTTGGCAGAAGTACGTTACTGCCACTCATAACCGTGTTATGCCTCAGAGCATTAATAATAATCAAGTTTATCACTGATAAACAAACACAACAATATGACACCTGATATATGTAAGGGTCTAGCTAGATTAGGGCCAAAGCCCTATATCTAACTGTGGTGGGGGTCGTCAACCCGCTAATGTTTATGCTTGAGCTTCTACAGGATAGGTAGCTAACCCCCTGTCTAACACCGCAATTTACGTGCCGGTCCATCGTTCGATATTTCCTTACCATCAGGGTCATTTAATCAATACACAAGTAATTTCACACAAGTACATCACATTTTCACTACTACAAGTAGACTTTGACTTTGACCAACTTAGATGTTAACTTCCTTATTTAATAATATTCTAACTATATGCCCTTATAACTTCCTTTATTTTTAATAGTTTATTTGTTAAATAAATTTGCACTAATAACTTAATAGTCTACAAATAGTCTTTAGATTAACATTTTCACAAGTAGCTACTAATTTTTATTTCTCTTGAAATAAGTTTCAATAATCAACATTTCAAACTTTAAATCAAATAAATATTTTAATTCTTTTATAAAAAAAACTATTTTAATTATAAATCGAGTAAAACTATATTCTATGGATAAATTTTCAAAATTCAACAAATTCACCAAAAATCAATATTCCAAGTTGAAAAATAAGTAATACATATTAAGTTCACAAAAATGAATATTCTAATTATAAAAGAAATACAAATTCTAATTTTACGAAATTAATATTTCTAGTAAAAAAAGAAAGTAGCACTTTATAAGCTCACAGAGTTCAATACTTCTAGTAAAATAAAACAAGTAAAACTTATATAATCAAACAAATCCATAACTCTTGTTATAAAACAAGTAAAAAGTTTATTCTTTTAATATTTTCATAAAATCAAAATTCAACACAAAATTTTAAAAAGGACTAATTTATATAAAAAAAATTTTACTTTTATATCATTTAAAATAAATTTTAATCAAAAAGTCAACTAAAGATATATTTTCTGCTAACTAGCTATTTTATCTTCCAAAAGTTACTTTTATTATAAAATCTCATGTATTTAATAAAACACTTCAATATTAATAACTTGCAAAAATTTTCCAAATATATCTCTTTTTTATAATCACAAAAATAGCTTGTAGTAATTTAAATTTTTAAATAACATTTTTTTTATGATAATGATCAAATGGCCTATGAGTATTTGTTGGCCTTTTTCACTTAAAACAACTTAATTTAATTATCTTATGATAGTAAATTCTAATTTTATTTAACTAATATAAAAACTAAATTAATAAAAAGTTTAATACGATAACTTAATATATTTAATATAACTATAAGAATAAGCTTTTGTATAAAAGATAAGGTATAATAACAACAGCCTTAGCAAAATTATACTAAATAAAAAAATATTCATGAAATAACACACAACTTTATAAACTATTTTAAAGGCTTACTCATAAATATTAACAATAACTCTAACATAGTCATTCTTAATATAACTACATTCCTACATAAATTTTAAACATAGTAACACTAGTTTATAACCTAGACAATACTTAATATCACTAGTATATAATAGTTAACCCAACTTTCTATACATGTCCAAATATTATAAAGTTAACCTACTAAAAATATTTGTAGCATAACTACACTAAATGTAACGTTAATCATAATTATCTTAAAGTAACTTTCTACTTAAAATTAATATATTTCATACTTTGCATATTATGAAGTAAATATAATGTAAAACTCCAAATAAAGAGTAGGGTAAGAAGTTATACCATACAAATACCAAAGAAATTAGGTAGTATGATCCTCCAAACTAACTAAGTACTCCAAACTCCAAAATGATGATCTTTCAAGTACCCAAAAGAATACCCAACTATGCTCCAAAAAAATGATAATTCAAGTTATTAAGGTAATATATATATTATGCTCCTTCTTGATTTTCTTCAACTTAAAATATAGAGAATAAGTAATCGATATAATAAGGTGAAATTTGGAGCAAATAGAAGAAAAGTGGATGACTTAATTCCTTAATACTACACAACTAGAATGATATAATTTGGGTGAGTTAATTTGTTTTAATGTTGAAAGGTAGAATGTTAGGAAAATAGCTCCCATATATAGAAGATATTATGGGATAAGATCTTATACTATTTGGATAAAAAAAAAAAAAAATCATGGCTCCATATCTTACTTACTTTACTTATGTAAGTAGATAAGTAAGGATGAAGTTTGATTTCTTTTCAAACTTACTTTACTTATGCAAGTAAATAAGTAATAAAAAATATAGGTAGGTTTTGACTAATAGATTTAGGTAATCATTATTATTATTTTAGGTGCAAAACTAGCTTAAAACTTTAATTAAAATTATTAATAAAAATATACTAATAGTAGTTTAATATAATTTTAATAAATGTGTTAAAGTCGTGAAAATAATCGTTAACGAAATTAATTAAGAAGATAAGAATTTTTTAAACGTAAACTTTTCGTAAACTAAAAGTTATTAAAATGATTTTGATAATAGAAAATAATTATTTAAAACTTTGGGCTAAAAAAATTCCTTTAGAAATAATAAAAATTTAAAGCTTCATATTCGGAGTAGTTTAAGAAATCGAGCAAGTATGAGGAATTTAATGAAAATTAAATTTTAAAAATTAGATATTGGAGCTTAATAATCAAGAATTAGAAATTAAATTGAATAAATAAGAATTAGTCGAAATTGATTAATCGAACGATTAAGATTAGGAATTTTGAGTCTGTTAGAACTCTTTCTCCCTTAAGATAGTTTCGTCCCGAAACTAGAACTTACTGAAAGGTTATGGTACCGCTCTCTCATGTCAATCTCGTTCTCCCAAGTAGCTTCCTCGACTCTTTGGTTTGTCCCTAGAACTTTTACAATGGAATCTTGGAGTTCCTCAATTACTTGACTCGGGTATCCGAAATCCTGATAGGTCTCTCCTCATAGGCTAAGGAGTTGTCGTTATGAAAGGGTTTATGAGCTAACACATGAGATGGATCATGAACATATTTTTCAACTATGAAACATGAAACACATTATGAACTTTTCCAAATTCAGAGGTAAAGCTTCATAAGCAATTTTTCAAACTCTTCTCAAAATCTCAAAATATTTAATAAACTTCGGACTCAACTTTCCTCAAAACCCAAAATGTCGGAAACCTCTCATAGATGAAACCTTAATGATACCTTTTCGCCAAACTCAAATTACAACATCCTTTGGAGATTATCAGCATAGCTCTTTTGTCGATTCTATGGTGCTCTCATGTTCTGTTGAACAATTTCTAAAGCCTTGATGGACCTTTGAGACCTTCTGGCATGGTCCTATCCATCAAATCCCAATACAAAGATATTCGACAGTTCTTCCATACAAAGTTTCATTCGGTGCCATCTTAAACATAGATTGAAAACTGTTGTTGTAAGTGAACTCCACCATTGGTAAATTTATCTTTCCAAAATCCTCTTAAGTCAAACACACAACACCTAAAAAGATCTGCTAAAGTCTGAATTGTAATTTCAACTTGACCATCGGTAGCAAGTTGTATAGCAGTACTTAAACATAATTAGTCCCAAAAGCTGCATACAATGTTTTGCAAAACCTCGATACATAAGGTATGACCCTTTGCTCTTGCAAAAGTACACATCCCAAAACATTGAAATGACGCATTACAATAGACCTCATACAATTTTCCACAGTCGGGCATTGCTAAAAATAGGATCAATGGTAAGTCTCTTCTTTAATTTCTCAAAATCAATCATATACCTCTCATGTCCTTAAAATTAAATTTCTATTCTCAACAACTCAAATATGGGACGAGTAACCTTAAAGAAATTCTTAACACATTTTCTTTAGTAAACGACTTATCTGCAAAGGCTTAAGACTTCAGTTCAATCGGCTAATCAGTTAATGTCTTATTGTTCTCTAAATCTATAGAAATTCCATCGTTAGACATAATATGATACAAAAACCAATTTCTTAAGCCAAAACCTACACTAAAACAATAATTTTTCTTTCCTTAAAAGTTCTAAAATAGTCCTCAAATGTTCCTCAAGTTAATTACTCCTTGTCCTCGAATACACGAAAACGACTACACTCTTATCCAAATAAGGACAAAAATATCTCTGCATCAAATTTATAAACGGTGTTTGCACATTTGTCAACCCTAATGACATCACCAAAACTCATAATGTCCATAACTGGTCTAGAACGTAGTCTTAGGAATATCTTCCTCAACTACCCTTAATTGATGATACCTAGACCTCAAATAAATCTAACGAAACACTTGAGTGCCTAGCTTCTAACTTGTCAAAAACATCATCTACCTTAGACAAGGGTAACAATTCTTGATGGTAATCTAATTAACTCCTTATAGTCAATGCATAACCTATTGTTCCATTCTTCTTCCTCGATAAAGCAGGTTCTCCCTAGGGTGACATACTTGGTCGGATAAAACCTATCTCTAATAAGTCATCTAGTTGCTTTATTAATTCGATTAGCTCAGCAGGGGCGAAACGGTACGTAGTCTTAGAGTTCTAGGTAACATCAAGAATTAGATACATATGGAAATCAACCTCTATCCTCGGGGGTAAACTAGTTAAATTCTCTTGAAAGAATCAGGGTATTCACTTACAACATAACTGATTTGAATGAGGAACACAAAATTCTTCTTAATCAAGCACTTTTCTCTTAGAGTCTTAAGTTGAACAAATTTATCCTAACACAATTTATCCTCATAATAACATCCCTACCAATCCATACCTAGAATAATATCACATGTGCACAAATTCAAACACTATTAAATAGGTAGAAAAATAGTGGTCCGAAATCTCAAGAGGGAAGTTAGGATAGATACAGTCACATATGAATTGTGAACTGTTAGGTAATATTATTTAAGGATTCAATTTCTGAGGTTTGAGAGGGATAGAGAAATTATGAAAACAAGAGGTAGAAATAAAAGGTCGATCAGTTTTGGAATCAAAAATAATATCTATGGAGGAATTCCCTACGAGAGAATGACTTGAAATAACTTTACCTTCAAACTATTCTACACTCTTGACTGAAGGAGAATATAATCGTCTCTCGCCATCCCAAGTTAAATTTAAACATGTGATCGAAATCACATTAACATAATTCAAAAAGGTAATTTACACCTAGTCACAAAAGCAAAAAAAAAAATTTCCTTTTTTAAAAAGTATTTGAAAAATCATTTGAAAATCTCATCTCTTTTTTTTTTTTTTTTTTGAAAAAGTCGGCTATCGAGAACATCTTTATGCGTCAGAACAAAAAGTCCCGCAATTTGAGAAAAATTTAGCTCTGATATCACGTGTAACAGGACCGATGAATTCGATAGGTAATAAATATTGATGAAAATTTTTGCAAAATAATGCGGAAATCTGAAAATGTCAATCTGCTAAAAACCTTTAAATTAAAAAAAATGTTTATTAGAAATGATAAATATTACATAAAAATTAGAAAATTAAAAATACATATCGTTTGTTTCAAAAATACACAATAATAAAAATTAAATACGTCAAAATCATAAAACATAAAGTATATAAAAAGATTTGCAGCTAAGTCCTCGATAGCATAAATAAATTGTAGCTGCAGCCTGGATCGGAACCTGAAACTAAATCCTGCAACATGCTGCCATCCATAATACGAATGACAGCCGATTGAATCGGTCAGCGGTTAACGCCGAGCATAACTCCCTATCCAGCTCAAAATACGGAAATAATACACTACATTTACTAAATAATAATTAAAGTACGAATTTTTAATTAATTGACACCATTGTATACTTTTACCCTATTCTTTTATTGTTCCACACTTTTAAGTCGTTAAGATACCATTCTCAACCTTGGTAGAAGTACGTTACTGCCACTTATACATTTCGGTAATCTTAATACTTAAGCAAGTTCAGTTGGTTAATACTCATAACCGTATCATGCCTCATAGCATTAATACTAATCAAGTTTATCACTAATCAACAAGCGCAATAATATGACACCTGATATATGTAAGGGTCTGGCTAGATTAGGGCCAAAGCCCTATATTTAATTGTGGTGGGGGTCGTCACCCCGCCAATGTTTATGCTCGAGCTTCTACAGGATAGGTAGCTAACCCCCTGTCTAACACCGCATTTTACGTGCCAGCCAACATGGGTGCCGGGATTTTACATGCCGGTCCATGGTTCGATATTTCCTTACTATCAGGGTCATTCAATCAATGCACAAATAATTTCACACAAGCACATCACATTTTCACTACTACAAGTTGACTTTGACTTTGACCAACTTAGATCATAACTTTCATATTTAATTATATTCTAGCTATATGCCCTTCTAAGTTCATTACTAAAGTTTTACTCATTAAATTTGTTTTAAAACTTTATTTTTAATTGTTTATTTATTAAATACATTTGCACTAATAACATAATAGTCTATAAATAGTCTTTAGATTAACATTTTCACAAGTAGCTACTAATTTTTATTTCTCTTGAAATAAGTTTCAATAATCAACATTTCAAACTTTAAAACAAATAAATATTTTAATTCTTTAATAAAAATAGATATTTTAATTATAAATCGAGTAAAACAATATTCTATGGATAAATTTTCAAAATTCAACAAATTCACCATAAATCGAGTAAGACTTATTAAGTTCACCAAAATGAATATTCTAATTATAAAACAAATACAAATTATAATTTTACGAAATTAATATTTCTAGTAAAAAAAGCAAGTAACACTATATAAGCTCAAAAAAATCAATACTTCTTGTAAAATAAAACAAGTAAAACTTATACATTCACACAAATCCATAACTCTTGTTATAATACAAGTAAAAACTTTATTCTTTTAATATTTTCATAAAGTCAAAATTCCACACAAAATTTTAAAAAGGAATAATTTATATAAAAATATTTTTACTTTACATCATTTTAAATAAATTTTAGTCAAAAAGTCAACTAAAGATATATTTTGTGCTAACTAGCTATTTAAAATCCCAAAATTTACTTTTATTATAAAATCTCATGTATTTAAGAAAACACTTCAATATTAATAACATGCAAAATTTTTCCAAATATATCCTTTTTTTTAACTTGTTATTTATTTTTTTTTTATAATCACAAAAAATAGCTTATAGTAATATAAACTTGTAAATAACATTTTTTTTTTATGATAGTGATCAAATGGCCTATGAGTATTTGTTGGCCTTTTTCACTTAAAACAACTTAATTTAATTAACTTATCATAGTAAATTCTAATTTTATTTAACTAATACCGAAACTAAATTAATAAAAACTTTTACACGATAACTTAATATATATAATATAACAATAAGAATAAGCTTTAGTATAAAAAATAAGGTATAATAACAACATCCTTAGCAAAATTATACTAAATAAAAAAAATATTCATGAAATAACACATAACTTTATAAACTATTTTAAAGGCTTACACATAAATATTAACAATAACTCTAACATAGTCATTCTTAATATAACTACATTCCTACATAAATCATAAACATAGTAACACTAGTTTATAATATAGACAATACTTAATATCACTAGTATATAATAGTTAACCCAACTTCCTAGACATGTCCGAATATTATAAAGTTAACCTGCTGAAATATTTGTAGCATAACTACACTAAATGTAACGTTAATCATAATTTTCTTAAAGTAACTTTCTACTTAAACATACTCAATATACATACTTTGCATATTATGAAGTAAATATAATGTAAAACTCCAAATAAAGAGTAGGGTAAGAAGTTATACCATACAAATACCAAAGAAATTAAGTAGTATGATTCTCCAAACTAACTAAGTACTCCAAACTCCAAAATGATGATCTTTCAAGTACCCAAAAGAATATCCAACTATGCTCCAAATAAATGATAATTCAAGCTATTAAGGTAATATATATATTAAGCTCGTTCTTGATTTTCTTCAACTTAATTAATATTAGAGAATAAGTAATTGATATAATAAAGTGAAATTAGGAGCAAATGAAAGAAAAGTGGATGACTTAATTCCTTAATATTACACAACTAGAATGATATAATTTGGGTGAGTTAATTTGTTTTAATGTTGCAAGGTAGAATGTTAGGAAAATAGCTCCCATATATAGAAGATATTATGGGACAAGATCTTATAATATTTGGATAAAAAAATAAAAAAAATCATGGCTTCATATCTTACTTACTTTACTTATGTAAGTAGATAAGTAAGGATGAAGTTTGATTTCTTTTCAAACCTACTTTACTTATGTAAGTGAATAAGTAATAAAAAATATAGGTAGGTTTTGACTAATAGATTTAGGTAATCATTATTATTATTTTAGGTGCAAAACTAGCTTAAAACCTTAATTAAAATTATTAATAAAAATATCGTAATAGTAGTTTAAAATAATTTTAATAAATGTGTTAAAGTCGCCAAAATAATCGTTAACGAAATTAATTAAGAAGATAAGAATTTTTTAAACGTAAACTTTTCGTAAACTAAAAGTTAATAAAATGATTTTGATAATAGAAAATAATTATTGAAAACTTTAGGCTAAAAAAAAAGGGATATTCTACATGGTAAGCACCAGGTTAAGGGAAACTAGCTGCCGTAACTATATTGCACTAAAAACGTTTTAAAACCGTTAAATATGGAAATTATAATTTTACCATTGTTTAATTCATCATCATCTTCTTCTTCCTTTGCATCCATATCCATCTTCTTCAATTGTGTTAATATATCAGTAATAAGCTTTAGTACCTTGGTGATATTTTAGCTTTAGCAAAATATTGTTTTGGTAATTACTCTAACAAATCTTTTTACTCTTCCTATTTTGTCTCTTGCTCTATTTAAATAGAATAGATTGTCAAGCTACAGTTGTCATGAATAATGGAAATGTCCAACAGAAAATATTATTTTCTCTCTCTAAGTTTGTTTTTATTTTGTTTGGCATTATTTCGTCTGCTTCATGCGTCCTTCAATGGCTGCCAATGGAGGTTATAACAAATTGCTCTAACAAATTGGGGTTTAATTAAGACAGAGAAAGATTTCCCATTTTTTTGTGTAAAAGCTGCTAAATGGAGCCCCAATTGCATTTTGAATTCCAGTTAATTAAGACAGAGCTTATGACAAAGATGATGCTAAGAAACTAAGAAAGAAAGTAGTAATAAAACCCAATTGGATTTTGAATTCCAGTTAATTTTTACTTAGTAATGGCAAAGATGATGCTAAGAAGCTAAGAAAGAAAGTGTATTACTTATCTAAATTGAGCCCCCGATTATAATCAAGATAGGCATAGAAGCAAGGATTTCAAAGGATTTGAAAGAGAAGAAAAGCAAAGGAAGAAAATGATGGGCAATTAAACAAGGGCAATTGAAGAAGATGGGTATGGATGCAAAGGAAGAAGAAGATGATGATGAATTAAACAAGGGTAAAATTGTAATTTCCATATTTAACGATTTTTAAACGGTTTTTGTGCAATATAGTTACGGGAGTTAGTTTCCCTTAACCTGGCGCTTACCATGTAGAATCGAAAACAAGATTAGTTATTATAGGCGTTTCCCTTAACCTGGTGCTTACCATGTAGAATTTCCCAAAAAAAAAATTCCTTAAGAAATAATAAAAATTTAAAGTTTCATATTCGGAGTAGTTTAAGAAATCGAGCAAGTATTAGGAATTTAATGAAAATTAGATATTGGAGCTTAATAATCAAGAATTAGAAATTAAATTGAATAAATTAAGAATTAGTCGAAACTGATTAATCGAACGATTAAGATTAGGAATTTCGAGTCTGTTACAAGTAATAGCAGCACCTCCTTGATTACCACGTTGACTTGAAAAATTCTCGTTTCTTGCATTTCCGTGAGGTTGCTGGAAACCAGAGTGATTTCTCTGAAACCTAGGGCTTAAGGCACTCCCCAAGTTTCGTCCAAAATCGCCGCCATTGTGTTCCCCTTTCCAGCTTCATTGCTACTCTATCCGTTACCGAAACATTGTTGTTGGAAGCCTCTATAATTTCCCCCTTGAAACTCTTGTTGTCCTAAGAGAGTATAACACTCATACATTCTATGACCCGGTTTACCACAGTGAGAACAATCCACTAACGCACCCTAACAATCCCTTCCTGGATGATTTTTCTGGCATCTCCTACAGTTATAAATTCTTTCATTCCCATTGCGGTCATACAAAGGCTTCTGCATCCTAGCCTCTGGTGTCGAATATCCCCCACTCTTGCGGTTCTGACCAGTTTGAAAGCCTTTTTCCTGGAAGCCTCCAAACGGTTTGTGCTTCTTAAATTGAATTTGAAGATGGTTACTCATATTCATTGCATTCTGAAGCATGGGTTCCTTCCTTTTTTCCTCGCTATGACCCATCTTCTCTTGTTCTTTCCTAATAACATTTCCAATCTGAGCAGTTCTCTTGGATAGTTGATCTAGGGTATCGTACCTATCGGTCTCAATGTGCTTTTAAATCTCATACGATAAACCCAATTGAAAACGCTACATTTTCTTTGCCTCAGTTGGAACGTCCTCAGGGAAAAACTTCAAGTATTCCATAAATTTCTGGTAATACTCATCTACCATTAAACTTCCCATTTCGAACCTAGCGAACTCATTTGACTTATCCTTTCTCACATGAAGCGGGTAGAATTGATCCCTTAACGCTCCTTTAAAACCTTCCCAGCTTAAATCACCATCGTTTTCCACTAGCAACTTCGTCTTAATATGTGTCCACCAATAGTCAGCGTCTTCAACTAGGAAAAACGCAGTTTGGTCAACCATGAACTCAGTGGGACATCTCACCACACTGAAGAGTTTGTCAAATTCTCTCAGCCAGTTTTCCAGCATAGAAGGTTCTCCTTTCCTACTATAAGTCGAGGGTTTACTCTGGGGTATTCTCTTACTAATCGATGAAGCCCTTTCCTCCAAGGATTTCTACCTAGGATTTCTTGAGCCAGCTAGGGCCTTCACTAGGTTTCGAAGCACACGGTCAGAGCTTCTTGTAGATACAAACCTTTTTAAGAAGGGTGGCATGTTGGCAGGTATACTGTATTAGGTTAAACAAGGTATATATAGATATATTTCTATAGCGTTTGTGGTTAAGGAAAAACTTATACATTAATGCTCTTTAAGATAAGGGGATTGTCCTAATAGCGGGTGGAAGAAATAAACATTGAGTCCATTAATCAAATCCTTATTCTTTTTCCAAATAAAACAATTAATTAATTCTACCCACTAATGTTCTAACTTTCATAAAACATACTATATCAACTTCACTTTTCATCTCATGAGAATGAAAGTATGAGGAATAAAAAGAAAGTTCACAAAGAAAAACGATATTCTAATTCAAATCAGCAATATCATATTATTCTAAACCAAAATACTTGGGTACAAAATCCCGAATAACCACTATTTAACTCATTCAAAAAGTTCGAAATAAAACAAAAGAAATTGTTCAATCAACAAAAATTGTTCACATATCATTATTACTGTGAAACTAGACATATGAGCTCATACGCATGCATACTAAGATAAAATAAGAACACAATCAGAGCTTTGATACCAATTGTAACATCCCGGAAAAACTCGGATCGTTTTGAAAGAGAAGACGACTTCTTAAAGAAGCTAAATATAGTCCGAGTCAATCCAGGAGGTTAGAAAGGCAGTTTAAAACGGATTTGAAATCAAACAAATCTTGCGGATCGAGTTCTATTAGAGTTATTATAAACTACCAGATATAAGGAAATCTTAGCAATGGATAAGATTGTAAAGTCAAAGTCTACTTCTTACAACTTGAGAACGCAAACGCCTCTTAAAAACCAAATATTCTTAAGACAAAAATAAAAGTTCATATCAAGATTTCTGTACTCTAACGGTTTATTTCCCCAAAAGACAATCCTCATTCCCCAGACATGCAACTAAACTTACTGCTAATCATTTACCCAAAAAGGGAACAACATCATCGCTGGATCGTTAACACCAAAAGTACACGTCAACAAAACGTCGCATATCATTTAATTAAATACAACAAAAGAAAGATTTAATTACAATTAATTGCCGAAATAAGTTTCTTTTACCCTTTAATAAATTATAACTATCTCGAAAAATGTTAATCAGCCATACTGTTGTACTTTTCCAGCCATACTACCGGTTCAACTCCAAACTCCATAAGTGAGACAATACATTAGGGGGAGCTAACCCCTAAGCAAGTTTCTACCATAGACACTCGCCTTACTTCGGTGCCTATGGTTAAGTATGCATACCCCCGCGGTGGCTCATAATGCCCCCATATACCGTGAGTAATTTTTTCCATCAATTGACGTCATACTACGTCCACTTTAAAGTTAGTGATGTCATACTCACTCTGCTTATCAAAATAATGTATCGAAATTCTTTATTCGGAAAACATAACATCATTCGTACTATATATCCATACTTTTTTTTATTTATCATTCATATATAGAAACATGTCACATTATGCAAAACTTCGCTGCGTGTACGTAACTTAAATAAGATAAATCAAATCTTAAGTGCACTAATCAATTCCCCGTCACGAATCGACTTCCTACAAAGTTCAATCGTATTGGTGAAATAAGCACACATTCACACTTTTCTCAAACTACAATCATAACACATACATGTAACTATCACGAAATCGCTATACCACGCACGTCATGATCATCCATACACATTATTACAACATGGCAAACACACAAAAATTCAACATACACATTCTGTCCAGAAACGCAGGATAACACAGTCAAACTGAAATTCCGATTTCACCATTGCGTCCGGAAGGCGTCAAAACCCCCGAGTTCCAATTTTCATGATTTAAATATAGTATAAGTATTTTTAACCAATTTTTAAAGCCAAAAATGCTCCAAAATACACTTTTTTTTTTATCACTTTTCTTAACCTACGAGATTTGTCACTTTCAATTAAAAATACACACAAATTCCAATACTTAAATTTCTTATTAAATCCTCATTACCAAAACCATAATTCCATGACCACATATTAAAATAAATTCCATGATTCAAAAATAATTTATTTGCACAAAGATATTTTTTTTCTAATAAATTCTTCTCTAACACATTATAAAATTCTCGTATTACACTAAAATAATTTCTTATACCATATACACACATTTTTCTATGAACAATCATAATTTATATATTTTCTTTTAAAATCACCCATCACACAAGAAATCCTAACCTTCACATATTCATACACAAGAAAACCCTAAAACACCCTACACCAAATTTGATAAAGAAATACATCACAATTCATACCTTTATTTTTAAATCATGAAAATAACCATAGATTATAAACTAACACATGCGAAAAATCATAGAATTTAACTTAAAAGTTTATAATAAAAATGATGAAGAATTTACACTTACAATTGCAAGGAAAGAACACCATAATGATGAGTGAAATGGGAGTAGTAGACGTGTGGAGGGTTGAATTTTGAGAGGGTTTTCTCTTGAGTTTTTAGCAAAGGAAGGATAGAAAATGAGGAAGTGATTAAGGAGAATAATTAATGAAGAAATAATTCTAGAATTATTATATGATCGTTCAACTCCCAAAATGGGAGTTACACCCATGCCAAGAGACCACATAGGGCCGGCCATCACTTTTTTTCCCTCTCATTTTATTTTATTTTATTTTTTAAAAAATTTTTGAAATAAGGAAATGGGTTAAAGGTTTGGGCCCGAAACTATCTAAATTGTTATAAAAGGACTGAACGTTTATGGTCAAACCCTAAAAAAATAAATAAAAAATATATTTATATAAAATAATATTACTAGTAAATAATTAAATATATCGGGAAAATATCGGGGTGTTACACTTACCATTGCATTCATTGTAGTAGTATTAGGGTGATTACACGTATTGTTTGTGTAACTAGGCCTTTAGAAAAACGACGCTAAAAACGAGTTATGAAAATGGTATCGTTGCCGAGGACAAGGCGTTTTGTTTTGATTGTGTTCTTGATGTAGTTTATTTTTTCTTTATTTTAGTGTATTGTGTCATAATGTTGCTTGTCATAGCTTACACTTGGTTTCTAGTGTTGTTTGCATACGCCATAACACTCGCAGATCACAGCTACTGCTCTTTCCTTATAATCCTGATATCCAAAAGTTGAGAAAACAAGCTCCACCTCCGATTCAGTCACAACCAACCATACCCGATCCTCCTGCACCAACTATGGCTGAATATCAACAATTATTTTCTCAGTTTGGCACGCTTGGGTCCTAAGAATTTCAAGGGCGTATCGTGTTGTCCGTAACCCTAGCTCAATACCACATACACACATAATTCTTCTAGATGGTGAAAGCGACTCCTTTCTGTGGCTTAAAGAATTAGTGCCCTCTAAAACATTTGGAGGCATTCTCATACATTTGTGGTCTCATCCCTTCGTGCCCTCATAGACCAGATTGTGTGCGACTACACCTCTTCCATTTGAGTCTATTCGGAGACAGTAGAGAATGGTATATGTAACATCCCGCAATTTAACTCGGATCGTTTTAAAAGAGAAAACGACTTTTTGAAGAAACTAAATACGACCCGAGTTAACCTAGGATGTTAGAAGATAGTTTGAAACAGATTTTTAAAATGAAACAAAGCTTGCGGATCGAGTTCAATTAGAGTTATTATGATCTACTCGACGTAAAGGAAACATAGCAGCGAATAAGTTTGTAAAGTTAAGTCTATTTATAACAACTTGAGAACGTAAACGCCTTATAAAACAAAATATCCATAATACGTAAATTAAAGTTCATATCAAGACTTTTGTAATCTAACAGTTTATTTCTCCAAGGATAATCCTCACTCCCCATCGCTGCAATTTAACTTACTGCTAGTCATTGTCCGGAAAAGGAACGACATCATCACAGGATCGTTAAGACCAAAAATACACGTCAGCAAGAAGTCGCATATCATTCAATTAATTACAATAAATTATAATCAAATTCATGTAACTGTTAGTCAGCCATACTGCTGTATTGTTTTCCAGCCATACTTCTGGTTCAACTCCAATCTCCATAGGTGAGACAATACATTAGGGGGAGCTAACCCCTAAGCAAGTCTCTACCATAGACACATGTCTTACTTCGGTGTCTATGGTTAAGTATGCATACCCCCGCGGTGGGTCATAATGCCCTCAAAAGCCGTGAGTAATTCTTTCCAACAATTGACGTCACACTACGTCCACTTTAGAGTTAGTGAGGTCATACTACCTCTACTTATCAAATCATGTGTCAAAAATTACTTATTCGGAAAAACATAACATTTTTACTTTACCGTTGTTATCATTAATATATGGTACATATCACATAATACAAAACTTCGCTGCGTGTACGTACCTTAAACAAGAAAACAAATTCTCAAACGTCTTAATCAGTTCCCCGTCACGAATCGGCTTCCTACAAGGTTCAATCGTATTCGGGAAATAAGCACACATTCACAGTTTCCTCAAATCAAACCATAACACATACATACAACGACCACCACACATATCATGAACATCCATCACATTGTTATGACATGTTAAGCACCCAAAAAAACAGCATAGAAAATCTGTCCAGAAAACCTTTTTAAAACTGTCAAACTGAAAATCCGACTTCACCGTTGCGTCCGGAAGGCATCAAAATCCCCTGGTACCAGTTTTCATAATTTATAACATAGTATAAGTATTTTTAACCTAATTTCAAAGCCAAAAATGCTCCAAAAACACCATTTTTTCATCATTTTCAAAACCTACGGGATTTTGTCAATTTTTATTACAATACATACAAATTCCAAATTCCACATTTCTTATTAAATCCATACCATCAAAAATCATAAACTCATGCCCACATAAAAATCATTTTCATAATTCTCAAAATAATTAATTTCTTACAAATACAAATTTTCCTAAACATTAACATCCAATACATTAACATCCACATACCATACCAAAACAATTCTATAACCGAATCTATAACCGAATCCTTACGCTTTTTCAGCAAGAGAATTTCAATAGTTACTCATTTCTACTTATCAGTGTTCAATTTTTTTTTTTTATAAACACATCATGTATATTTTACATCCCATCTTATGAGGACGAAGAACATGAGAAATATCACAAGAATAGTAAATAAAGGAAAATAGCACAAGGATAAACAATATTCAAATTCAATATAGAAATGCCATATTATTCCAATCCAAAAATACTTGGGTATAAAATCCCACATAACCACTGTTCAGCTACTACAAAAGTCCGATAATAAAACAACGAAATTGTTCAACCGACAAATTTGTTCACGATTTATTATTACTATGGAACTAGACATACGAAGTCTTACGCATGCATACTCAGATAAAATACAAACAATCAGGCAAATAAAGGCGACGCATCCAAACGGTCCTGATCTTCCATGTATCGATCAGGGTCAAAATCAACATCACCAGAGTCATCGCTAGACGTGCTATCAAAATCAAAAAGAGTTCCTACAGATATGGAATCACTTAAAGCAAGTCGCTCCACGGAATCAGAAAGTTCTACAATTATCGGTTTGGATGGTCTTTCTTCCCACATGGTGATTTCACTTTCGTTCTCACTTATAGGGTCCTCTCACCTCACTGACCAACCCCCTAGAATTACCATATCGCTATCACTATAACTCATAACTTCATCTCTATCAGCTATTCCCCTCTCCACATCAACATTATAACCATCTCCCATGTTATCCTCATAGGTATCTTCTACCACTCATAAGGAATCTTCCTCCATAATTTCCCCCTGTTCCTCATCGGAATTTTCCTTAAAATCCTCCTCAGATTCTTCTTCTAGATCCTCATCGGGGTCCTCCTCAGGCTCCTCTTCAAGATCCTCCTCGGGATCCTCCTCGAAATCTAACTCATCGAAGTTTATTAATAATACTGAGTTTGGGTCTACTACGGGAACAACCCCCTCAACAACATCAGCTCTTGCCTCACTAGACTCTGGAATGTCCAATCCATCCTGACCCACAGTCTCCACTGGTCCAAACCTTCTGTCAAGATCTTGGTAAAACTGTTCTCTCCTCTCCTTCAGTTCAGCCATCTCTTCTTCCATTATCCCTTCATACACTTGTTTAGACCTCCTGTAAATCATTTCCATTCGTTTATTGTAGTCCAAAACGCTTTCCCCCTCTTTTCGATCCCAAATGCCCAGAGCCTCAATCTCTGCCCAAATTGGGGCATTAACTAAAGCCCTCTAGCGTTCATCTAGGGTATTAATTCCCTCCTTAGCTGGTTTCTATCCTTTATCCATGATAGAAAGGTAATAATCGAACTTTCTGACTCACAAAGAAAGAAAACGAGACAATCAATTTCTTAGATAAGATAATGATAGATAAATCAGAATACCACAGATGTATACACATAGAATCTACCCTGCACACATCAAAATTATCTATGACGATTTACTTAAAGACACTAAGTAGATCACATCATATCCCCTTAATGTCTACCCGTTACTCTCGTCATCACTTATTCTTCGTTAGTCCTTCGGTTTAGATAAATAACGCTAAATAGAACTCCCGCTCTGATACCAATTGTAACATCCCGCAATTTTACTCGCATCGTTTTAAAAGAGAAAACGACTTTTTGAAGAAACTAAATACGGCCCGAGTCAACCTAGGATGTTAGAAGATAGTTTGAAACGGATTTTTAAAACGAAACAAAGCTTGCGGATCGAGTTCTATTAGAGTTATTATGATCTACTAGACGTAAAGGAAACTTAGCAGCGGATAAATTTGTAAAGTTAAGTCTACTTATTACAACATGAGAACGTAAACGCCTCATAAAACCAAATATCCATAATACGTAAATTAAAGTTCAATCAAGACTTTTGTAATCTAACAGTCTATTTTTCAAAGGATAATCCCCACTCCCCATACCTGCAATTTAACTTACTGCTAGTCATTGTCCGGAAAAGGAACGACATCATCGCAGGATTGTTAAGACTAAAAGTACACGTCAGCAACAAGTCGCATATCATTCAATTAATTACATTCCCTCGCGGTGGCTCATAATGCCCCCATAAGCCGCGAGTAATTCTTTCCACCGATTGACGTCATACTACGTGCACTTATTCGGAAAAACATAACATTATTCGTACTATACATCCATACTTTACGTTTGTTACCGATAATATATGGTACTTATCACATAATACAAAACTTCGCTGCGTGTACGTACCTTAGACAAGAAAACAAATTCTCAAACGTCTTAATCAATTCCCCGTCACGAATCGGCTTCCTATAAGGTTCAATCGTATTCGGGAAATAAGCACACATTCACACTTTTTCTCCATGAATAACCCTAATCTAAATATATATTTTTATTATAATTAATTTTTTTTATACATTCACCCATCACCTTAATTTGACATACTCACATAAAAATAAATCCTAAAACAAAGTATCCTACACTAAAACTTGAGAAGTACATATAAATTCACATCATCATATTAAATCATGGAAAGAAATGACCATGGATCAAAATTCACACACATGCACAAATCACATAATTGAAATTAAACTTGATAAAAAGATAAATGGAGAATCAAACTTACAATTATATGAAAAACACCAAAAATCAAGGTTGAAAGAACAGTACTAGGCGTGTGGCTTGCTAGGGTTTTGTGAAAATTTTCTTGAGGTTTCTAGGAATTTGAGAGATAGAATGAATTTTAGGTTAAGGCAATTAGGGAGATTAAGGAAATGAATAATTAAGGAAATAATGATTAAGACAATTAGTGTGATTCTTCAATATTCCCATGGGAGTTACAAACTCCCTAATTCCCTCCAATATGGCTAGCCACCCTAGCCCTTCCCTCTTATTATTAATTATTTTTTTTTTAAATTTTGAAATAAGAATGGTTTAAGGTTTTTGGGCCCGAAAAGTTAAAATGTTAAAAAGGCTGAATATACATGGTCAAGCCCAAAATGAATTGATAAAACATTATTTATATAAAATAATATTACTAATAATTTATTAATTATATCGGGAAATTATCGTTTTAAAATATCAGGGTGTTATAGACTACCCCCTTAAAAAGGTTTTGACCCCAAAAATACAACTTACAAACACAACAACACAAAACAAGCACCCACGCAACCATCAAAACAAGCACATAACCAAAGGAAAATTAGGTCAAAATAACTCAACGCGCAAAAATCCTATCGCTTTCTACCCCCCTTAAAAAGTTACGTCCCCGTAACTTACTAATCTGAGAGAAAAGGTGTGGATACTTCGCTCGCATGGAATCTTCTGTTTCCCAAGTTGCTTCTTGTGACCGATGATTTGACCATAGAACCTTAACCATTGCAACATCCTTTCGCCGAGTACTGCGAACCTTTCTGTTTAAAATCTGAACGGGTTGCTCCTCATAGGTTAGGCTCTCATCAAGCTCTAACGGCTCTGGGTCTAAGACATGCGAAGAAGCCGCGACATAGCATTTTAACTGGGAGATATGAAAAACGTCGTGAACATTACCCAGCGCATTAGGCAACGCTAACCGATAAGCTAACTTCCCTATCATTTCCACAATATCATAGGGACTAATGAAACGTGGGCTTATCTTCCCACGAGCACCAAAACGAACCACGCCTTTTATTGGAGACACACGGATTAGGACCTTGTCACCTACTGCATACTCATCGGGCCGACGGCGAAGATCGGCGTATTATTTCTGTCGATCTTGGGCTGCCTTCATTTTCTCGCGAATTAGCTTGACTTGTTCAGTCATCTAAACTAACATATCAGGTCCTAAGGTGATAGACGCAGTGAAATCATCCCAAGACACTGGGCTACGGCACTTGCGACCATACAGTGCCTTAAACGGAGACATTTGAATTGTTGCCTGATGACTGTTATTATAAGAGAACTCCACCAGATCCAAATGTTCATCCCATGAACCCTGCCATTCCATGGCTATCGCTCTCAACATGTCCTCCAGCACCTGATTAACACGTTTAGTTTGACTATCCGTCATAGGGTGAAAAGACGTGCTGTAGAGAAGAGTGGTTCCCAAAGCCTGCTGTAACGATTGCCAGAAATGTGACAAGTATCGAGTATCCCTATCAGAAACTATAGTACGAGGTATTCGTGATACGCACCACGTATTTAATGTAAGCACGAGCAAGTTGTTCCATATCCCACTTACAGTTCATCGGAATAAACCTTGCAGACTTAGTAAGCCTATCCAAAATAACCCAAAGAGTATCATTACCAGCCTTAGACCGTGGTAGACCTAAGACGAAATCCATTGAAATGTCATCCTACTTCCATACCGAAACTTCCAAGGGTTGTAGCAACCTAGCTGGCCTTCGATGCTCGCTCTTAACCTTTTGGCACGTTAAACACTTGGAAACAAATTCGGCAATGTTCTTTTTCATACCCGACCACCAAAACATACCTTTTAAATCTTGGTACATTTTGTCCCCTCCAGGGTGAACAAAGTATCTAGAGTTGTGTGCCTCATTCAACAGATTCTCCTTCAAAGAGTCGCACCCATCCGGTACACACCATCGTCCTTTAAAACGAAGGCTACCATCCTCATGAATTGTAAAAGCTTCGGTTTTACTTTCACTGGCCTGCTCACGAATCTTAACGAGCTTGGGGTCGTCCATTTGCCTAGCCACTATTTCCTCAAAAATCGTAGGTCAAATGGACAGATCTCCCAACTTGGCCTTCAACTCTCCTTCTTTGATTATCTCCAAATTCATTCTCTCAAACTCCTTACTTAACTCCTCAGAAGTTATCAATGTTGCAGTCGAGTGTTTTGATTTCCTACTCAAGGCATCAGCGACCACATTCGCGCGACCCTCGTGATAAGAAATCTCCAAATCGTAATCACTGATTAATTCCAACCAACGCCGTTGACGCAGATTTAATTCGGGTTGAGAAAACAAAAATTGTAAGTTTTGGTGATCTGTAAAGATTGTACATTTCACACCGTACAGATAATGACGCCAGATATTTAACGCATAAACCACAGCTGCTAGCTCTAAGTCATGCGTTGGATAATTGACTTCGTGAGTCTTCAATTGCCGCGAAGCATAAGCTACTACATTCCTGTCTTGCATCAAGACACAACCCAAACCATGTTTGGAAGCATCGCTATAAACGGAGTACTCCAAAGAAGGATCAGGTAGAACCAATACCAGAGCAGTAGTTAACTTTTCCTTCAACAACTGAAAGGCTCTCTCACAGTCCTCGGTCCACTCAAACTTCTTCTTCTTCTTCATCAAGGATGTAAGCGGACGAGCAATACGGGAGAAGTCCTTCACAAAATGACGATAATACCCGACTAAACCTAAGAAACTCCGAATTTCCGTATCATTTCGAGGTGTAGACTAGTCTCGGACGACCTCTACTTTCGTCTGACCGATGGAAATTCCATCCTTAGAAACAAAATGACCTAGGAAAGCCACCTGTTCTAACCAAAACTCACACTTCGAAAACTTAGCATACAACTGATTCTCTCGTAGAATCTGCAAGACTAACTTTAAATGTTCTCGATGTTATTCTGGGGTCCTAGAGTATACCAAGATATCATCAATGAACACCACCACACACTTATCGAGGTATGCATTAAAAACCCGATTCATCAACCCCATAAAAGCTGCCGGTGCGTTCGTCAACCCAAAAGCCATCACGATGAATTCGAAGTGTCCATACCTCGTTCTGAAAGCTAATTTACTGATATCCTCCTCCTTAATACGTAACTGATGATACCCAGATCGCAGATCGATATTTGAAAAGATTCCGGCTCCTTGCAGCTGATCAAAAAGGTCATCAATCCGTGGTAACGGGTACTTATTCTTAACGGTGACCTTATTAAGTTCTCTATAATCAATACAGAGACGCATGGTTCCATCCTTTTTCCCTCACAAATAACACCAGGGCCCC
The DNA here is from genome assembly GCA_019425755.1 of Amaranthus cruentus. Classification (NCBI taxonomy): domain Eukaryota; kingdom Viridiplantae; phylum Streptophyta; class Magnoliopsida; order Caryophyllales; family Amaranthaceae; genus Amaranthus; species Amaranthus cruentus. The sequence goes on along the minus strand of CM033458.1, from coordinate 7,470,127 downwards.
CCTAGGGCGACACACTAGGTCTTATAGAACCCTTCCAACAACTCCTCTAAGTGAACTTTCAATTCCTCCATCTCCTTTGGGGCCATTCGGTAAGGAGCTTTTGAAATTGGCCCTGTCCCAGGTATTAAGTCAATCGAAAAATCCACGTCTCTTCTTGGTGGCATACCCGGAAGTTCTTCCGGGAAAACATGCTTAAAGTCGTTGACCACCGGAATGTCCTCAAGTCGTACCTTCCGCTCCTTCACGTTACTTATACTACACAGAAACCACGGTTGCCCTTGTTTGATTAATTTCCTAACTTCCAATGACGACACTATTTTTACCTTCGGTCCCTTAGGAAGGCTCCTATATTTAACCGTCTCTCCCCTAGGTCCACTTAGAGTCACAGACTGTTCTTCACAATCTATTATCACTTTATATCTACCTAGCCAATCCATCCAAAGTATTACATCCAGGTCATCCATTTCTAAAGAAAACAAATCACTCGGAAATTTTACCTTCCCTATCCTGACCGACACTTCACGAAACAGCATATTACAATGAAAAGTCTCTCCAGAAGGGATAGCAACTGAAAAAGATGTTTCCTTGGGGTTTTCCAACTCTAAGTCCTTAACTCTAGACTTTGAAACGAACGAGCACGATGCACCAGAATCAAAAAGTACTTTAACATACTTTGTAATGATGCAGAACGTACCTGTGACCACATCCGATGCCTGTGCTGCGTCCCTAGAGTTAACTGCTGAAAGTCTGCCATTATTCTAAGTAGCAGTAGCAGCACCTTCTTGATTTCCTTGTTGGCCTGTAAAATTCTCGTTTCTAGCATTCCCCTGGAGTTGTTGAACACCAGAGTGATTCCCTTGAAACCTAGGGTTTGTGGCACCCCCCAAGTTTCGACCAAAATTACCAGCATTGTGGTTTCCCCTCCCATCTTCGTTACTACTCCGTCCTTTACCGAAACGTTGTTGTTGAAAACCTCGATGATTTCCCCCCAAGTATAACATACATTCTATGACCCGGTTTACGCTTTTCCAGCAAGAGAATTGGAATAGTTACTCATTTCTACTTATCAGGGTTCAATTTTTTTTATATTTTTATTTATAAACACATCATGCATATTTTACTTCCCATCTTATGAGGACGACAAACATGAGAAATATCACAAGAATAGTAAATAAAGGAAAATAGCACAAGGATAAACAATATTCAAATTCAATATAGAAATGCCATATTATTCCAATCCAAAAATACGTGGGTATAAAATCCCACATAACCACTGTTCAGCTACTACAAAAGTCCGATAATAAAACAATGAAATTGTTCAACCAACAAAATTGTTCACGATTTATTATTACTATGGAACTAGACATACGAACTCGTACGCATGCATACAAAGATAAAATAGAAACAATCAAGCAATTAAGGGCGACACATCCAAACAGTCCTGATCTTCCATGTATCGATCAGGGTCAAAATCATCATCACCAGAGTCATCGCTAGACGTGCTATCAAAATCAGAAAGATTTCCTACAGATATGGAATCACCAGAGTCGGAATCAGAAACTTCTACAATTATCGGTTCGGGTGGTCTTTCTTCCCACATGGTGATTTCACTTTCCTCCTTAATCATAGGGTCCTCTCGCTTCACCGGCCAACCCCCTAGAATTACCATATCGCTATCATTATCACTCATAACCTCATCTTTATCAGCTATTCCCCTCTCCACATCAGCATTATAACCATCTCCCATGTTATCCTCATAGGGATCTTCTACCACACCAAAGGAATCTTCCTCCATAATTTCCCCCTGTTCCTCATCGGAATTTTCTTCAAAATCCTCCTCAGATTCTTCTTCTAGATCCTCATCAGGGTCCTCCTTAGGGTCCTCTTCAGGATCCTTCTCGGGATCCTCCTCGAAATTTAACTCATCGAAGTTTATTAGTAATACTGAGTTTGAGTCTACTACGGGAACAACCCCCTCAACAACAGCAGCTCTTGCCCCACTAGACTCTGGAATGTCCAATCCATCACAACTCACAGTCTCCACTGGTCCAAACCTTCTGTTAAGATCTCGGTAAAACTGTTCTCTCCTCTCCTTCAGTTCAGCCATCTCTTCTTCCATTATCCCTTCATACACTTGTTTAGACCTCTTGTAAATCATTTCCATTCATTGTTTGTAGTCCAAAACGCTTTCCTCCTCTTTTCGATCACAAATTCCCAGAGCCTCAATCTCTGCCCAAACTGGGGCATTAACTAAAGCCCTCTAGGGTTCATCTAGGGTATTAATTCCCTCCTCAGCTGGTTTCTTTCCTTTATCCATGATAGAAAGGTAATAATCGAACTTCCTGACTCACAAAGAAAGAAAATGAGACAATCAATTTCTGATATAAGACAAGAATAGATGAATCAGAATATACACAGAGATTCTACCATGCATACATCAAAATTATCTATGACGATATACATAAAGACACCAAGTAGATCATATCATATCTCCTTAATGTCTACCCCTTACTCTCGTCATCACTTATTCTTCATTAGTCTTTCGATTTAGATAAATAACGCTAAATGGAACTCCCACTCTGATACCAACTGTAGCATCCCGCAATTTAACTCGGATCGTTTTAAAAGAGAAAACAACTTTTTGAAGAAACTGAATACGGCCCGAGTCAACCCAGGATGTTGGAAGATAGTTTTAAATGGATTTTTAAAACAAAAAAACAAAGCTTGCGGATCGAGTTCTATTAGAGTTATTATGATCTACTAGACGTAAAGGAAACTTAGCAGCGGATAAGTTTGTAAAGTTAAGTCTACTTATTACAACTTGAGAACGTAAACGCCTCATAAAACCAAATATCCATAATACGTAAATTAAAGTTCATATCAAGACTTCTTTAATCTAACAGTTTATTTCTCCAAGGATAATCCTCACTCCCCATACCTGCAATTTAACTTACTGCTAGTCATTGTCCGGAAAAGGAACGACATCATCGCAGGATCGTTAAGTCCAAAAGTACACGTCAGCAAGAAGTCGCATATCATTCAATTAATTACAACACATTATAATCAAATTCATGTAACTGTTAGTCAGCCATACTGTTGTATTCTTTTCCAGCCATACTGCCGGTTCAACTCCAATCTCCAAAGGTGAGACAATACATTAGGGGGAGCTAACCCCTAAGCAAGTCTCTACCATAGACACACGTCTTACTTCGGTGTCTATGGTAAAGTATTCATACCCGCGTGGTGGCTCATAATGCCTCCATAAGCCGCGAGTAATTCTTTCCACCAATTGACGTCATACTACGTCCACTTATTCGGAAAAACATAACATTATTCGTATTATACATCCATACTTTACCTTTGTTACCATTAATATATGGTACATATCACATAATACAAAACTTCGCTGCATGTACGTACCTTAAACAATAAAACAAAGTCTCAAACGTCTTAATCAATTCCCCGTCACGAATCGGCTTCCTACAAGGTTCAATCATACTCGGGAAATAAGCACACATTCACACTTTCCTCAAATCAAACCATAACACATACATACAACTACCACCACACTTAGAACACTACACATATCATGAACATCCATCACATTGCTATGACATGTTAAACACCCAAAAAAACAGCATAGGAAATCTGTCCAGAAACCCTTTTTAAAACTGTCAAACTGAAATTCCGACTTCACCCTTGCGTCCGGAAGGCATCAAAACGCTCGGGTACAAATTTTCATGATTTATAACATAGTATAAGTATTTTTAACCTAATTTCAAAGCCAAAAATGCTCCAAAAACAGCCTTTTTTCATCATTTTCAAAACCTACGGGATTTTGTCAATTTTTATTAAAATACATAAAAATTCCAAATTCCAAATTTCCTATTAAATCCATACCATCAAAAATCATAAACTCATGCCCACATAAAAATAATTTTCATAACTCTCAAAATATTAATTTCTTACAAATACAAATTTTCCTAAACAAATCCTTCATCCATACATTAACATCCGCAACCATACCAAAACAATTTCTTATACTACAACACAAATTTCTCCATGAATAACCCTAATCTAAATATATATTGTTATTATTATTATAATTTTTTTTTTATACATTCACCCATCACCTTAATTTGACATACTCACATAAAAATAAATCCTAAAACAAAGCATCCTACACTAAAACTTGATAAGTACATATAAATTCACATCATCATATTAAATCATGGAGAGAAATGACCATGGATCAAAATTCACACACATGCACAAATCACATAATTGAAATTAAACTTGATAAAAAGATAAATGGAGAATTAAACTTACAATTATATGAAAAACACCAAAAATCAAGGTTGCAAGAGGAGTACTAAGCGTGTGGCTTGCTACAGTTTTGTGAGAATTTTCTTGAGGTTTATAGGAATTTGAGAGATTGAATGAATTTTAGGTTAAGGCAATTACGGAGATTAAGGAAATGAATAATTAAGGGAATAATGATTAAGGCAATTAGTGTGATTCTTCAATATTCCCATGGGAGTTACAAACTCCCATGGGAATAATGATTAAGGCAATTAGTGTGATTCTTTAAAAGGATGATCCAAGCTTGCCCCCATTGTGAGTACGGGGAGAACCAAGTCAAAGATAAGATCGAAAAAGTTGCTAAGAATAGTTCTTGGGGAGGAGCAAAGCGGTGATGGACTACTAATGGGGATGATTGATACAAGCTACTTGGACACAATTGGTTCGAAGATCGAGGCCATTATGGATGAAAAGTTGTTCATGTTCAAATTTTCTCAAGGTAGTTCCAATGTATCATTGGCTATTGAGAAACTCTTTTCATCTAGAATCTGCGGGGGCACCTATCATGATGCATCTAATTATGGGGGCTTAAATTCTGAATATATGGTGCCTTTGGACTATGGGGGTACAACCAAGAAAGGGCACCAGTCATGAACTACAATGGTTATAAGTATAATCCTGAATGTGTTGCGGCCGTAGGTTATGGTAGTCAAAACCAAGGGTATGCTTAAAAAGGTTCCTATAACAACCAAGGTTACAATTCCAACAACCATATGCCCTATACCAATCAAGCAAGTGGGAATTTTGCTAGGGCTAATGGAAATAGGCCATACTTTTAAGTGCCAAGACCCGACCCCAACCTACCCTATCGCACTACATAACCACCGTCGAACATCACTCCAAATCATGATTATCTATCTTCTCAAGTGAGCTCTCTTGCTCAACGAACCCAAACCCTCTCCCAAATCAATCCAAACTTGATTACTAACACGCAACAACAAAATTGTTCGAATCCTAGCTTGGTCAGATGGCCCATCCACCCCTACCGTTGCAATTCGCATCTCAACCCCTATCATTAAGAATCCCAATCTCCAACCCTAACCATCATACTTGCAAGGCCAACTTCCTCATATCTGGAACTTCATATACTTCTCCTGTGGTAGCTCCTAAGGGTGATTTTGGGGAAGGTTTTTTGATGGGTCACGATCTTCAAGAGGAAATTGAGCATATAGATGATCTTGAGGGGACAAAAGAGAAGAAGGTTGATGAAGAAGATGAGAAGAAGAATTATGAAATTGAAGAAGAAGAAGAGAAAGAGCAGTAAAACAAGGATGAAGAAGAAAGATGGAGGAAGGTACAAGAAAGGAAGAAACTTAAGCTTCATCATGCTCCACTGTTGCCTTTTCCATACAAAGTAGTGGAGAAACAATTGCAAGAAAAGTTTCTTAAATTCTTAGATCATTTATGACAACATGAAATGAAGATGCCCTTCATGAAGGCCATGGAACAAATGCCTTAATATGTGAAGTATCTGAAAACTCTCTTTGGGAACAAGAATTGGGGGCGAAGTGATTAGTTTTTCAGAGCAAGAGAGTGCCATCATTTAAGGCACCTGGGCCATGAAAAGAAAAGCTAGAGAACCCTTTGTGCTCCCAGTCACCCTTGGAAAACTCAATTCTAAGGGAGTACTTGCTGACCTTGGGGCCTCTATTAGCCTCACGCCGATGTCCATTGCCAAGAAACTAACCTTTGTGCTCAAGTCATCTAAGTAAACCATCCAACTCGACGACCAAAGCATAAAATATCATTGTTGGGAGTTTGAGGAACTCCCAATCCAAGTGGGAAGCATTGTAGTCCTATGTGGTTTTCTGGTGCTAGATATGGCGGCAGAGGATCCTTACACTACCTTCATTTCAGGAAGAGATGCTCTAAAGACTTCGGGTGCCATTATTAACTGCGAATGTAAGCCATCACTGTCTAGGTGACCAATGAGAAGGTTGTATATGCTTTCTCCAAGTCATCCAAAGTGCCTATGGTCGAGAAAATTTGTTCCTTTGAGGTCGTTGAGGGTATAGCCGATGAGAAGATTGAGGGGTGTGATTTTTTTTCGCCCCAATATTTAATAAGGAGTTTGAGGATGATAATAAAAATTTAAAGAATGTTGTTGTTGAGGATGAGAAGGAAACGATTCTGATAAAAGAAGATTGTGATGATCCTGCAGATACTGTCAAGCAAGCCGTAATTGGAAGAGCGCATGAAAAAGAAAAAAATGAAAAAGAGACAGATGACTCCACACTAGCTTGGGGGATCCCTACATTATAGCCCACCTCCAGATGACCCCGGTTCGACTTTGATTACCTCCCCCACTACTGCTTGTTGGAGAGTCTCTTGGGTCACCATGCTGAAGGTGATAGAGATGCTAGGAGTGAAACCGCTCCTACAACAGGTATGCAATCTGTAGCAACCTAGCTTACTGATTAACTGAATAAGACAACTTATCACGTGTTTATAAAGCCAAAATGAAGTCAAAGTCAAAAAAATGTTCTATAAAATCAAATCACAAATCCAAATCCATATCAGTTATAGCTCGCCTCAAATTCAACAACTATACCAAGATCCAAACCAACATAACATTCAAGTATACGAGTACTGAATACTACATAATCAAATCTATTACAATTCTACACATTTTCGAACTTAGTAACACATAGGCAACCAAACTCATTTATAGACCTCTTCTATACACTCTTTCATCACCTTACATTCCCTTCGTTTTCGGCCAATACCGATTTTAGGTAATCTAAAAGATGGAGACAACAGGGAGTCAGATTTAACTAAATAAGCAGAAGCAATCCAAAACAAAACAAATATGATTAGTCAAAATAGAAGATTTAAAAACAATATCAATTTCTAGATCTTTCTGCGTACTAGGATTCTAGTTGAGAGGAAAATCCATAGCTCTATGACTATGTCCCTCTATGGTTTGACGATTAATAGTTGGATCCACTATATAAAGTCGCAGTTATTTATAGGCATTTGAGATAGTTTTTCTTAGCAATTTTCTGAATTCACTCGTACTTTTTGTTATTCCTGTTTAAGCTTTCGTTGTTGAATCAACATTGTTACACTTTAATTTCTTGCAATCTACATTTACGTTCCATTAAATTCGGTTTCGTTTTTCATCAAATTTTCATTGTTAATGTATTTTTACTCTTCTCTAATCTCTTAGTTATGTTAAATGTTGTTGTTTACGTTTGTTAAATAGATTTAAAGGTTTTCATGAACATGATTAGAGAGTAGTCTTGTATGCTAGGATATTTGATATGAACCCTAATGTGTATGTGATTATTAGATGAAAATTTTTTATTATAATGTTGAATTAGTTTGATTAAATTGTTTAAGTCGGTCATTCAAATTAAAGTCTTTTAATTTCTCTAAAAACCAAAATCACGAAAGTTGAGGGATGAGAATATTATTAGTCTTGAATGATAATGCAAGTTAATGTTTCCTCTTAATCGAAGTATCGAAAGTTGAGATTTAGTGATATGTGATCTTGTGATGTTAATCGATCGAAAAACGAAAGTTGAGATTGAGAGAACCTATTTAATTCGATTTAATTTGATTACCTTCCCGAAAAGGAGTAATTTTGTTTCACTGGTAAGTCAATTCAACAGAACCAATTGCAATTCTTGTTGAAATAATCATATGCTATTAGTGGGAAATTCCATTATGCTAGACTTTTATTACATTGGTATTTTTATTTACTTAAGCTTTCTTCGCATACTAGATTTAGAAAGAACGAAAATACATTGCTTCTTGAGTACTTAATTGAACAACGCTAATTGTTAATTCTGCCTCCCTATGAATCGACCTGTAATCGTGCTATAACACCCGTACACTTGTGGCATTAAAATAAAACCACAACACTAATCATAAAGCAAGGCCATAAATACTCATGAATTAACAAGGAGGAAGGGAAAAAGCGCACTCTTACCTAATAGATCATGTTATTGGAAATCTGCAATTGTTGGGAAGCACAGTCACGTCTACGCCCGTTATGCTAATGCCCAATCATCGGATCACATTCCTTTAATTATGACATAGTTTCGCAGCATCACCAGGAGAAAAAGTTGTTTCGTTTCGTCAATTACTTATGTGAGCAACAACATTTCTTGCAGGGGGTTAAGGATGCATGGAAGATAAAAACCAAAAGAACAAGTTTGCAGAAACTTTGGTACATGCTAAAAATGTCAAAACACAGCTTAAACAGTTGTACTCTAAGGAGGTTGCAAGGTCTAAAGACAAAATAGAGAAATAGGAGGAAAACCTTGCAATCAACGAACTCAAATGTAAAACAATCCTATGAATGAAAATCTACATCACAAAGAGATAGATAGATAGAGAGAGAGAGAGAGAGAGAGAGACAATCATGTAGGTGAGAAAGTGGAGAAAAATCAAAGGCATGGCTTTTCTCCAAAAATCCAAAATATCATGGTTGAGAAATAGGGATGAGAATACTGCATATTTCCATGTCACCATCAAGGAAAGACGAGAATCTATTGGTATATATGAGTTACTATATAAATATGGAAAATGACTATATAATGGAAGAGAGATTCATCACGAGATTGTTTTAATTCATCACGGTCGCCTTACTAGTTTTATTGTAACACCCAGGCCCGTCCGACTGCTGGCGACTACTCATGGAGACTGTAGACTGGCCCCACATACCAACACAAGTCTTTCCAGCGCATTTTTGCGTGTGCACCCGGGGAACTTCCCAAGAGGTCGCACATCCTAAAATTACTCCCCACCAAGCACGCTTAACTGTGGAGTTCTTAGCAAATGGGCTCCCATGAAAAGAAGATGCACCGACCTTGTTGATATAAGTAGTCTATCAATCCCTTTGCAAGCTAAATTTGGGGTATCACACTACCAATTCTATCAAAATCTTCAAGGAACAACGGCTAAAAACCTTGTTGTTATTGATAGGGGCATTATGAGAAAAGGTTGTCGAATCGATGCCAACAAAACTCAAAAGCTTATCCAGGAGGTAGCCGAGGCAGAGATAAAAGAAGCGATCTTCGGGATATTGGACAACAAAGCACCAGGGGTGGATAGGTTTAATGCATGTTTCTTCAAGAAGACGTGGAACATCATCAAGAAAGATATCTTATTAGAGCTACCAAGTAGTTCTTCGATAATCATATTATGTTTTCCCTTTCAACTTCACTTTAATTACTCTGATCCCAAGACGAATTTTCCAAACAAGGTTGGTGAATATCGGCTGATTGCCTGCTATACCGTTGTATATAAAATCATCTCCAAAGTGCTCGTAGGGAGACTTTAAAAGGTGGTCGGGGAAGTGATTGATCAAGCTTAAGCAGAATTCATTCTGGGTAGACAAATGACAGATAGCATTCTTTTGGCAGCGGAGCTGATAAAGGGTTATACGTGCAAAAACAACAGTCCTAGATGCATGATGAAGGTTGATCTTAGGAAAACTTATGACTCGATTGATTGGATTTTTTACGTTAGGTTATGGAGGAGATAGGGTTCCCTAAAATTTAATGGTTGGATCATGACCTGTGTCACTTAGGTTTCTTTCTCTATTCTAGTCAATGACACTCCTTTAAAACTCTTTGATGCTGAGAAAGGTTTCGAAAAAGGTGATCCTATTCCCCCATACTTGTTCACCATTGGGATAGAGTATTTGTTAAGGCTCATGCATAAGATGAATGACGACTCGAGCTTTGACTATCATCCAAGATGTAAGAAAGAAAATATTGCTCACCTTTTCTTTGCTGATGACCTCCTCACGTTCTGTCGAGAAAATGTGAAGTCAATAAGTACTATGATGAATACTTTCGACCTAGGGTAAATGTGCACACCAAAAAGCATCTTTTCCGCCTTTTACAAATGAAGGAGGGTGATTTCCCATTCAGATTTCTAAGGGTTTCGTTGCACTCCAAAAAGCTGAATATTAAAGATTTTAGGCCGTTGGTGGACAAGATTGTATACGGAGTCAAGTTTGGGTCCTCTCGGTTGCTCTCGTACACAGGTAGGATTCAGCTTGTTTAAAGCATCATTGGTCGGATGAAAAACTACCTCCCTATAAAGCTGATCAAAATGGTGGAGGATGTGTGCCACTCCTTCATCTGAACTGGTAAACAGTAGTTATTCAGGAAAGTTGAGCTAGTGCGAAGCCAAATGGTTTTGTCTGTTACCGAAAAAAGGATAACCATTGGGTTATATGGGGTCACAACTGCTATATGAAATCGCAAGGATTCCATAATGTGAGAGTTTCTATTCACGCGTTTTGGAGCTTTAAGACAATCATCAACCAAAGAGAAATTGTGGACCAATTAGGGGGATGGGAGATCATAGATAAAGGGGATAAGCTTTCTATTGGGAATTTTTACGATATGCTTATTCCTGATGCACCCAAGCAGCCTTGGGGCATATCATGATCAAGAACATAGCTAGCCCTAGTGCTAGATTCATCATATGGACGGCTATCCATAAAAAGTTGGCAACCAAAGATAGAGTTAGGAAAATGGATGAAGAGTGCGCATGAAAATTATGAGATGTGTAACAATGCAGTCGAATCTACTCAGCACCTTCTCTTTGACAGCCAATATGCCCAAGAAGTTAGAAGTCGCCTCTTTAGTTTTTTTCTCTACAGGTTAGCAAATACTAACTTCCCGAATGAAATTTTTAGGATGAACAAATTGAACAAAAAGAAGACTGATCGAGCTAAACTAATTGTTGGAGTTTAGACTGAGATGAACTACAACATTTAAATGCTTTTAGTTAAGAAAATTTTTGATAACCACTCTTGTAATATTAGGGATATTATCAATGGCATCAATGTTGTTAAAATTGGGATTCTACTTAGAATCGTTTGCAAAGGGAGAATCGAATCGGTAGAACCGAATCGTGGAATCGTACGATTATACAAATAAACTTAAATACATTAAAATATATAGTATCTTATCATTATTATCCGTTTTAAAAGTCTAAATTCATAAATTAAAGTTTTTTTTGACTATATTTTTGAGAATGTAAAGAAAACTTTTAATAATTAATTTAAATCTTCAAACCGATTAAGAAATTTATTATTTAAAAGTTTTCATGAAGACACATTTGAAATTTATTTATATAAGTGAAAGAGACTAGTGAAAGATGGTACATCAGAAAAACTAATAATAATTAATACTAAATTAGTAGAATCGGATCGTTAAATCGAAGAATCGTAGAAACGTGTTATGATTCTACATCTAAATTTTCTTTTTTGGAGAATGAAAATATATCATTGCAACAAACAAAACGTATACAAGCTACAAACACCAAAGGGACTTACCCCAAAGTATAGGTCGCATCAGTATGGAACAGGTGCCCACCTTCTAGGAAGGGTTGCTCAAGCCCAATCTTCACGTACATCTAAAAATTTTATTCCACCTAGAATCTTAAAATTCTACAAGTTTAAGATTCTAGTTACGACTCAAATCGCTCACTTGTTTTTGGATCGTAGAATCGTTTATCAGAATCGGCAATCGCGATTTTAACAACAATGAATGACATTATTTTTAGAGTGTCAGAAAGGGTGAGCAATAGAATGCGAGAAATACTTATAACTAGATAGGAGTTTTTATTTTGGGGGTTTCATGGAGCTATTGCTCTCCAATTTTTGTCTGAGCGAAGGCTAACTTGGGGGGTTTCTAGTTGGAGTTAATATCCAGCTAGAGCTTGTATTCCATTTTTTCTTTTGATATATGATACAAATTACTTGCCAATATATATATATATATATATATATATATATATAAAAGGTAGTAACGCGTATTTTTTAAGTTTCTAGTTTTTCAAATACTTATGATACTACCATTGAAATATGTACCTGGAAAGCTATTTACGGAAAAAACTAAAACAAATGTACCTGGAAAGCTATATATGTACCCATGTTTATAATTTTCACCACTAAAAATAGGCTTCAAATGTGCGTAACTGTTATTTTAATCTTTTTTTACTTATTAATATTAATGAAAACTTTAGTAGACATGTATAATGTTACATTGTGAAACACATTGCTGCCATATAGAATTTTTCTCATTTTTAATTGGATTATCGTAAAGCCTAGTTGCCTAGGGTTTTTCATTCATAGAAAACTATGACCATGATATAGATAGGAAAGGAAGGCGGTAACTCATACCCATAAGGCTTTAAAGGAGAATGGACCCAAAAACTTATCGGCTAGAGAAAAATCCTCAGTAAAAAAAGGTTCCTGCAACCAAATGAACCGACTGAAACTAAATCTACAAGTTTGCATCTAACCACACAATTTGTCCACTCTAGAGGAAAAGCTTGAGAAAATCTAATTTTAAATATTCTGATATACTAATTTTAAGACTTAAAAGGACAATTTCAAAACTTAAAAATCCAATTTTAAAACTTAAAAGGTCAATTTAGTTTTTAATGTTAACATCAATGTTTAAGTCATCCTACTTTAAAGTTAAAATGAGAATTTTAAGTCTAGCAATTGGTCTTTTAAGTCTTAAAATTGGTTTTTTAAGTATTCAAATTGAACTTTTAACTTTTTGAGTCTAGAAATGTAAAATTCCATAATTTAAATTGTGAATTTTAAATCATTGAAATTGTTCTTTTAACTCTTCAAATTGGTCTTTTAACTCTTAAAATTAACATTTTAATTTGTAAAATTGGTAATAAAAAAAAATATGCAATTAGGTCGGCCCAATAAGACGCGTCTTACAAGTGAGACAGTCTCACCCAAGTTTTTGTGAATCATAAATAATGTGAACCCATCTATGTATCTACTTTAATGTGTCAGCAAGCCTGTATGAGACCGTTTTACCGTGAGACGGGCCCATACAAGCAACCCAAAGTGAAACTTATATCGTAGTTACCTAAATTAGAACAATTTTTTTCATTAAATTTTAAGAAATTCAAAATTGGGTCAGCTCATATTAACCTGTCTCACGATAAGACGGTCTTAATAAAGAACTTATCATCATGTGTGCTCTCACGTAGTGTAAAATCTAAATTCGTCACTAATTGATTCTGAAGAGCAAGCCCAAGCCCAAGACCAGGCCCAGCCCAAGTCAAGCATTGCTTTTCCATGTATCCGTACTAGGCCAGTGCAATGGGTCGGATAAGGGTCGGGTCGGGCTCTAGTAGAAACAGGTCGGGTCGGGTCGGGCCTTACAAAAAAGTTTCGGGCTTTAGACGGGTCGGGCCCATCAAGCCCAACCTGGCCCGACACATTTATATTACTCAGGGGCGGATCTATATTTAGTCAATGCTGTCAATTGACAGCATTTGACTTATATAGATGCTCAATTCCTATTATATGTTGATGTTGAAAGTCTCTCAGTTGGTAAATGTTTTGGTATTTGACAGCATATACCCAGGTTCAATTCCTCATAACAACAAATTTTAATAATTTTTTTTTCTAAAACTCATCCCAATTTCGAAAACCCATTCCCCAGTTCCCATCCCACGCCCTTTCCCACTTCCCAGATCTGAGACGCATGACCTCCTCTCCTCCTTCACTTCGGCAAGGCACCACCGGAAACTCGTGTCGTGTGCACTGTGCAGGGTTAAACATTGTTTCTTGTTTCTTGACATTCTTTGTTCATTCATGATTTTTTATTTTTGGTTTGTGTTAATTTGTTAATTTGTTAAATAAATGATTGTGTTTTACAGAGTTAGAAATGGATAGGTATTTCAAAACAGTGGTTTCTCGATCACATTTGGGATCTAGCTCAACATTAGAAAATTCACCAAGTCCTCTTAGTGTAGAGTTGGATGCTTTTATTGCTAATTTTTCTAATGATTTTGATGCATTGGCCATTGATATTCTTAGTGTAGAGTTGGATGCTTTTATTGCTAATTTTTCTAATGATTAGCGGTTTTCAGACTTGTGAACCCTGGGTGAACTCTCCAAAGTTTTAGTACATTCTGGTTTGCATAAGTCATGCCCATACTTTTATAAGCTTTTGAAGCTAGCATTGATTTTGCCAGTATCCACAGCAACTGTCGAAAGAGTGTTTTCTGCGATGAAGATTATTAAGATTGAGTTACTCAACAGGATAGCTGAAGTAAATGAAACAGTTGTAACTTATTTTGAATGTGATTTTTTACATTGTTCGTCAAATGATGATATTATGCGTCGTTTTCAGAATATGAAAACTCGACAGAGTCAATTACCATAATTAAAACGTTGATGTATTTTTTTAATGTTATCGTTATCGACAGCATTTGATTATTTTCTAGATCCGCCCCTGATATTACATATGCAAAAAATAAAATAAAATAAAAAAACCCAAATAATAATGATAATAATAATATTATCAAGTTCCAAATTTTGTATTACTGTTGAACTGAATAGTAAACAGAATAGTTAGAGGGAACTTCCAATACTCAAAAACACTATTGAAATTGGAACAAAAAATTGAAACTTCCAATCCTCAAATTTTGTAATACAACACCAGCTTTTAATAGTCAAAGTTATCCTACCAGTACGAAAGCAAACTACTTCAGATTTACATTCTCCGAATAAAGATTGAGAAAGTCTAGATCCACTATTGAAATTGGAACTCCTGAAACAAGCTCATCGCCAGAGCTCTAAAGCTACTACTGCAATATATTCTCCACACAAGTTGGCACCACTGAAGTGAATTCTTCAAAAACAGCAAACATACACAAGAACATAACATAAGAAGCATTATTTCAGGTCTAGGAACAAAAATATAATTTATGCTAACAAAAACATGATTATCTAATATGAAGAGCTAGAATCCTCATTTTCATCATTTGTTTTCTCATCAATTGTTTCTTCATAAGATTTTGAATCATATTCCAAGTCTATAGGAATGTCATACTCATCACGACGCCAATCTTGCATACATATGAGAGCTTGTACAGTTTTTGACTTCAAAGAACTACGTTTAGGAGAAAGTGTTTTCCCCCCAAGACTAAAAGCAGATTCCGAAGCTACTGAACTAACTCGAATGGTTAGAAAATCTCGTGCTAACAATGCTAACTCCGGATATTTTGCAGCACTTTGTTGCCAATATTTTAACACATCAATGTCCACGTTGACGTTAAGCTCTACCTCTTCTAGATATGAGTCTAGTTGTGATTTTTTAGCTTGAAATCTGAAAGATAGTGGGGTATAACTATCATAATCATCTAATAAGTTATCATGGTCAAGCCCAGTATTCAAAGGAGGGGTAGGAACTACAGGGGATGTGGAAGATCGTGACTTATATTCCTCAAACAATGACCTCAAAGTATCCAATACTTCATCCACTCGAATCATCCCATCAATCCGCCTATACACTTTTACCAAACAATACTCAACTAATTTTAGCTTAAATTGAGGATCTAGAATTGCCGCACAAGATAGATGCAAGTTGTATTCCTTCCAATATTTGTCAAATTTTGTTAACATAGGATCCACAATAGATGATAAGAACTGATGGGGGCTTTTTTTCGTTCTGAGTAAGTGGTTATGAATCAACCATGCACCCTTAAAATATAAAATTGAAGTTGGAGTTTTGACGGCTGAAAACATACATGTCATATCATAAAAATTGTTCATAAACTTATGCATAGCCGCTAACTTGTCCCAATCAGCATCCGATAGCACACAATTGTTGAAAGAAACATGTTTTAACCCCAAGTAAATCAAAACATCTTTATAAAACAAAACATTATCAATCATGTTAAAGGTTGAATTCCAATGCACTTTCATATCGATATTTAACTTTCTTTTAACATCAAGATTGAAAATCTTTTGCACAGCCTCATAAAAGATTTTGCTTATGGTAGAAGATTTTGAAATCTTCTTTACTAATTTTCGAACAGTTTCTAAAGTATCATCCATAAGCTCTAATCCTGTTTGGACAATTACAATATTAACATAAGCACAACATTTCACATGAAACATTGCTCCACCAAAAACCAACATTCCCCTTGATAAAAATCTCGTTTTCAAATTTGATATCATAACATCATTGTAACTAGCATTATCAACGGTCAAACTAAGAACAATATTATCAATCTTCCATTGATTCAAAAACATGAAAATTTCATCAAATATCTTTTGTCCATCATATGGAGGAGAAATAGATCGAAACCTAAGGATTCTCTTATGTAATTTCCAACTGTTGTCAACAAAATGCGCCGTTATACAAATTTAGTGTTGCCAACTATGCTTTGACTTCCAATCATCCGTAGTTAGACAAATTAAGCCAGGAACATTTACTAACATAATTTGCAATTTTTCCCTATCACAAAAATATTGAGAAAAAAGATCCCTATTCACTACTACATAATTGGTTTTAGGTAACACCCAAAAAGTGTAACCTAAAGTTCTTAAAGTGTTACTATAGACCTAAGGTAACACTTTTTTGGATGCTACATCTAGCGGTGTTACCTATTCTATTAGGTAACACTTTTACATGCATATAGTAACACTTTTAAAAGTGTTATTTTAAATAACTTTAAGTAACACTTTTTTTCCATATGTATCATTTTCATAGTGTTACTTATCATTTCTTATCTAACACTTTTTAATAATTAAGTATCATTTTTTGATCTCATCAATTAAGCTATTGTAACACTTTTCAATAATGTATCACTTTGAATTACTTTATGTATCACTTTGTTGAAGATTAGGTAACATTTTTTCACATTAGGTAACACTTTTTCATTTAATCAATTAAGCTAATGTAACACTTATAAAAAACTAAAATTTTGTAATTAAATGTTGCTCAAACGAATCGAACACGCAATCTGTGTGCCCCAGCACCTCTGATATTGATTTGCACCCACTGCCAACTGAGATGCATGATATTAGAGATTTGTTTTTGAAATCAAATGTATGTATTCTTGTTTGGAAACAACTATAAATACATACCAGGCCACACTATATAATCTTAATACATACCAGGCCACACTTTTTTTCTTCTTTGCTTAATATTGTTTATTTGGTGTGTTCATAGTCGATACATATCACTTTGCATGTCCTCAGTAGCTTTGTTCTGGGAACATCTAGTTGCTAAAAGTTTCCAAGGTCAAAGTCATAGTGGAAAACTTTATGAAATGTTCCCATCAGTTATTTTTATGAAAGGTCAACAACACTAGCAGGTATTTTCACGTTCCCATCAGTGATTTTGAATATCATTGATGCTAGTGGAAAACTTTATGAAATGTTTGTTCCTTCATATATTGTTAGCTGATGGCATACTAAGCTTATTTTGGAAGTTTGCAGAGGATGTAGATTGTACAATTAACTGAAGAATAGTGATAAAGATTAATAGGTAGTAACTTAGCTGTTTTGTTTTAAATTTTTAAGACTAATTTTACTAAATACTCAAAGGACAAAAGTTGATGTTTGTGCCTCTACACATGTAAGATTAGGATTATGTTTTGGCTGCACTAGTTGCATATTGCTTCCTATGTGGACAAAGCACTGAAGCTTTGTGTTCAATGGTTTTGTAATTGCTATCTGCGTTGACTATGCTTTGAGGTGTTGTGTTCATTGGTTACGTAATTGCGTATCTACGATGACAAGTATTCCAACTCGGTCTCAAACTTTGGTTTTGTTACTGAAATTCAGTCGAACGAACATTGCTTATGTGTGTAAACTGTAACTCGAGTAGATAAATGGAATTGGGAATGTGTTTTTTGGTGGGTACTGGGCCTGGGGATCTTGATCTTTTGACTTTAGAAGCTTTGAAAATAATTCAATCTGCTGATCGTTTCACTTTAAAAGCTTTTGAAAATAATTCAATTCGCTGATCTATTGCTGTATGACCGCCTTGTATTCAATGATGTTTTGGATTTGGTGGTTCCCAATGCAAGGCTTTTGTATGTTGGTAAGAGTGCTGGGTACCATAGTAGAACTCAAGAAGAAATACATGAGCTTTTGTTGAGTTTTGTTGAAGCCGGTGCTAATGTTGTCAGACTTAAAGGAGGAGCTCCTCTTGTGATCAGGGCCGTCCCTGACATTTTAGAGGCCCTAGGCCAAATCATAAATGAGGCCCTCGTATATGATATACTTGGATAAAAGTTTCTAACCATAACTTTTATGTATTCAATTGATTGATAATTACTTTATTATGGGTTTGTTCAAATACTTCTTTGAAGTGTAGACATAGAAAAAAGAAATATAAATTGTAGTGCATTTATTGAAATGGGCCCCATCAGCCACTACTCTTCATCTTTAATGTGTTTTAAGTGTTTTTGACCCTGGCATTATATATGTAATTTCTATGAGTTCATAAGGCTAATTGTGACTTTTTCAATGTAAAATTTTAAAAAACAAAATTTCTTTCTTCAACCTCTTCTTTCTCCCTGCTTCAACTTTCCAAAAACCAGTGGACTACCGCTGTTCATCATCTCCATTACTACGGACCTTCTGACTTCGAAATGGGGCACCTTTGTATGTTGGGCCCTGGGCGGCGGCACTCCTCGCCTATCCCCAACGCCGGGCCTGCTTGTGATGTAATGGATGCTTAACGTTTAGAATTATTGGATGCTTAACGTTTAGAATTAATGGCAAACATGGACAGGATTAGACATGGATATTTTCTTGTGGTGAACAATGACTATACCCACTGGGACATGTATGCAATTGGAGGAAGTGCAGCTCCTACAATAAATAGCGAAGGCAACAGATTCCTTGCTCCTAATGACCCAAATAACAAGGAGGTAAGCTTTCTTAATCAATCTACATTTTTATGTTAGATTTGTTATTTCCTATTCTAATGAATTTTGTTTGATTTGCTGTAGATTTTTGCTGTTGATATTCATATTGTGACCAACAAATTATCTTTTGCGAAGGTCTCGACACTAAAGTAGATAATGCAACATAATAACAACAAATTTGGAATACAATATCATAACATTAAAAGAGACAAAAAAAAAATAAAAACAATACTATTTGATATTTGGTCCCTTTAAACGTTATGATTTGTCTTGTTCGCTATTAATAAAAGCGAACAAAGTCGTGGTAAATTTGTTTTTCTTTAGGTTAATGTTAGTAATAGCAAACAATCCATAACCTTAGGTTAGGTTTGGATATAGAGACATTTAGTTCAGAAATTAATGTTTTGAGAAACTTATTTTGGAATGTTTTTTTAAAACATGTTTATTTATTTCTTTTTTCATATAATAGACCGTCAAGTTTCAATTCCAATTTGGGCCTATTTAGTGTCAGTATTGTGGGCCGGCTTGCTGAACGAACTTATATTTTCATTAACTACTCTAGTTGGCTACTCCCTCATTTTCATGGGTTTTCCCAACTTCAATTGTTGTACAAGTCAAGGAAAGTCAGAAAAATAGGTTAAATATGTAAAAAAGCAATGTATTGATAAGAAATAAAGATAAGTTTAATAATAAAGTAGAATTAAATAAAAGTGTAAAATAAAATAAGAATTGACTACAATTTATGGAAGTGACCAAAAAAATGGTGCAAACTCGGTGATTAATAACTTTAGATTAATAACTGTTTTTTTGCACTATATTTCTGTTTCATTTGTCTTATTAATTTTACGAGCAACTTTAGATTAATAACTGTTATTTATCAACTTGGCAAATCACACTCATAAGGAGAAATTTAATAAGGTGACATTTTTAAAATTGTAATTTAGTTTTTTTGCGTTTTGCATATTTTTATTAATATATTTTTGGGAAATTGCACGTGTTAACCCTAGTGTTTTGAGTTTTTCCATGTGGTAACCAAAACTTTTAAAAAATCCATGCAGTAACCCTGAGATTTACGTAATTGTTCTATCATGACCTTTTTGCACATAAAAGCATTAGCAAACATTACTTTCGAAACTTAAAGATTGTTGTACGCCTATTTATGCGACTTACCATTTCAAATTGTTAGAGTAGGCTAACGAATGCGGAAGTGTGGGCCTAAAGGTGGCATAAAAGGTTAATGATCATGGCTTGAAGGTGTACTAATGAAACTTGGTTATATGCAAGTATTAAGGTGATTTAAGCAATAAAAGTAAATAAAACATTAACACCAAGATTTAAGGTGGTTTACCATTAAAGAGCCTATATCCACCATCCTAGGCTAGTGTATCATTATGTGTTTAAAGGATAATAGAAGCTTCACCATAAAATTTAGCTTTTTGCGACATTGGATTTAGTGACATTAAAAAAATGTCACTGATTCATATTTTTAGTGTAATAATTATTGGTTTTTATTTTAAGTTTCACCATAAAGTGATTTAGCGACACTTAATTTGGTCTTTACTGGCATATGTAATTGTCACTAAAGTCTATAGTGGCATTTGTGAAAAATGTCACTAAATCCTATGTCGCTAAAAGCTTTAGTGTGACTTTTTAATATGCTTCTAAAGGGTCTGATAAATCTCACTAAATCCTCTATATACACTATAAGAAATTTGAAATAGTGACATTTAAATTAAATTTCACTAAATATATCCCACTAAAAGCAAAATGTGTTGTAGTGTGAGAGCGCATTACAATGTTGAAGGAATTACATCAATGGAGAGTAGTATGTGTGAGCATTACATGGAGTAGAGAATTAAAAGAGTATATGCTAAGGATAATGGGAGGCTCAAGCTCTTGGCTTGGCTTTACACTATACAATAAAGCACTACGCATATAAATAAGCCAACGGGGAACTTGGAAAGCTAAAAAAAATCAGAATTTAGAAGCAAGGAAACAACAGGTGCAAGGTTGTTTCTGACAGTCTTTTTCAGCTTGTTGCACAGTCTTCAAGGTCCCCTATAGTCTCCCATAGCTTTATCTAACTTGTGTGTACTACATTGCCTTATGTATCAATGACAAACTCATGTGAAATACTCCATAGCTTTGTTTTATGCTCACAATAAGAGTGTGTACTACTTCATGAATTAGAGTGTCCATTACCACTCAAATAACATGGTTAAGGTCTAATAATCTTAGTTTGTTACTCTAACCTTTAAGACTAAATTCTTCAACTCTATAATTGCCATTTAATCATAGGACTAATTAACACAAGACTCAAGTCACACTTCTTTCAATGTCCACCTTGACTTGAGTCAATCAAATAAAGATCACCTTTAACAAAACACAAATCCGACAACACTCAAAATGAACATTTAACCAAAGGCACTAAAGCATACTTATGCATCAAGATGACCATATGCAAATGTCTTAAAAAGACTCAAATAGAGTACACACCAAAAGACTTACAAAGTCTTGCAAAATCAACCAAGAACACCAAAAACTTGTTGATACGAAGTTGTATCAAAAGAAAACACCTTTTTGCTCAAACAATAAATTTGCCTCAAATTATGGTTCTTTAACAAAACAAGATACTTGGATTAAGTTTGTGGAAACATGAATGCCAACAACTATGAGCATGGTGCCAAACAGGATGTTTCCACAAAAATTGGTTCCATCAATGTCTATAATGAACCCACCACCATCAGGGGTCTATGATTGTTGGTTACATATATAACTTGTTGTTAGTTACTAACGTGTACTGTTTGTTTCTTTGTTGATGGCTTGTCTTTGATGGCCCAGCTATGACACGTTGGTCTATGACATTACGTTGAGCAGCAGGGGGATATGTGTGAGAACCTTGACGCGTGCCATGTTATAATTGTTTTGACTCTACATGTGGTTATTGAATTGAATTTGTGTATGTTTTTGGCTTGAGGCGCGTGTCCTCCTTTTGATGTAATTCGTTCCGCTTCAAAGATTCATTTCGTACAACCTTTTATATTTCGTTATTTTACCTTGAATGACTTGTAAAGTATAGGTATGTTTTGGAAAACCCAAGTGTTTATATGGGAGCCACGATCCATGCTTAGCATGTCGACAGAGGTTTTGGCGATGAACTTTCCGCTGTGATTTTTGTTACAAGGCTATTGATGCCTCTTCATGATGGTTTATTTATTGGTAAGTTCTTTTGGTGCGTCTAATTTCAAGGCAAATGCTGCCGAAATTTCCGTACGATTTTGTTTAGAAGTTTTTCTATAATCACTTAAATCAAACTTGAATTCTTTTATTTTATTTTATTTTAAATGTAACAACCGAATTTCCTCCGTTCGTTTTCAGTTTTGGTTCCGTTCAGGGGGGTCAGAAGTTCAGAGGTGTTACAGGTTGTTACTAGAGCCAGTGGTTCCTATCTTTCCTAAACGCTTCGTGTTTACTTTAATGCTTATTCTTTTTGTTTTCGAAGTTAATTTGTTTTGAGAGTATGGATAGACATGGGTTAGGTACATTTTATATACGCATTCGTTTTGAGTATTATTGCACATAAAATTTACATGTTTATGCCTATGATCTTTGCGATGATTGTATTGGATCTTTATAATGGATTTGTTGTGACTTAACAAATGACATTTTATTAATTGTAATTTTAAGCATGAATTATGGTTGTAGGAGCAAATATTGCAAGTTATGAGTTGTGTAAAAGGCTTCATTTTTTTTTGTACATATCCTAATTAAGCTAGTGTACCGTTGTTCGTACTTACCTTCATCTGGATGGCTATATAACTTTCAACCTTATATTAGTTGATTATGTGCTTATGTTTCATTGGTTAGTAGTTTATGTCAATATTATTTAGATAAGCTAATTAGTTCATTTTTTTTAGTGAAGTTAATGACTAGTTATTTCGTAATAAGGTTGAATTTCATGCATAACAAGTATGTATACCTAGTTGAAATTAGTATACAAAGAGTGTTCTTGGCGATAAAGCATATTATCTTAACGAATTGTGAACATCTTTCGATGTTGAAACTTTTGCTTGTAAGGAAATGCCTCCATTGTCTAGTCAACGTTTGAGGAAACGCTCGACAAACTAAGCCTTACGAGAACTAGTCATGGAGCTGGCCGAGGAAAGGAGATCTAGGTCTGCGCCGGATGTTGAGACGACGACCTCCATAAGCAAGAGCATCTCACAGAACAAACCCCCTGTGTTCACAGGAGCTCAGAACCCGCAATTTTAGAGAACTGGTTACGAGAATTTGATAAGATTTTCAACGTGGTGCAAGGCCTTAAGCATCTGAGAGTGGACCAAACTTGTTTCTACCGACAAGAAGAAGCTGATTACTGGTGGTCCAATGCCCAAGATAACTTGAAGAGTGATCCACAGGAGCCGTTGCAATGGAAGGAGTTCAAAAGGATGATTCTGGAAAAATCTTACCCACCTCATGTCAGGAAGCAAAAGTCCAATGAATTTTCAAAGCTCGAGATGCGTGAGTTAACAGTTGACGAATACTATAAGAAGTTCATGCAGTATGTGAAATATTGCCCTGATGACGTCCCTTCCGAGGAGCAGAGGATGCAACGTTTTGAATTAGGGCTGCGATGTGCTTGTTTTAGAGCACGTTTACCGCCCTATTTTTGGTGTCGAGTCTCGCCATCTTGTGTCCGAGTGTTTTGAGATTGATTAGGTGATTTTTGGAGATTTCGAGGGCGTTTGGCATACAGTCGAGACTAAGGCGTTGTTCCCGGAGCTTCACCGCGACCAAGTGGGACTGTCCCATGACCCCGGCATAGCTCGTGAGATTGAGAAAAGAATCAAAGTCCTCAAAGAAGGAAACAACAAGACATTTGGTCGAATGAAGGCTCCCATTCGGGCGAATGAGAGTCAGGCGCTCCACAGCAATTTTGCAAAACTTATTGGAAATGCCGAATGCACAACATTCGGGCGAAGGAGCACCATTCGGGCGAATGAGACATATATTCGGGAAAATGGTCTTCAGAGAACAAAGTGCCTAGAAACTCAACTGAAATACCGAATGCACAATATTCGGGCGAAGGTGCTACATTCGGGCGAATGCCCCTGTACATTCGGGCGAATGTGTCTGTTTTTGCGTAACAGTCTTATTTTCAATTTTCAGCCTTCGAGGGCCCTTTTATAATTTCGTAACACTCTTGTTTTAGGGGTATATATACCCATATTGTTGTAGCTTGAATTCTATTCTAGTTTTAACCCTAAACATTCCCTAGTAGACTAATCTCTTGGCTTCCATTTTCTCTAGTTTTCAAAAGCCTAGCTTTTATTTCCCTAGTTTGATATTTCTCTTAAATCAATCAAGTCATTGGCTTATGGATGTAACTCTTTGCTACTTTTGTTGATGATATCTTCTACACCCTTTGAGGTTTTTTTTATGGTATGGGTATCTTTCTTTTATTTATTTTTAGAATCATTTAATGTTGTTGGTAGTTGCTCTTAAACGCTATTCATGATTATTTTCTCTTTATGGTGATTGTGTATTTGGATTGTTTGAATATCTAGAATAGAGTTGCTTCTTTTAGGTTCTTATTCCTCTTGTTTTCTTTGTTATTGCCTATTATTGCTTTTATTGTTCACATAGAAGTCTTCCATGTCTAATTTCTTGTTCTTGTGGGATATTATACTTAGTCTTTCCTTCATGATGTGTGAGTAGTTCCTTTGAGTTTGATTGGTGAAACCCTAGAGTTGGAAACCCTTAGTCATGAGTTAGGGTTTAGTTGAAACCTATTCAATCATCACAATGATTCACCTTGAATCTCGTCCTGCCACTCCCAAGGAGACATAGGGCGATTATAGGTCGTTCGATCGGTCCTAGAGCCGTCAACTTCCTCTCATCATTGAATCAGTTGATGATTGAAGGCCATTAACCAACCCTAATGCATGAATGATTGCGGTACCTCTCTAGGGTGGAACCAATCACTCTCGCCTTTTCTCTCCTTGATTCAATCTTAGTTTTAATTAGTTTCATTCATCTTTGCACCCTTAAACCCCTATATTGAAACCATTTGTTTAACTAACCTTGTCCCTGTGGTTCGACCCCTTACCTCTACTATACTTGTGTAGAGTTAGGGCAATATAAATATAGTTTGTGTAACCGGATTTTAATGTACGACCCTAAAAACGATTATCAAAATGGCGTCATTGCCGGGGAAAAGGCGTTATATTTAAGCTAGTGTAGATCTTGATATAGTTTTCTTTATTTTGTCAAATATTCTTTGCTTGTTACTACTTACGTGTGGTTGGCAGTTTTGTCAGCATGCGATATAGCACACGCAGGTCCAATCAACCGTTAGTACCGTTCAATCCTGAGGTCCAACGCGTAGGAAGGCCTATCCCACGACCACCTCCCAATCCTACTGCTACTTAAATGGCCGACGAGCATCAATTGTTCGGCCAATTTGGGACACCTGGGTCCCAAGAGTTCCCTAGAGGGGTGGTATTTCCTGTGGCCGCGAACCCATTCCAAATCTGCCCTCAGTATCTAAGGATGGTGAAGGAAAAACCATTAGTGGGTTGAAAAATGAGTGCCCGCTCCAACACCTTGATACATTCTCTGAGACTTGTGGATTAGGTCCGCAATGCCCCAACAATCCAGACTACGTCAAGCTACATCTCTTCAGATTGGGTTTGGCGGGTGATGCCAAAGATTGGTATGATTGTATAGAGCCGAATTCCATCACCACCTGGAGCCAACTGAAAACTGCTTTCCTAGAGAGATTCTACCCAACCTTGAGAACCCATGATTGGCGGAAGAAAATAGTCGCTTTCACACAAGACGATGAGGAAAACCTAACTGCTGCATGAAGTAGGTTTAAGAGGATGATAAGAGCTTGCCCCCACCATGAGTATGGAGAGAACCATCTTAACACATTTTCCTATGATGGCTTAAACGACTCTGCCAAGGCACTTCTAGACGCAGCAGTGGGCGGTCAACTCTCTAAAATTCCTTGCAATCAAGTGAAGGCCAAGATCAAGGATGTCGCCAAAAACCATTGTTGGAGTGGAACGAGAAGCAAAGGGTTGCCTAGAGGGATGATCGATATAAGCAACCTAGACACCATCAGTGCTAAAATTGAAGCGGTCCTAGACAAGAAGCTATCCAAGCTAAACCTCGCCGCTAGTAATTCTAATGCCTCATCCGCTCGCGAAAAACATTTAGCTTATGCCATTTGCGGAGGAACCAACCATGATACCTCATATTGCGGGGGCACACTCTCTGAACATGTAGCCGCGGTGGGATATGGATCTTACAATCAAGATGCTCCGGTGATGAATTATGATGGGTATGGGTACAATCCAGAGAATGTAGCAGCTGTGGGGTACAAAAACCAAGTTCAAGGGTACGGTTAACAGAGTTTCTTCAACAACCCATATAGACCCCCCTACAATCCCAATGGCAATCAAGGAAACTTCAGTCCGGGATACAACCGAGGTAACCAAAGTGGGTACAACCCCCAAAACTTCCATAGGAATCAACCTAGTGGGAGCGGATCTAGACCTAGTTCGATTAGGCCCTCGGGATTTAATTAAGGAACTAGAGGCAACACAAATCTTCTTTTCCCGTCTACACAACCTTCATCCGGAAACCTCCAACCGCAACAAGGGCAAGCAACAAGTAGTGACTTCTTAGCATCTCAGATGAGCACCCTTGTTCAAATCAATCAATCACTCATGCAACAAATGCAACAACTCCAAACACAAGAAAAGTTGTTTAAGTCTCAACTTGCCCAAATTGGAACACCTACTCCACCATTGCTATTTCCACCTCACCCTCAACCTAACCCGACTACACAACCTCAACCTCCACCTCAAAACCCCAACCCGAACCATCACACTGCTAAGGCCATCCATTTAAGATCGGGAACTCAATACAAAGAGCCGTCGGTTATGTTAGAAGATAGGGGGAAAACAAATGAAGATGAGGGAGAGCATGAAGAGGAGTTAAGAGGAGACGACTTATGTTAGAAAGATGAAGGCGAGAGAGTGAGAGATTTTGGAGCGAAAAGAAAGGCGAGGGTTGAAGAAAGAAAGAGGCTTGAGCGATTGTATGCTCCTCCACTACCCTTCCCTTATAGGAGAGTGGACAAGCAACTAGATGAGAAGTTCAAGAAGTTCCTAGAGCACTTGCAAAAGATGGAGATGAAGATCCAATTCTTAGATGTGATGGCACAAATGCCCAAGTATGCCAAGTTTTTGAAAGATTTGCTCTCGAACAAGAAGAAGCTAGAAGAAGAGTTGATAAATCTTCCCCATCAAGTGAGCTCTATTCTACAAGGGAGTATGCCCAAAAAAGAGAGAGATCCCGGTCCTTACAATCTACCGGTGAAGTTGGAAAATTTGGAGCCTAAAGGAGCGCTTGCCGATCTAGAAGATTCTATTAGCTTGATGCCGCTATCTATCGCCAAGAGGCTACACTTTAGCCTAAGAAACTCAAGGAAAACTATTCAATAGGCGGATAGAAGCATAAAATTACCATGTGGAGAGCTTGATGATGTCCCTATTCAAGTGGGTGATCTTGTGGTTCCTTGCGATTTCGTGGTCATAGATATGGAAGAAGACCGATACACTCCTCTCATCCTAGGGAGAGCCGTCTTGAAAACCCTTAGATCTGTGATAAATTGCCATGATGATACCATAACTGTGGAGGTAGCTCAAAGGAAGTTGGTTTTCAAAATCTCCCCATTCATGAGAAAGCCCATGGTGGAGCAAGTCAACCGGATTGATTGTATAGATGAGGATTATGAGGAGTTTCGAAGGGAGTGTAGTATGGAGTACCTGAGTGAAGAAGAATTTTCATTATGTGATGAGGAACATTGCGAGGGGTATGTGTGGGAAGAGTATTTTGAAGATGAGACCGAAGGATGAATAAGCGACCAAAATAAGTTTGAGCAAATTTGTGTGGCTAAGGAGGGAAATGATGATGAGGGGCAAAGTTCTATGCCTCCCCTCAAGGTAAGTTTGAAACCCCTACCCCCTAGTCGTAAATATGCTTATCTTCATGTTGATGAGAACAAGCCCATCATTGTGAGTTCTGAGCTTGATGACACTTCTTTAGAAAAATTGTTTGCTTTACTCAACAAATATAGAAGTGTCATTGCGTACTCGCTTGACGATATTAAAGGAATTAGTCCGAGGCTGGTCATGCATAGGATACAGTTGGATGATGAGCATTTCTCCTCTATTGAACCTCAAAGGAGGTTGAACTCTAACATGAAGGAGGTGGTTAAAGAAGAAATTCTTAAACTCCTAAAGGCCGGCATCATCTACTCGATTTCTGACAGTAGATGGGTTAGCCCTGTTCATGTTGTTCCCAAGAAGGGAGGAATGACCATCATCGAGAATGACAAGGGTGAGATGATCTCCACTAGAACCACCACTGGGTGGAGAGTTTGCATTGATTACAGTAGGCTAAATAAAGCCACGAGGAAGGATCATTTCCCTTTGCCATTCATTGATGAGATGCTTGAGAGATTAGCAAGGCACAAGTACTTTTTCTTTTTGGATGGTTATTCGGGGTTCTTTCAAATACCCATTCACCCGGATGACCAACAAAAAATGACATTTACTTGTCCTTTTGGGACCTTTGCTTATAGAAGGATGCCCTTTGGATTCTGCAATGCACCATCTACTTTTCAAAGGTGCATGTCTTCTATCTTTTCTGATATGTTGGAGGATTTTATGGAGGTTTTCATGGATGATTTTTCTGTGGGGGGTTCGTCTTTTGACACTTGTTTGGTTCACCTTGAAAAAAGCTTTAAGAAGGTGTCAAGAGACGAACCTCGTCTTGAATTGGGAGAAGTGCCACTTTATGGTGCAAGAAGGGATATTTCTTGGCCATAAAGTGTCCTCTCGTGGCATCGAGGTCGATCCCGCCAAGATTGATGTTATTAGGAACCTCCCCGTACCCACCACGGTCACAGGGGTTAGGTCTTTCCTTGGGTATGCGGGATTCTATAGACGGCTCATCAAAAGATTTTCAACTATTGCTAAAACTTTAAATGAATTACTCCAAAAAGAGGTTGAATTTCTCTTTGATGAACGTTGCCTCGATGCCTTTATTCATTTGAAGCAAGCTTTGATCTCTGCCACTATCGTGAAGGCTCCTGACTGGAGCTTGCCTTTTGAACTAATGTGCGATGCCAGTGATGTTTCTGTAGGTTCAGTGCTTGGACAAAAGAAGGAAGGAAAGCATCACGTCATATGCTACATTTAGCAAGACTCTAGATCAAGCACAAATAAACCACACCACTACTGAGAAGGAGATGTTGGCGGTGGTTTATGCTTTTGAGAAACTGCGCCAATATATCATATGTTCTAAGGTTGTTGTATACACGGACCACTCGGCATTAAAGATTTTGATGGCGAAGAAGGATGCTAAGCCGAGGTTGCTCCGTTGGGTGCTCTTACTCCAAGAATTTGATTTTGAGATGAAAGATAGAAAGGGGACATAAAATGTAGTTGCGGATCATTTGTCTCGCATACCGACAATCCCCCACGACTCCTCGCCCATACGAGACGAGTAGATTGAGGATAGCTTGATGATGGCTTTAGT
Organism: Amaranthus cruentus; assembly: GCA_019425755.1. Classification (NCBI taxonomy): domain Eukaryota; kingdom Viridiplantae; phylum Streptophyta; class Magnoliopsida; order Caryophyllales; family Amaranthaceae; genus Amaranthus; species Amaranthus cruentus. The sequence goes on along the minus strand of CM033458.1, from coordinate 7,440,472 downwards.
TGTTAGGAAGGCTCTGTGGTTTGCCGACATTGCCAACTTCTTGGCTTGTGGGGAGTTACCTAAGTTTGAGTCTAGAGCTATGAAGAAGACATTTTTTGGGAAGGTTGGTAATTTCTTTTGGGACGATCCGTATATTTGCCATCTCTGCGCAAATGGTGTCATCCGTCGCTGTATAACTGAGGAAGAAGTCCCCAAGGTCCTTGCTCATTGCCATTTCTTATGCTTGTGGGGGACATCATGGAATCACCAATACCGCCGCAAAGGTTCACACGTCAGGTTTCTATTTGCCTACATTACATAACGATGTGGAAGAGTTTGTGAAGAGCTGTGAGATATGCCAAAAAGTGGGTGATATTTCCATGAGGAATGAGATGCCTCAAAACTACATCCTTGAGTACGAGATATTCCATTGTTGGGGTATCGACTTTATGGGTCCTTTCGTATCCTCTTGTTGAAATCAGTACATCTTAGTGGGGGTAGATTACGTGTCTAAGTGGGTGGAGGCCATTGCGACGCCCACGAATGATCACAAAGTCGTAATGAGGTTGTGTAAGAACGTGATCTTCCCTAGGTTTGGTGTTCCAAAAATCGTTATAAGCGACGGAGGCTCCTATTTTGCGAAAAGTGAGTTCAACAACTTGTTAAAGAAGTATGGAGTCGTGCATAAGGTCGGTGCAACGTACCATCCTCAAACCCAAGGGCAAGTGGAGGTAGCCAATAGGGAAATCAAGCGTATGTTGGAGAAGGTGGTGAACCCGAGTAGGAAGGATTGGTCGCTCAAACTTCATGACGCTCTTTGGGCACACCGGACTTGCTACAAAACTCCCATTGGCACCACGCCGTTCTGACTCCTATATGGGAAATCATGCCACTTGCCGGTTGAGTTGGAGTGTAAATCTTGGTGGGCTATTCAAGCCCTCAACCTCGACCTTACCCTATCTCAAGAGATGAGAGCCGCACAGTTAAGGGAGTTGGAAGAGTTGAGGCTTGATGCGTTCCACAACATGCACATCTACAGGGAGCGAACTAAGCGTTGGCATGACCAACGAATTTTGAAGCAAGAGTTCCATGTAGGAGATAAGGTGCTACTTTTCAACTCAAGAGCTAAATTGTTTCCCGGCAAGTCTTTCCCTGTGGCACCGTCGAGCTAAAAGATCCAAGTGGTGATAGTTTCATAGCAAATGGGCAGAGGATCAAGATCTTCCATGAAAGCAAACTCCATGAGGTATGCACCATTGAAAGGATCCGTTTGTTTGATGTTGAAGAGTTATTCAGTTTTGTTTTTCTTAGGATGTTTGATGATTGAACTCTTGTGGTTGTTTGATATTGGTTTTTGTTTGGTAGTGTAGTCTTGTGTGTTTTGGGTGTTGGCCCAGCTTCGTCGAGCTCAACGACGTTAAACAAAGTATTTACGGTCTAATATCTGAAAGCAGGGCTCCATTCGGTCTAATATGGATGTCATTCGGGTGAATGACAACTTGGGGGACATTGTGCAAAAAAGGCTTAGTATTTGGAAATACAGAATGAGAAAACATTCGGGCGAATGTCTCCCATTCAGTCGAATGGCATGCGAAATTCGGGCGAATGTATTCTTTGGGAAAATCTGATAATAGTTTCTGGAAATACCGAATGGGAAGGGATTCAGGCGAATGGTTGTATTCGGGCAAATGGGGCATGGCATTCGGGCGAATGCGCCCTTTTTCTATAAATACCCCCTCCTTTTCTCCGGATTTTCACAAAAATTTCCTTTTTCTCTCCTCCCACCCGGTCTCCTTATCCCTCAAACCCTAACCCACATCTCTCACCCCACCACCCACCACCAGTCATGGCCCCTATGAGAAGCCTAAGGCTCAATCCTTTCAAGAGATCCCGCAAACAAGGTGAGGGGTCCTCCTCAAGGCCCGAAGGGAGAGAGGAAGAAGAGCATAGAGAGGAGGAAAACTCCGAGGAAGAGGCACTACAAGCGGAGCCACAGCGTTTACCGGGCCAAGAACTTTGGCTTGATATGGACCACCCGACAGTGGTGTTCGCATCTTTGGAGCAATTCGAGCGTTTTCAACGCTTGAAGGTACGCACTATCAACTCTACCCGTTATTTAGATGCTTCTATTTTGCAACGTATGGGTATATATAATGATTTCGTGGCTCTCCTGCGGGCTTGTGGCTTGCAGAACTGGGTAACTATTTGGCACCCCACTCACAAACTTTTTACCCTTGAGTTTCTCAGTTCTCTAAGCCCCTGCGTGCGGGAGGGGCAAATGCATTTATCCTTCCGCTTGCGGAATTCCACACGTTCGATTAATTTGGCTTTCATCATGAGCCTATTCAGGAGCGACAACCGGACAACACTCGTGCTTCCGAACTTTGGCCTAAAATTGTTGGCCGGCTTGTCTTTCCGAATAAGAATATCTATACCTCCGATGTGCAGCACCCCGTTTTGAGATTGTTCTTTGAATTTGCCCGTGAAACGTTGTTCCCTTCCCCTAGCCCCCATCTTGTTCGGACCCAAGAAGTGCATATCCTGCACTATTTTCTTGCTCCCCAGGCCGAGTCGGCTATTAGCATTCCCATGACTCTATGGAAGTACTTCAACCATACAACACTGAACTTTGTGTCGGAGGGCATGTTTTTCGCATCGTAGAGTATTTAGGAGTGGTTGACCTTGTCGCGTTCTCTGAACGTTTCGCCGCTAGCACCACCCTCCACGAGCAATGCCTCGTGCGAGCGGGATTCATATATGTCGAACCTCTGTAATGGTGGTACCTTAAGGACCGCACCATTCCCCTCCCGTCCAACCAACTGCCCCTCCTTGTCCTTAACGCGGACTCTTATCTGATTGACGACAATGTGCCGCAACATATGGCTGACCCTGCCCTCCAAACTCCTCCTCGTCCTCGCGGACTCTCTATTCGCGACCAACCTGGTACGAGCGCGAGGACCTCCACATCGGCGGCCCCAGACGATGAGCACTCGGAGGAGGAGTCTGAGGTTATGTCTTCCCTAGGGCGTATCGAGTCTAGCCTACATCAGGTTCTTACGACCCAAGCCCACCATACGGCCCGGCTCGACCACCTCGAGCAAGACTTCCAAAGGGCTGCATACCCGTGGTATGACTTCGCTTACCAATCTGGGATGGTTAGTGAAGGCATGGCCACCCCTTCTTGGTATCCCCGCCATGATAATTGTTACGAAGTATCTTTGAGTCATGGTTTTGATCGGCTTCGGATGGGAAGACGTCGCTTCAACAATTTCACTCTTCCTGCCCCTTGTGCACCTATGAAGGGTGATTATGGGATGGACTTTGACGAGGAACAAGGGGGCGGTAATGAGCAGGATGTCCCTGGGGACGGGGGTTTCTTCGCCGATGAGTAGTGTTATTTTTGTGGGCCTCCCCTAGCACCGAGGACGGTTTTCATGCTAGCTTGGGGGGGTATATCCTTCGTCCTCTACTCTTCGCCCCATTTTGCTTATGGTCGGTCTCTTTGGTTGGTTGGTTCTATTTTTCTGTTGGTGTTGTGTGTTTGGTTGGTTGGTTTGTTTCTATGTTTTGCAGGCTCGCTACTCTCATCCTCGCGGTGAGTTTCATTACGATGATCCCGAGTTTTTCCATTCTCATCCTTGCGATGAGTCTCATGCTATTTCTCTTGATAACACAAGTGTTTAGTATTGTTGTTCTCACCGGTGGTATGGTATGATTCTCTGCTCCCACTCACAAAATCCAAAGTTGCATATGTATATAGCTTAGTCTTTTAGTTTTGTTCTTTCGTTCTGTTTTCTTTTTGTATATATATGGTAGTTGCGTTGCTGTGTATGACAAACAAACAAAACAAAAAGCTTTGTAAAATGAAACGTCTTTGGAAACAAACTTGCAAGCTTCTGTTGTGTACATATTCATTGGTTTTATGCAAACTCGTTCTTTTCTTAGCCATGTGCCTGTCTTGGGATTGAGGTGTCTGATTATTTTCCGTCTAGCTTGGGGGGACTTGAGCTTGTCGGGTTTGTGGCTTGGATGGCTACCTATTGAGGCACATTTCGACTAGCCGGTTAGGATTGAGCCTTTTTGGGAATCCTTGTGACTCCCATTCATTTTGAGTCCTAGTTAGGGGGTCTAAGTATTGTGTCTGTTCTTCTCCATCTTAGTCCGCTTTTCTAAGGGCCAAGGATGATAACACGCTTGTTAGATTCAAGCTACATAGCCAAATTGCCTACCATGGACATATAACTAACTTTAGGATAATCCAAGTTTTTGCCTTTTCCTTTTTCTTTCGTAACCACGCTATTTAGCTCCACTTTAGCCAAATGATCCCTCTTTTAACCCAGAGGATAGCTAAGCAATGGAAGTATTGGTGTGTGTTGCGCAGTGTTGTGGCCCTTTAGGTTATTATAGTGAGAATTGGTTGTGTTAACTCTACTCATTTTCACATCGCTCATTTTATCACTCCCTTCTTCCTCATGTGCTTTATATCATTATTGTGGTACATATATGTACATTCATTTGAGTGAGGAAACCCTCCTCTTGATCATTAAGAGATTTGCATATGTTTATCCACTTGAGAGAGGAAATCAATTATAGAACGGGAGATGAGCTTGATACACAAAGTGAAAAATCATGATAAGATAGAAAAGTTTTTGAAAGAGTTTTATGGTAGAGATCCTCCGTTCTTAATTGAGGTTTTTGGGTTGATATCACTAAAGGGTAAGATTTATATTGGATTTTCATGAGATGTTTGTGGTTCTTTTGTGTTGGGTCTCTTGCTATCCTATACTTTAGCTCCACATTCCCAAAAATATCCCACCTTAACCCAAAGCCTACGTTACAACCCTTTTACAAGCCTGTTCGACTTGGTCCGATTAGTGTGTTATGTGCTGGAGCGTAGATATGATACAATCCCCAAGATTTGCCCCTATTAGGTGTTTGATACCCGACTCATTTTTAGTCGGATGATTATGAGTGAAACATGAACCATAATCAAACACATGAGCGTTATTGTATATTTCTCGCATCTTTCGAGAAATAATCCGGGGAGCGTAGATTTGTGACCTCCTTAGGTAGTGGGTGGCATGGCCTGTGTTGGAACTTGTTTGGCGATCCGGGGGCTAGTGGTAGATGTCAGTTACCTCGATATTACGCTCTTCAAGCCCATCATACTTGCACACCCATGGCTAGGAAAGAGTTTGTGCGTACGCAGCTTCCATTGTTTGGTTTTCACCCTCCATATTGCTTTTGTTTTGTCTAGTTTTGTATCAATCCTAATGTCGCCGTGGTGTCTAGTTTTCTAGGGACTAGCAAAGGTCTAGCTTGAGGGAAGTTGATGTGCTCGTTTTAGAGCACGTTTACCGCCCCATTTTTGGTGTCGAGTCTCGCCATTTTGCATCAATTTGATGTATTTCACACATGATTTCTCCTTAATCTTGTGTTCGAGTGTTTTAAGATTGATTAGGTGATTTTTGCAGATTTCGAGGGCGTTTGGCATACATTCGAGACTAAGGTGTTGTTCCCGGAGCTTCACAACGACCAAGTGGGACTGTCCCATGACCTCGGCATAGCTCGTGAGATCGAGAAATGAATCAAACTCCTCAAACAAGGAAACAGCAACACATTCGGCCGAATGAAGGCTCCCATTCGGGCGAATGCGAGTCAAGCGCTCTACAGCAATTTTGCAAAACTTACTGAAAATGCCGAATGCACAACATTCGGACGAAGGAGCACCATTCGGGCGAAAGAGACATATATTCGAGCGAATGGTCTTCAAAGAACAAAGTGCCTTGAAACTCACTGGAAATACCAAATGCACAATATTCGGGCGAAGGTGCTACATTCGGGCGAATGCCCCTGTATATTCGAGCGAATGCGTCTGTTTTTGCGTAACAGTCGTATTTTCATTTTCAGCATTCGACGGCCCTTTTGTAATTTCGTAACACTCTTGTTTCAAGGGTATATATACCCATATTGCTGTAGCTTGAATTCTATTCTAGTTTTAACCCTAAACATTCCCTAGTAGACTAATCTCTTGGCTTTCATTTTCTCTAATTTTCAAAACCCTAGCTTTTATTTCCCTAGTTTGATATTTCTCTTAAATCAATCAAGTCATTGGCTTTTGGTTGTAACTCTTTGCTACTTTTGTTGATGATATCTTCTACACCCTTTGAGGTTTTATTTATGGTATGAGTATCTTTCTTTTATTTATTTCTAGAATCATGTAATGTTGTTGGTAGTTGCTCTTAAATGCTATTCATGATTCTTTTCTCTTTATGGTGGTTGTGTATTTGAATTGTTTGAATATCTAGAATAGAGTTGCTTCTTTTAGATTCTTGTTCCTCTTGTTTTCTTTGTTATTCCCTATTATTGCTTTTATTGTTCACATAGAAGTCTTCTATGTCTAATTTCTTATTCTTGTGGGATATTATATTTAGTCTTTCCTTCATGATGTGTGAGTAGTTCCTTAGAGTTTGATTGGTGAAACCCTAGAGTTGGAAACCCTTATTCATGAGTTAGGGTTTAGTTGAAACCTATTCAATCATCACAATAATGCACCTTGAAGCTCGTCCTGCCACTCCCAAGGAGACATAGGGCGATTATAGGTCGTTCGATCGGTCCTAGAGCCGTCAACTTCCTCTCATCATTGAATCAGTTGATGATTGAAGGCCATTAACCAACCCTAATGCATGAATGATTGCGGTACCTCTCTAGGGTGGAACCAATCACTCTCGCCTTTTCTCCCCTTGATTTGTAGTAGTTGTAACCTTGCATTCAATCTTAGTTTTAATTAGTTTCATTCATCTTAGCACCCTTAAACCCCTATATTGAAACCATTTGTTTAACTAACCTTGTCCCTGTGGTTCGACCCCTTACCTCTACTATACTTGTATAGAGTTAAGGCAATATCAATATAGTTTGTGTAACCGGATTTTAATGTACGACCCTAAAAACGGTTATCAGGCTGAGCAATGATATTCAAGTGCATGTTGATAATGACCGGTTCACCACTCTGGATGCGATGTACCAAAGAGCTGCTCAAGTGGGGAGTCTACTACATAAGGATAAAGGGAAGCAACCTGAAGAAGAATGAAGGCTATAATAGTTAGGAAAGAGTTTATTTCTGCCGCAGGTGTCCAAACAACCACCCATGGAAGGATTGTAATGGGAACTTGGTAAAATGTAATTTTTGTGGAAAGTTGGGGCATCGTGGATTCGAATGTTATGCCAAGCTTGGGCGTCCAAATCAATAAAATGGGGGCAATAGAATATTAAACAAAAGAATTTTGGGAATCAGAGGAGTGGGAGTGACTACAGTGGTCAACGCTTACATCAGTCGAAGAACGGGAACAGATATCTGTCTGATTCAAGCAACTATAAACCCGGAGAGTCTAATGGTTGAAATAATGGAAGTGCGGGGACCGACGCGCTTACTACTCAACCAACACCTGGGAGAATGACAGCCATCAGCGCAAGGGAAGCAGAGGATGCAAAGGATGTGGTGACTGGTACATTTCTTGTGAACTCCGTGCCTGTCAATGTGTTATTTGATACTAGAGCATCAAATTCTTTGTGTCTGCATCAATAATCGAAAAGTAGAATTAAAGGATCCCGAACCTTCCTTATACGCCGTAGCAGTCCCTTCAGGAAAGTTGTATCAATGCACTAGAGTTTATAAGAGTGTTCCTTTGACCATCGGGGGGACCATTTTTGCTAGTGACCTATATGAGTTAAAGATGTGTGACTTAAACATTATTCTTGGGATGGACTGGTTTGGTCGGTTTAAAGCAATTGTTGAATGTGAGAGGCATGAAGTCAGGCTTGTGGGACCCAAGGAAAAGAAAGTTAAGTATTGCAAGGCTACTTCCGGAATGCAAATGAAGATGGTATCGTCTCTGAAGATGAAAACCCTATTGAGGAAGGGATTTCCAGGTTACCTATGCCATGGATGTAAGATAGAAGACGAGATTTTGACTTCCGAATCAGTGCCAATTGTAAACGAGTTCCTCGACGTTTTTCCAGAGGAGATACCGGGAATGCCACCTGTTAGAGCTGTTAAGTTCAACATAGACCTAGTACCAAGGCCTATATCAAAAGCACCATATAGGTTGGCACCAACTGAAATAGAGGAACTTAAAAAGTAAGTTGAAGAGTTATTAGAGAAGGGATACATTCGATCGAGTGTTTCGCCTTTGGGAGCACCTGTCTTGTTTGTTCGTAAGAAGGATGGGAGTATGAGGTTATGCATTAATTATCGAGGACTGAATAAGATAACTGTGAAGAACAAATACCCTCTTCCGAGAATCTATGATTTGTTTGATCAACTTAAGGGAGCAGGGCTATTTTTCAAAATTGACTTGAGGTCTGGTTAACATCAGCCGAGGATTGTGGAGCGTTATATTCCAAAAACAGCCTTTAGGACTCAATATGGACACTTCGAGTTCACAGTGATGCATTTTGGGTTGACAAATGCACATGCAACTTTTATGTGTATGATGAACCAGGTGTTTAGTATGTGCCTCGATAATTTCGTGGTGGTCTTTATTGACGACATCTTGGTGTATTCGAGAGATAGGAAAGAACACGAGCAACACTTGAGGAAGGTGTTGCAATTACTTTGAGACAATAAGCTGTATGCGAAGTTTTCAAAGTGTGAGTTCTTGCTCGAAAAAGTTAGTTCCTTTGGCATTTTGTGTCCAATGAAGGAGTTATTTTTGATCTTGCAAAAATTGAGGCGGTGAGAGATTGGCCTGTACCGAAGAATGTGACTAAAGTAAGGAGCTTTTTGGGTTTATCTGGTTACTATCGGAGATTTGTGAAGGCTTTCTCAATGATCGCTCGCCCCATGACCAACTTGATGAAGAAAGACAAGAAATTTGAATGCTCTAAAGAGTGCGAAGTGTCCTTCCAAATCTTAAAGGAGACGATAACTACTGCACCCGTGCTTACTCTTCTAGATAGCAACCTTGAGTACCTTGGGTATAGTGATGCATCGAAGTATGGGTTAGGATGTGTATCGATGCAAGATAGGAAAGTGGTCGCGTATGTGTCCAAGCAACTGAAACCACATAAAGTCAATTACCCAACTCACGACCTAGAGCTAGCAGCCATTGTCTTTGCTCTGAAAATTTTGAGACGTTACTTGTATGGAGTGAAGTACAAGATTTACACTGATCATTAGAGCTTGCGGTACTTGTATATGCAACAAAATTTGAACAATAGGCAGCGAAGATGGCTAGAGTTGATTAATGACTACGACATAGAGTTTGATTACCATGAGGGTAGGGCGAACGTGGTAGCCGATGCTCTGAGTACAAAGACCAAGCATTCCGTAGCTTCCTTGACTATTCCTAGAGAGTTGCAAAGAGACATAGAAAAATTGAATCTCGAGATTGTGCAGCATGAGGAGCTCAAGTCAAGATTTGCAACCTTATCCATCCGATCCTCAATTTTTGAAGACTCCTTATTAGAGAAAACCAAGGAGCAGGTTAAAGAAGGAAAAGTTGAAGGATTCACAATATTCGAGGATGGTAGCATTCGATACAAGGGTCGATGATGTGTACCTTCTTCTTGTATAGAGCTCAAGGATAAAATCTTCACAGAGGCTCGTTGTTCGATGTATTCCGTCCACCCGGGAGGAGATAAAATGTATCAAGATCTGAAGCAAACATTCTGGTGGTCTGGGATGAAAAGAGATATTGCTGAGTTTGTTTCCAGGTGTCTGACATGTCAAAAGGTCAAAAGTGAACATAAGAGACCTGCAGGTTTACTCCAACCCTTGGATATTCCTGTATGGAAAAGGGATGAAATATCCATGGACTTTGTTTTGGGTTTACCAAGGACTAGGTCAGGAAATGACACGTTATGGGTGATCGTGGATAGACTCGCCAAGAGTGGAAGGTTCATTCCGATGAATAATCAATGGAGTATGGATCAGTTGGCTCGAGCTTACCTTAAAAATGTTGTGAGATACCATCGTGTCCCTAGGTCTATAGTTTTCGACCGTGATACTAGGTATTGGTCAAAATTTTGGAAAGCTTTTCAGGTAGCTCTGGGTACAGAACTTCTAAGAAGCACATGTTTTCACCCTGCCACCGATGGACAGACCAAGCGCACTAATAGGACTCTTGAAGATATGTTGCGAGCCGTAGCCTTGGATAGGTAAGGATCTTGGGATGAGTGCCTACAGATGGTGGAATTTTCATACAACAATAGTTACCAGGCAAGCATCCAGATGGCACATTTCGAAGCTTTATATCGTCGTCGTTGTCAAAATCTAGTATGTTGGGATGATTTCAGTGAATCTGTTACCCTAGGTCCGACTATGTTAGATGAAATGACTGATCAAGTAAAAATGATTTGAGAAAGACTTAAGGCAGCACAAGATCGACAAAAGTCCTACGCAGATCTTAAGAGGAGACCTAATGAGTTCGCCGTAAGGGATTATTCGCGGTTTAGAGTTTCGCCGATGAAAGGAGTCATGAGGTTTGGTAAGAAGGGAAAGTTAAGCCCAAAGTTTATAGCACCTAATGAGGTCACAAAGAAGGTAGGAAAGGTCGATTACAGACTAGTATTACCCAATGAGCTGGGTAAGGTCCATGACGTGTTTCATATCTCACAACTTAAGCGATACATCCCTGATAAATCTCATGTGCTAGACCCCGAACCCTTAGACCTTGATGAGAACTTGTCTTATGAGGAGAAGCCCATCGAGATCTTATATTCTAAGGTGCGCAGTACAAGGAGAAAAGATATAAAGGTAGTGTTTGGCCTAGTTTCTCATAGGGATTCTGAAAAATAAAAATGACTTTTTGGCCAAACAGGTAGTTTTTAAAAAGTAAAAGCAATTTAAAAAAAAGCCCAAAATAACTTTTCAAAGGGTTGGAAGGAGAAGCTAGAAATTGTAACTTCTACTTTGAAGAATTTCGGGGAGCTGTTACCAAAAATAATTGTTTCTTTTTTTTTTCCCACCTCTTTGCATCTTTCTCTCCTCATAAACTGTACGTCTCCACCACAATTCTTGGCGGCCACCATCATCCCCATTCTCAAGCATTATTTTCTGATTTTATGGACCATGAAGCTCCACGACCCCCAACCTCACAATTTCGCCTTCCCACAAAAACAACTTCTACTAATAATTTCAAGGTAATTTCAAAATTTTTTATTGAAATTTTCACGTCTGATTGATAAAATATAGGAATGCAATATGCATTTCATGGTTTGTATAGGGATGTAATATGTCCGATTGATAAAATTGTTGCACAAAAAAGGTCAACAAATATCAAAAATAATTACTGAAAAATGAAATTGAAGAAGTGGGTTATGGAAGACAGTGACGATGACATCATGACAAGCCTTTCTTCAACATTTTCAAGTAATTTAAAGAATTCTCAAAATTCTAAAGTTGGAAAAATGGAAACCTTCAAAAGTTTGTCGTTTTATAAATTGAACAATCTTAAATATGAACCAGAAAAGATTATTGGTAATTGAACATCTATGGAAAGATTATGTGCCCAGAATTTAAAAAAATAAGGATAAATTATGTGGGTATTATATATTTATAAGGAAATGAGATGAGAAAATTGGGATTATAAATTTGAAAATGACTCAAGGTTCAACCCCTCAATTAATCATATTGTTGTTTTTGAAGGTTCAATTAATCATACTGTTGTTTTTGAAGATTCAATTAATCATACTGTAATACTTGGAATTACAAATGAATTCATTTTTGCTATTTTTTAAAACAGGGGCAAAAAAGGATGAATGTTGAAGTTCCTACTATTCCTTCCCCTTCTCTAATGCCATCTCACTCAAAAGAGGTGAATATTATAAAATGTGTTAGTTTTTTTAAAGTGCCTGCATAAATTTATTATATATGTTTACTTATTATTCTAATTAGATTAAGGTTGAGCAAGTAAAGACACCAAAGGCTACTTGGAATGACAGTACAACTAGAATATTTTGTGATGTGTTTGCTGAAGAGTTCTATGCGGGAAATAGACCTAACACTCACTTCAATAAAATTGGTTGGACTAATGTGATAAAAAAGTTTCAACAAAGAACAGGGATGCGATATGATCAAAAGCAACTCAAAAATAAGTGGGAGAAGATGAAAAGTGAATTCATAAGTTGGAAAAGTATCATAGAAAAGGAGACGGGATTAGGATGGGACAATGAGAAACAAACAGTAATTGCACCCGATGAATGGTGTGCAAGCAAAGAAAAGGTAAATATTGAATTTTTTATGATTATTTTTTTATATAATATCTAATTGCTATAAAGAATATAGATTGTTTGATAATGATATAGGTCAATCCCCTTGTTATAAAATTTCGAGAAGGTGGAATAAAAAATTTGACGAAGTTAGAAGTTATGTTTGGTAAGATATGTGCTTCAGCAACATCCTCTTGGAATCCGTATTCGCAAGAAGAGGACGAGTTACAAGATGAATTCACACAAGAGACTGAAAACTTGCAAGAGGAAGAGAAGGTGCATATAACACTTGATGATAGTACACCAAAAAACCATGTTATCAAAAATACACCTATTGAGCATGTTGAGGCAAAAGGGAAAAAACTTGAAAAGGAGAAGAAATCTAAAGTTAGCACTGCTAAATTAATGCAAAATGAATTAAAACGAATTGTTGGTGCAATGGAAAGCTTTTCTCAATCAAGTTCCACAACAACATTAAGGAGAAGTGATATTCCTGGTTGTAGTATTAAAGAGTGCTTAGATTTGTTAAGAGACACCCCCGGTGTTGAAGTGGGAAGTGAACTTTATATGCTTGGAACACGTTTATTTATCAAACGAGAAAATAGGGAGATGTTTGTTGCTATTCCATACGAATATATACGAAGTGAATGGCTCGAACAAGAATTGCGAAGGGAGAAAAGCGAAGTTTAAAAGCATTAGATTTTGTTTTTTCTTTTACTTACCATGAATCTTTATTTACGTTAATCTACTAGACATATTTTCTCAATAATTTTTTTATTTATATATAATATTGTGTTAATTTAGAGATTACCATTCAACAGATTGATTATACTGAAAGTGATAGTGATGATTTTTCTGATGATGAAGAAGATATGATACACTAAGAACAATTGAAGGTTAAGCAAATGATGTTATATGCTGCTTCGAGGGTAACCATACTTACCAAGTATTATCTTAAATATTTGATTAAAAATATCCCTAGAAGTTCATTATGTTCTGGCTGGCAATGGTTGCAAGAAGTATTCACTACCCCTGGTGAAAGTTATAGAATATTGTGAATGGAACCTCATGTATTTCACAATCTTGCTAAATTATTGGAAGAAAAATATGACTTAAAATCTACAAGGAGTATGCAACATGAAGAAGCACTAGGGATTTTGTATACTTATGTGCCCAATTTCAATCTAATCGTAATATGCAAAATAGATTTAAGCATTCCGGTGAGACAATAAGTAGGAAATTTAATGAAGTTCTTGAAGCGATGACGAGATTTTCTAGAGACATGGTGAGACCTTATGATCCTAACTTTAGAAGAGTTCCATCACAAATTCGGAATAATTATAAATATTGGCCACATTTTAAAAATTGCATTGGTGCCATTGATGGTACTCATATCCCATGCGTAATCTCAGAAGAAGATAAAATCCCTTACATTGGTAGAAAAGGGTATCCGACACAAAATATCTTGAATTTTTTGTGATTTTGACATGTTGTTTACATATTTTGTTACTGGATGGCCTGGATCGGTACATTATAATCGTGTTCTTAAGAATGCTATTGAAGATCCTAACAAAGCTTTTCCTCATCCACCGAAAGGTATATTATCTTTATGTATGTATAATTGTGAATATTAACTTTCTACAATTATTAATCAAACTTATATGTCAATTTTTTTATAGGTAAATATTACGTTGTTGACGCGGGTTATCCTAATATGAAGGGATATTTGGCTCCTTTTAAAGGTGAGCGTTATCACATTCTTGATTTTCGTCGTTCGACACAACCTCCAACTGGATATTATGAAATGTCTAATTACTCACATTCTTCATTAAGAAATGTCATTGAGCGAACATTTGGAGTATGGAAAAAAGGTGGAGAGTATTGTCTATAATGCCAAGTTTTCCAATCGAAACTCAAAAGAAAATTGTTACGGCAACAATGGCCATGCATAACTACATTAGAATGCATGCACTTGAAGATGAGGAATTTGATAAATGTGATGCAGACCCTGATTATATTCCAGAAATTGAAAAAGATGAAATTGTTGGACAAGTTTCAAATAATTTAGTAAACACTGGTCAAGAGATTTCAAATAATTTAGTAAACACTGGTCAAGAGATTGATGATGGTTCGATGGATGATAGTAGTATGGAAAGTGTGTGTGATGAAATTGCAACTTCTTTATTAAATCATATAAAATATTAATAATTATGTGTTTTTTAGAAGTTATTTATGCTAGTTATGAACCAATAATGTAAGACTTATTTTATTTTTTCTTAAAACAAATTTTATTTACTTTAATTGATGACATTGTCAATTATATATATTTTTTTGTTATTTTTAATCCTAAAGAATAATTTTATTTTTTCTTCAAACAAATTTTATTTAATTTAATTGATGACATTGTCAATTATAAATATATTTTTTTTTGTTTTTAATCATAAAGAATAATTGCTAAAAAAAAAAACTCAAATATTGTAAAAATAAAAAAGGGCTAAACAACCAAAACTGTTTCTACTTCTCTAGATCCATGTTTAAAAAAATAAGGCCAAACAATTCTGTTTTTGAAAAGTATTTCCCTAAAAACAGTTTCTACAAAACTACTTCTAAGAAACAAAATTTGTTTTTTAGAAGCTAGGCCAAACAATAAAAAAGATGGTGAAAGTTCTATAGTCTAACCAGCGCACACAAGAGGCAACGTGGGAAACTTAGGATTCCATGCGTGAGAAATACCCACACCTTTTTTCCGAGGTTAGTGAGTTATGGGGTCGTAACATAGTTTTTAAGGGGGGTAGAATGCGATAGATTTTCGCGTGTTTGCACGCATTTTCTCGTCTATGATAACAACCTATTACAAACCTACATGCTTTTGATTGATTGTTTGAACCAAATTGCGTGATATCTACATGCAATTTCGATGGATGGTCTGAATTAATTTTTTTTATATTCACATGCTTTTGATTAGTTGTTTGAGTCAATTTAGGTGATTATAATACTCGAAATGAAAATATGTACGAATATTCTGATAATTGAGTATCCTTTCCTTATTAGTGGTAATAAAGTCATGATCTTTGAGCCAATTCTTAGGCCTGAAATCGTTAAAGACACCTCCTTGAGTTATTGGAAGTTTAAATTTTCATGATTAGTACCTTGGCTACTCTAGTTTCGGGGACGAAACTTGTTTTAAGGGGGTAGCCTGTAACACCCCGAGATTTTATGATGTCATTATTTAATACATTCTAATAATTTTGGTGATTTTATAACTATTCTAAATTTTGTTTTGAATTAGTTGAATAATTTCTTTCACACGCGGATTTAAATATTAGCACAATTATACTAAATATATACATGTATATGTACAAATTTGCGATTAGTAAAATAAGAGGCTTGAATTAAAATTATTATGTGTTAAATTACGAGCACACGAAGGTCCATCACAAGAAGACGAATCTAGATAAATAAATAAATGAACATATAAAAAAAAATTAAAAAGAAGTGTTAGGGTTTTACGTAGTAGCACTAAGACCTCACTAGAGCCGTTCCCTACCTTCCCTCTTTTCTCCCTCACGGTTCTCTCTCCCTCCTCACAAAAACCATGGCTTCCTCCCCCACTGCCGGCACACACAACAGCCGCTAGAACCACCCCAGTAGGCGGTCCCAGCAGCAGCAGCAACAGCTGCGTCCTCCCTCCCCCACGAGCAACCACACAAGCCCTCCTCCTTTCCCACGTGAAGCAGCCGGCAACAAGGATGCACAACCTCCAGCCGCCATTATCAGAGGCGGGGACAACCGATTTTGGCCCCTCTCTCCAGCCAGTTTCGGGCCTTGTGCACCACCACCACAATCTTCATCCACCTCTCCACCTTTTTTGTTAGTTTTAACTTTGTAAGCCATCTCCTCTACCTCCATTTGTTTCTTGTTTTCAATTAAACGTTTATAAAGTTTATAAGTGTGATGTTAATATTGTGTTAATTTCAATATGCGAATCTTTTTGTCGATAAGAGTTTGATTGATAAATTGAACTTATTTATGATTTAGGGTTTGAAGTGTGATTTAAAATTTTGGGTTGTATGTTGATTGTGTATTAGTTCTTTGAATCTTACTATGAGTACTAATTAAAGGTGTTATCTTTGAATATTAAATAAGTTAGGGTTTTGTTTGGGATTGAATATGAGGGTAGTATGTGGTTGTTTTTATGCTTTTTGGGTGGTAATTAGTATTTGGATAGCTTCTATGAATTTTATTGTACGTTATTATCACTAGTGGAAAAAACGTCATTGGTTGCAGTTTATAAGCCATTAAAGGCTGCGGTTTTGGACCCAAGCACTTGTGGTGGGAGCTGATAGCTTTAAAGAAAGGCTAAGGTTTAAATACGCAGGAAGGATAATAATTATAGGCTGCGGACATAGGCAAACCGCAGCCTATAATTAATTTTGTTTTGCAATTTTGGGCACCCTATAGGCTGCGGTTTGTCCTATGTCCGCCTATAAGTATTTTTTTTTGTTTTAATAATAATTGTATATATTATCACCATTATAAAATAATAAAATAATTAACAATAATGCAGCAGCTATAATCATCATTAATTATCACCCAAATAATATATATATATATATATATATATATATATATATATATATATATATATATAAATTATTTAATTGTGCATATATACAAATATAATATATAATATATAATATATATTAATTATTAAAATTTAAAATTAAATAAATTAAAAGATACGAATTTGTCTTTACACTCCAAAAACGATTCAAAACCGTTAAAAACGCAACTTAACAGGCAATTTCAAGCATATGACAATTATTTTCGATTCTAACCACTTCAACATAATAATATGTACTAAATAGTGTTGTGTGCCAAGTTTCGTACATAACAAACCAAGTTTAAGCCATTTTACGCAAAAAGTGACAAAAATGCTTAAAAACACTTAAAAACGCAACTTAACACGTAATTTCAAGCATAAGACATTTATTTTCAATTCCAACCACTACAACATAATAATTTGTACCAAATATTGTTGTGTGCCAAGTTTCGTGCATAACAAACCAAGTTTAAGCCATTTTACGCACGAAAGTGACAAAAATGCTTCAAAACACTTAAAAACGCAACTTAACACGTAATTTCAAGCATATAGGGGTGAACACGGTCCGATTTGGTCTGGTTTGACACTAAAATCATACCAAACCAGAAATTCCGGTCTGAAAATTTTTCAGACCGGACCGGACCGTTTAGATCACCAGACCGGACCGGACCAAACCGTTTTAGAGAGGTCCAGTCTGGTCTGGTATACGGTTTTTATTTTTTTATTTTGCTCCAATTAATACATGTATTTATGCAAATATTTCACAACTACAATAAATAAATATAATAATTTATAATTACTTGATAACATCAACATCATTCAAGTATATATTGCTATATAAAAATAACTACCTCTTAAAATATCTAGGTAGCAACTTAAATTTTTAAATACAAAATTATGATTTTTGACCATATTACGGTTTGCGGTCCGGTCTGCTCTGAAAAAAAAAAAACCCAGATCAGACCGTAATTTAATTTGAAAAAACCAGACCAGACCATTTTAACCGTAGACCAGACCAAATACTAAAATTCCGCTTTGGTCCGATTTGGTTTACGGTTTAGACCAAACTTTGTTCAGCCCTACAAGCATATGACAATTATTTTCGATTCTAACCACTTCAACACAATAATATGTACCAAATAGTACTGTGTGCCAAGTTTCGTGCATAACAAACCAAGCTTATGCCATTTTACGCGCGAAAGTGACAAAAATAGTTCAAAACACTTAAAAACGCAACTTAACACGTAATTTCAAGCATATGACAATTATTTTTGATTCTAAGCACTTCAACACAATAATGTGTACCAAAGACTGTTGTGTGCCACGTTTCGCGCATAACAAACCAAGTTTAAGCTATTTTACGCGCGAAAGTGACAAAAGTGACAAAAATGCTTTAAAAACCTTAAATAATTCGTACCTTGTGAATCACTTAATTCAAATGTATTCCTTCCGTGTGATCTACACGCATATAACCAACATCTTCATTTACCGATTTTGGATTGATAAAGGGTAGGGAGTCTTCAAAAGCATTGTATTCTTCCTCATCCTCAACATCACCTATACTAAGGATACTTTCTTTTCCCGATATAACAATAGACCATGTTTTATTAGAAGGGTCTACAATGTAGAATACTTGGTTGGCTTGTGTGGCTAGTATGAATGGCTCCTCACTGTCACCCAAACGATCTAAGTCTACAAGAGTGAATCCACAAGGGTCGTCATTTTTAACGCATCGTCGATTATTATCCACCCACTTGCATTCGAAAAGACCCATAGTGAAAGTACAATAGTCAAGCTCCCATATTTCATGTACCCGCCCGTAGTGTACCGATTTAGCATCAACCGGCGATTGATCCTTGGTACTCGCATAAAATGTAGATGACGACAAAATAGAAACCCCACTATTCTACAGATACGATGACTTTTTATTTTGACCCTCAGTCCAAAATGTGAACCCATTGACATCGTAACCCTCATATTTGTTGACATCATCACGAGGACCAAAAGCTAACCACTTAACAGTTTCAGATACACCCTTTAGTTCTTCACATATTAGTCGATTATGAAACCACTCAATAGACTTCTTGTTATGCAACTACATCAATGCCCTATCACCTTTAGAAGGATATTTTGCGCGCAATATATCAAAATGCTCATTAAAAAAAGGATGAACTTATGAAATATGATGCAACACATACAGGTGTGCTTGTAGAAGACTATCTCGAGAAGGTGTGATTGTTTTGGAGCCAATTGTTCCTTTTCCCTCAAGTCTTCCTTGATGTCGAGAGGTGGGAAGTCCAATAGGTTTTGCCATAGCCATATACTCGGCTATAAAGTTACCAATCTCATCGCTTACAGTGCCGTGAATCATACTCCCTCTGGTTGTGCTGGATTCCTCACTTTGTTTTGTAAAACATCCATGTGTCTCTCAAAAGGATAACACCACCTTAAAAAAAGTGCACCCAAAAGCTTGATTTCACGAACGAGAAGGACAACAAGATGAACCATTATGTCAAAGAAAGAAGGTGGAAATACATTTCAAACTTGCATAAAGTTACAATCACGTCGACTTGAAGAGCATCAAGTTTAAAGGGATCAAGAACTTTACTACAAATTGTGTTGTAGAACGAACATAGCTCGGTAATAGCATATCACACATGTTTTGGCAGTATTCCACGGAGTGCAATCGGTAAGAACACTTGCATCATTACATGGCAATCGTGAGATTTCATACTTCCCAACTTCAATTCACCATTTAGGGTCACAAATCTCTTCATGTTGGATGAGTACCCAGACGGAACCTTAATGCCATACAAAGACTCACAAAAGGCCCGCTTCTCTGCTTTGGACAATGTGTAGCAAGCTGGAAGCAAATAAACTTTTTTCACTACTCATCTTCTTCTTACCGACCTTTCCCTTGCTACTGCCACCAACTTCATCAGCTTTGTCTCTTTTCTTACTCACCTTAACCTGTGCCCACAACTCCGGACGAATACCCTTACATTCAAAGTAATCTCGCACGGCCTTAACATCCTTTGTCTTACCCGAAATGTTCATAAGAGTCCCGAGTATGGCATCGCATACATTTTTCTCTATATGCATAACATCAAGACAATGCCTAACCTGTAGATCTCTCCAATATGGAAGCGTCCAAAAGACTGATTCTTTTTTTCACAGTCGGTCTTCACCTCCTTGCACCTGCCCTGTTTTACCTAATACAATCTCAACCCCCTTAACTTGTTCGTAAACCTCATAACCGGTCAACGGTCGACGAGCTACACGGTCCTCAACCTCCCCGTTGAACATCTTCCTCTTCTTACGGTATTGGTGATCTCGTGGGAGGAATTTTCGAAGGTTCATGAATACATGTTTGCACTTAGGAATCCATGATGTGCTCGTTTTAGAGCACATTTACCGTCCTACTTTTAGTGCTAAGTCTCGCCATTTTGCGTCAATTTGTTATATTCCACGCATGATTTCTCCTTGATCTTGTGTTCGAGTGTTTTGAGATTGTTTAGGTGATTTTTGGAGATTTCAAAGGCGTTTGGCATGCATTTGAGACTTAGGCCACCCTGCCGTTTCATGGCCCCGATAGAGGCGTTCTCACGACCGGCATAGCTCGTAAGATCATTCGGGCGAAGTGAATGAATTCGGGCGAATGACCACACATTCGGGCGAATGATACTTTTAAGCAAAACTGCTTGAAACTCACTGGAAATGCCGAAGGACACAATATTCGGGCGAAGATAAGCCTTTCGGGCGAATGTCCTCGCGCATTCGGGAATGATACTTTTAAGCAAAACTGCTTGAAACTCACTGGAAATGCCGAAGGACACAATATTCGGGCGAAGATAAGCCTTTCGGGCGAATGTCCTCGCGCATTCGGGCGAAAATGCGACAATCAGTAGGCGATTTTATTTCGGCTTTTGCCTTCGAGGGCCATTTTGTAATTTCTTTTGCACTCTTATTTTTGGGGTATATATACCCACATTCTTGTAACTTTATGGTAGGCTAGATTTTAGCCCTAAAAACATTCCTAGTTTATTTTAGCATTTATTCTCTCTAGATTTAAAACCCTAGCTTTCATTTTCTCTAGCTTAGTATTATTTTCCTAAATTGATCTAGCCTTTGGGATTGGGATGTAACTCCTAACCACTTTTGTTGATGCTTTTATCTACTCTCTCTTGAAGTTTCATTTATGGTATGAATATCTTTCTCCTATTTATTTCTAGAATCACTCAATGTTGTTGGTTGTTATTACTGAAATGCTATTTATGAATCTTTCCTCTTTTTGAGTGTTGGATATTTGGATGATTTGACTATCTAGAATAGGGTTATTTAATTTAAGTTCTTGTTTCTTTTTGTTCTCTTGTTGCACTATTACTTTTGTTCTTGTTTACATAGAAGTCTTCCATGTTTAATCTCTTGTTCGCGGGTCATTATGCTTAGTTTCTACTTTATGATGTGTGAGTAGTCCCTTAGAGTTTGATTGGTGAAACCCTAGAGTGGACTCTTATTCATAAGTTAGGGGTTTGGTTTAAACCTATTCAATCATCATAATGATTCACCTTGAATCTTGTCACCGCCACTCCCAAGGAGACATAGGGCGATTATAGGTCGTTGTTGGTCTTAGGCCGTCAACTTCCTTTCATTGTTGAATCGATTAGATGATTGAAGGTCATTAATCATCCCCAATACATGGATATTTGTGGTACCCTCTAGGGTGGAACCAATCATTCTCACCCTTCTCCCTCTGATTCATATTAACGTAGTCTTGCTTTTAATCTTAGTTTTAATTAGTCTCATCATCTTAACACCCCTTTATTCCTATATTGAGACCATCCCTTAACTTGTTTTTCCACGTGGTTCACCCACCTACTCGCTATACACGTAGCAGAGTTAGGGTAATATAAAATATAGTTTGTTAACCGGATTTTTATAATGGACCAAAAGCGGTTATCAAAATGCAGCCCGGGGACAAGGCGTTATAGTTAAGCTAGTGTAAATCTTGGTATAGTTTGTTTTATTTTGTCACATATTCTTTGCTTGTCAGTACTCACGTGTGGTTGGTAGTGTTGTTTGCATGCGATATAGCACACGCAGGTCCAATCAACCGTTAGTACCGTTCAATCCTGAGGTCCAACGCATAAGAAGGCCTACCCCGCAGCCTCCTTCCGATCCTATTGCTGCTGAAATGGCCGACGAACATCAATTGTTCGGCCAATTTGGGACGCCTGGTTCCCAAGAGTTCCCTAGAGGGGTGGTACTTCCTGTAGCCGCAGGCCCGTTCCAAATATGCCATCAGTATCTAAGGATGGTGAAAGAGAAACCGTTCAGCGGATTAAAGAATGAGTGCCCCCTCCAACACCTTGATGCATTCTCTGAGACTTGTGGATTAGGTCCACAATGCCCCAACAATCCGGACTACGTAAAGCTTCATCTTTTCCGAGTGAGTTTGGCAGGGGACGCCAAGGACTGGTATGATTGCCTTGAACCAAATTCCATCACTACTTGGAGCCAACTAAAAACTGCTTTCTTGGAGAGATTCTACCCAACCGTACGAACCCAAGATTGGCGAAAGAAAATTGCCGCTTTTACGCAAGATGATGAAGAAAACCTAACAGCTGCATGGAGTAGGTTTAAGAGGATGATAAGGGCTTGCCCCCACCACGAGTATGGGGAGAACCATCTCAATACATTCTTCTATGATGGCTTAAACGACTCCACGAAGGCACTTCTAGATGCAGCAGTGGGCGGTCAACTCTCTAAGATTCCTTGCAACCAAGTAAAGGCCAAAATTGAAGAAGTGGCCAAGACCAATTGTTGGAGCGGAAATAGAAATCGAGGGTTGCCTAGAGGGATGATTGATACTAGCAACTTAGACAACATCAGTGCGAAAATTGAAGCGGTCTTAGACAAGAAGCTATCCAAGCTAAATCTCGCCGCTAGTGGTTCTAATGTCCCACCCGCTCGAGAAAAACATTTTGCTTGTACCATTTGCGGAGGGACCAACCATGATACCTCATATTGTGGGGGCACACTCTCCGAACATGTAGCTGCAGTGGGGCATGGGTCTTTCAATCAAGATGCTCCGGTGATGAATTATGATGGGTATGGGTACAATCCAGAGAATGTAGCGGCTGTGGGGTACAACAACCAAGGTCAAGGGTACGGTCAACAGAGTTTCTTCAACAACCCATCATCTAGACCTCCCTTCAATCCCAATGGCAATCAAGGGAACTTCAGTCCGGGTTTTAACAGAGGCAACCAAAGTGGGTACAACCCCCAGAACTTCCATGGGAATCAACCAAGTGGGAGCGGAACTAGGCCTAATTCAATTAGACCCCCGGGATTTCATCAAGGCACTAGAGGCAACACAAACCTTCCTTTCCCCTCTACACAACCTTCATCCGGGAACGTCCAACCGCAACAAGGGCAAGCAACAAGCAATGATTTCTTAGCATCTCAGATGAGCACCCTTGTTCAAATCAACCAATCACTCGTGCAACAAATGCAACAACTCCAAACACAACAAAAGTTGTTTGAGTCCCAACTTGCCCAAATGGCAACACCTACCCCGCCATTGCTATTTCCACCTCACCCTCAACCTAACCCGACTATACAACCTCAACCTCCACCTCAAAACCCCAACCCTAACCATCACACCGCCAAGGCCATCCATCTAAGATCGGGAACTCAATATGAAGGGCCGTCGGTTATGGTAGATAATAGGGAAGAAACAAATGAAGATGAGGGAGAACATGAAGAGGAGTTGAGAGAAGACGGCTTAGGGAAAGAACTTGAGGAGCATGACGTTGAGGAGGAAATAGATGAAGACGAGAGAGTGAGAAATTTTGGAGCGGAAAGAAGGGCTAGAGTTGAGGAAAGAAAGAAGCTTGAGCGATTGTACGCTCCTCCATTACCCTTCCCCTATAGGAGAGTGGAGAAGCAACTAGATGAAAAGTTTAAGAAGTTCCTAGAGCACTTACAAAAGATGGAGATGAAAATTCCATTCTTGGATGCAATGGCACAAATGCCCAAGTATGCCAAGTTTCTCAAAGATTTGCTCTCGAACAAGAAGAAGCTCGAAGGAGAGTTGATAAGTCTTCCCCATCAAGTTAGCTCTATTCTACAAGGGAGTATGCCCACTAAAGAGAGAGATCCCGGTCCTTACAATCTACCGGTGAAATTGGGAAATTTGAAACCTAAGGGAGCGCTTGCCGATCTAGGAGCTTCTATTAGCTTGATGCCACTATCTATCGCCAAGAGGCTACCCTTTAGCCTTAAGCCCTCCAGGAAAACTATTCAATTGGCGGATAGAAGTATAAAATTGTCGTGCGGAGAGCTTGATGATGTCCCTATTCAAGTGGGTGATCTTGTGGTCCCTTGCGATTTCGTGGTCATGGATATGGAAGAGGACCGATACACTCCTCTCATCCTAGGGAGAGCCGTCTTGAAAACTCTTAGAGCCGTGATAAATTGCCATGATGATACAATAACTGTAGAGGTAGCTCAAAGGAAGTTGGTTTTCAAGATCTCCCCATTCATGAGAAAGCCCATGGTGGAGCAAGTCAACCGGATTGATTGTATAGAAGAGGAGTATGAGGAGTTTCGAAGGGGGTGTGGTATGGAGTGTCCGATTGGAGAAGAATTTTCGTTATATGATGAGGGAGATTGCGAGGGGTATATGCGGAAAGAGTTTTTTGAGGATGAGGCCGAAGGATGGACAAGCAACCAAAATAAGTTCGAGCAAATTTGTATGGCTAAGGAGGGAAACGATGATGAGGGGGAGAGTTCCATGCCTCCCCCCAAGGTAAGTTTGAAACCCCTACCCCCTAGTCTTAAATATGCTTATCTTGATGTTGATGGGAACAAGCCCGTCATTGTGAGTTCTGAGCTTGATGACACTTCTTTGAAAAAATTGCTTGCTTTACTCAACAAATATAGGAGTGTCATTGGATACTCACTTGACGATATCAAAGGGATTAGCCCAAGGCTTGTCATGCATAGGATCCAGTTGGATGATGAGCATTTCTCCTCCATTGAACCTCAAAGGAGGTTAAACCCTAACATGAAGGAGGTGGTTAAAGAAGAAATTCTTAAACTCCTCAAGGCTGGCATCATCTACTCGATTTCTGACAGTAGATGGGTTAGCCCCGTTCATGTTGTTCCCAAGAAAGGAGGAATGACCATCATGGAGAATGACAAGGGTGAGATGATCTCCACTAGGACCACCACTGGGTGGCGTGTTTGCATTGATTACCGTAGGCTAAACAAAGCCACGAGGAAAGATCATTTCCCCTTGCCATTCATTGATGAGATGCTTGAGAGATTAGCGAGGCACAAGTACTTTTGCTTTTTGGATGGTTATTCGGGATTCTTTCAAATACCTATTCACCCTGATGACCAACAAAAAACAACTTTTACTTGTCCTTTTGGGACCTTTGCCTATAGAAGGATGCCCTTTGGGTTGTGCAATGCACCATCCACTTTCCAAAGGTGCATGTCTTCTATCTTTTCTGATATGTTAGAGGATTTTATGGAAGTTTTCATGGATGATTTTTCTGTGGGAGGCTCGTCTTTTGACACTTGTTTGGTTCACCTTGAAAAAGTTTTAAGAAGATGTCAAGAGACGAACCTCGTCTTGAATTGGGAGAAGTGCCACTTTATGGTGCAAGAAGGGATTGTCCTTGGCCATAAAGTGTCCTCTCGGGGCATTGAGGTAGATCCCGCCAAGATCGATGTTATTAGGAACCTCCCCATACCCACCACGGTCACCGGGGTTAGGTCTTTCCTTGGGCATGCGGGATTCTATAGACGGCTCATCAAAGGATTTTCAACCATTGCCAAACCTTTAAATGAATTGCTCCAAAAAGAGGTTGAATTTCTCTTTGATGAGCGTTGCCTCGATGCCTTCAATCATTTGAAACAAGCTTTGATCTCCGCCCCTATCGTGCAAGCTCCTGATTGGAGCTTGCCTTTTGAACTAATGTGCGATGCCAGTGATGTTTCTGTAGGTGCAGTGCTTGGTCAGAAAAAGGAAGGGAGACATCACGTCATATGCTACATTAGTAAGACTCTAGATCAAGCACAAAGAAACTACACCACTACTGAGAAGGAGATGTTGGCGGTGGTTTATGCCTTTGAGAAACTGCGCCAATATCTCATATGTTCTAAGGTTGTTGTGTACACGGACCACTCGGCATTGAAGTTTTTGATGGCAAAGAAGGATGCCAAGCCGAGGTTGCTCCGTTGGGTGCTCTTACTCCAAGAATTTGATTTTGAGATGAAAGATAGAAAGGGGACGGAAAATGTAGTCGCGGATCACTTGTCCCGCATACCGGCATACCCTCACGACTCCTCGCCCATACGAGACGAGTCGATTGAGGATACCTTGATGATGGCTTTAGTCGTTGGGAATGCTCCATGGTTTGCCGACATTGCCAACTACTTGGCTTGTGGGGAGTTACCCGAGTTCGAGTCTAGAGCGATGAAGAAGGCATTCTTTGGGAAAGTTGGTAATTTCTTTTGGGATGATCCGTACCTTTTCCACCTCTGCGCAGATGGTGTAGTCCGTCGTTGCATAACTGAAGAAGAAGTCCCCATGATCCTCACTCATTGTCATTCTTATACTTGTGGGGGACATCACGGAATCACCAATACCGCCGCAAAGGTTCACACGTCCGGATTCTATTGGCCTACATTGCATAAAGATGTGGAAGAGTTTGTGAAAAGCTGCGAGAGGTGCCAAAGAGTGGGTAATATCTCCATGAGGAATGAGATGCCTCAAAACTACATCCTTGAGTGTGAGATATTCGATTGTTGGGGCGTCGACTTCATGGGACCTTTCGTATCCTCCTATGGCAATCAGTACATCCTAGTGGGAGTTGATTACGTGTCTAAGTGGGTGGAGGCCATCGCAACGCCCACAAATGATCACAAGGTAGTGATGAAGTTGTTTAAGAGCGTGATCTTCCCTAGGTTCGGTGTTCCGAAAATCGTTATAAGCGACGGAGGCTCCCATTTCGCGAAGAATGAGTTCAACAAGTTGTTAAGGAGATATGGGGTCGTGCATAAAGTTGGTGCGCCGTACCATCCACAAACCCAAGGGCAAGTGGAGGTAGCTAATAGGGAGATTAAGCGCATGCTAGAAAAGGTGGTGAATCCGAGTAGAAAAGATTGGTCGTTCAAGCTTGATGACGCTCTATGGGCACACCGCACCTGTTACAAAACTCCCATTGGCACCACGCCGTTCCGACTCCTATATGGGAAATCATGCCACTTGCCTGTTGAGTTGGAATGCAAATCTTGGTGGGCTATTCAAACTCTCAATCTCGACCCTACCCTATGCCAAGAAAAGAGAGCCGCACAGTTAAGGGAGTTAGAAGAATTGAGGCTTGATGCGTTCCACAACATGCACATCTACAAGGAGCGAACTAAGCGTTGGCATGACCAGCGAGTCTTAAAGCGAGAGTTTCGTGTAGGGGATAAGGTGCTACTTTTCAACTCAAGAGCTAAGTTGTTTCCCGGAAAGTTGAAGTCAAGATGGTCGGGCCCCTATGAAATCTTGCAAGTCTTCCCCTACGGCACCGTTGAGCTAAAAGATCCGAGCGGTGGTAGTTTCATTGCAAATGGGCAAAGGATCAAGATCTTCTATGAAAGCGAACTCCATGAGGTACGCACTATTGAAAAGATCCGCTTGTCTGATGTTGAGGAATTATTGGATTGAGTCTCTCTTTGGGATTTTTGATGTTTGTTTGTGGTTATTCGATGTTGGTTCTTGTGTGGTAGTGTTGTCTCGTGAGTTTTGGGTGTTGGCCCAGCTTCGTCGAGCTCAACGACGTTAAACAAAGCACTTACGGGAGGTAACCCGGTCATCTTTGGTTTTGTTTCTTGGTTCGAGTGGAGAATATGCTTGTTGGTTAGAGGATGAGAGTTGTTTGGGGGCTTGGTCTCTGGAAATACCGAATGATGACACATTCGGTCGAATGCCTTGTATTCGGTCGAATGGGAGTTTCATTCGGTCGAATGGGATTTTGGAGAAATGCATTGGAAAGTTTCTGGAAATACCGAATGATGAATCATTCGGGCGAATTCACGCATTCGGGCGAATGTTGTCATATATTCGGGCGAATGTGTTTCAGCCTCAGTGTTTCAAATCTTAAGAAAAGGGCGAATAGGGCCCAACATTCGGGCGAACGGGCCCATTCGGGCGAACGGGGTAGCGCATTCGGGCGAATGCGCTGGTTCTGTATAAATACCATCGATTTTCCTCCGGTTTTTCGCGAAAACTCACCCCTCTCTTTACCTCACCGTATCTCCTTCTCTCTCAAACCCTAACCCCCAAACTCCCTACCACCACCACCCATGGCACCCAAAAGAACCCTAAGGCTTAACCCTTTCAAGAGATCCCGAAAACATGGTGAGGGATCCTCTTCTCAACCCGAGGAGAGAGAGGAGGTACTGCATCGAGAGGAGGTAGAGCATAGAGATGAGGAACACTCCGAGCAAGAGGCTCCACAAGAGCGACCACAACGTTTGCCGGGTCAGGAAATTTGGTTAGATGAGGACCACCCAACGGTGGTGTTTGCATCATTGGAGCAGTTTGAGCGTTTTCAACGTTTAAAGGTACGCAAAATCAATTCTACCCGCTATTTAGATTCTTCTATTTTGCACCGTATGGGTATATATGATGATTTCATGGCACTCCTACGAGCTTGTGGCTTGGAGAACTGGGTAACGATGTGGGCACCTACTCACAAACTTCATACTCTTGAGTTTCTCAGTTCTTTAACCCCAGGCACGCGGGAGGGGCAGTTGTATCTGTCCTTCCGTCTGCGGAATGTCACACATTCTATTGACTATGCTACCTTCTGCGTTATATTTGGTTTTAATCATGAGCTTATTCCGGACCGGCAGCCGGACAACACTCGTGTTTCCGAGCTTTGGCCTAAAATCGCTGGCCGGCTTGTCTTTCCGAATAAGAATATCTATGCATCTGATGTGCAACACCCTGTCTTGAGAATGTTTTTCAAATTTGCCCGTGAAACGTTGTTCCCCTCCCCAAGCCCTCACCTTGTTAGGACCCCAGATGTTCATATTCTAGACCGATTCCTTACTCCACAGGCTGCGTCACCAATGAGTATCCCCTTGACCCTGTGGAAGTACCTTAACCACACCGCCACCCTCCAATCCAACACTGAAATTTGTGTTGGGGGGCACATTTATCGCATCGCTGAGCACCTTGGTGTGGCACAAGCAGTCGAATTCTCTGACCGTTTTGCCAAAAGCACCACCCTCCACGAGCAATGCCTTGTGTGATCGGGATACATATTTGTTGAGCCTCTGCGATGGCGGTACCTTAAGGACCGCACCATCCCCCTCCCCTCCAACCAGCTTCCCCCCCTTCGCCCTTATGCCGACTCCTATTTGCTTGACGGCAATGTGCCGCAATATTCGGCTGACCCTCCCCTCCATCCTCCTCCCCGTCCTCGCGGACTCTCTTCTCGCGACCAACCTGGTCCAAGCGGGAGGGCAGTCGCATCGGCAAGCCCAGACGATGAGGACTCGGAGGAGGAGTCCGACATTATGTCTTCCCTTGGGCGTATCGAGTCTAACCTACAGCAGGTTCTTACCACCCAAGCCCACCATACGGCCCGGCTCGATCACCTCGAGCAAGACTTCCAGAGGGCCGCGTACCCGTGGTATGACTTCGCTTACCGTTCTGGGATGGTTAGTGAAGGCATGGTCACCCCCTCTTGGTATCCCCGCCATGATAATTACTACGAAGTATCTTTAAGTCATGGTTTTGATAGGCTTCGGGTAGGTAGACGTCGTTTCAATAATTTCACTCCTCCTGCCCCTCGTGCACCTATGGAGGGTGATTATGGAATGGACCTTGACGTGGACCAAGGGGATGATAATGAGCAGGTTGACCCCGGGGATGGGGGTTTCTTCGCCGATGACTAGTGTTCTCTTTGTGAGCCTCCCCTAGCACCGAGGACGGTTTTCATGCTAGCTTGGGGGGGGTATATCCTTCGTCCTCTGGTCATCTGTTTATGGTCGGTCTTTGTGTATGTTGGTACCGTGTTGTTGGTTGGTTGGTTTTCCCTAATGTTTTGCAGGTTTTCCACTCTCATCCTCGTGGTGAGTTTCAATATGATGATCCCACACTCTTCCATTCTCATCCTTGCGATGAGTCTCATGCTTTTCTTGTTGGTAGTACCAATGTTTTGGTGAGTATTGCTCTTCTCACCGGTGATATGGTATGAATCTCTGCTCCCACTCGCAAAATCCAAAGTTGCATGTATATATAGCTTAGTGCTTTAGTTTTGTTCTTTCTTTTTGTTTGCCTTTTGTATATATGGTAGTTGCATCGCCTTGTCAGACGAACAAACAAAACAAAAAGCTTTTGAAAAGCATATCTCTTTGAAAACAAACTTGCAAGCTTCTGTTGTGTACTTGTTCATTGGTTTTATGCAAACTCGTGTTTTTCTTAGCCCTGTGCTTGTCTTGGGATTGAGGTGTCTGACCTTTTTCCATCTAGCTTTAGGGGACCTGAACTTGTTGGGTTGGTGGCTTGGATGATTACCTATTGAGGCACATTTCGACTAGCCGGTCAGGATTGAACCTTTCTGGGACTCCTTGTGACTCCCATACATTTTGAGTGCTAGTTAGGGGGTCTAAGTATTGTGTTTATTCTCCTCCAGCTTAGTCCGCTTTTCTAAAGGCTAAGGATGATAACACGCTTGTTAGATTCTAGCTACATAGCCAAATTGCCTACCATGGACATAAAGTTGACTTTAGGATAAGCCAAGTTTTTGCCTTTTCCTTTTTCTTTCGTAACCACGCTATTTAGCTCCACTTTAGCCGAATTATCCCTCCCTTGACCCAGAGGATAGCTAAGTGATGGATGAATTGGTGTGTGTTGCGCGGTATTGTGGGCCTTTTGGTTATTATGGCAAGAATCGGTTGAGATGTCTCTACTCATCTTTTATATTGCTCCTTTTATCGCTCCCTTCTTCCTCATGTGCTTTACATCATTATTGAGATACATTCATTCGAGTGAGGAAATCTTCCTCTTGATCATTAAGAGATTTGCATATGTTTATCCGCTTGAGAGAGGAAATCAATCATGGGAAGGGAGACGATCTTGATACACAAAGTGAAAAGTCATGATAAAATAAAAAAGTTTGTGAAGGAGTTTTTATAATAGAGATCATCCGTTCTTCATTGGGTTTATGTCACTAAGGGGTAAGATTCATATTGGGTTTTCATAAGACGCTTGTGGTTCTCTTGTGTTGGGTCGCTTGCTATCCTCTACTCTAGCTCCACATTCCCAAATATATCCCACCTTAACCCAAAGCCTACGTTACAACCCTCGCACAAGCCTGTTCGACTTGGTCTGACTAGCGAGTTCTATGCTGGAGTGTAGATATGATACAATCCCCAAGATTTGCCCCTATTAGGTGTTTGATTCCCGACTCATTTTTAGTCGGACGACTATGAGCGAAACACGAACCATAATCAAACACATGAGCGTTATTGTATATTCCTTGCATCTTTCGAGGAATAATCCGGGGAGCGTAGATTTGTGATCTCCTTAGGTAATAGGTGGCATAGCCTGTGTTGGAACTTGTTTGGTGATCCCTGAGCTAGTGGTAGATGTCAGTTACCTCGATATTATGCTCTTAGAGCCCATCATACTTGCACACCCATGGCTAGGAAAGAGTTTGTGCGTACGCAGCTTGCATAGTTTGGTTTTCGCCCTCCATGTTGCTTTTGTTTTGTCTTGTTCTGTTTTGACCCTCTCGTCGCCGTGGTGTCTAGTTTGCTAGGGACTAGCAAAAGTCTAGCTTGGGGGAAGTTGATGTGCTCGTTTTAGAGCACATTTACCGTCCTACTTTTAGTGCTAAGTCTCGCCATTTTGCGTCAATTTGTTATATTCCACGCATGATTTCTCCTTGATCTTGTGTTCGAGTGTTTTGAGATTGTTTAGGTGATTTTTGGAGATTTCAAAGGCGTTTGGCATGCATTTGAGACTTAGGCCACCCCGCTTTCATGGCCACGATAGAGTTTCTAGACCGCAATAGCTCGTAAGATCGAAGAAGAAATCGGTTGCTAAGTAATGAAATTCCACGCGATTCGCGAAAGGAAGCTCCATTGGCGAATGGGAGTCCAAGCTCTACAACATATCCTCGCAAAGCTCTCAAAATGCCGAATGCAACATATTCGGCGAAAGGCATGGATTCAGCTGAACGCCAACATTCTGAATGTAACCTCTAAGCAACACGCTCAAAACTTACGGAAATGCCGAATGCCACATCATTGGCAAGTGAATGAATTGCGAATGACCACACATTGCTAATGATACTTTAAGCAAAACCGCTTGAAACTCACTCGAAATGCCGAAGGACACAATATTCGGGCGAAGATAAGCCATTCGGGCGAATGTCCTCAGCGATTCAGCGTTTTTAGCCCTAAAACATTCCTAGTTTATTTTTAGCATTTATTCTCTCTAGATTTAAAAACCCTAGCTTTCATTTTCTCTAGCTTAGTATTATTTTCCTAAATTGATCTAGCCTTTGGGATTGGGATGTAACTCCTAACCACTTTTGTTGATGCTTTTATCTACTCTCTCTTGAAGTTTCATTTATGGTATGAATATCTTTCTCCTATTTATTTCTAGAATCACTCAATGTTGTTGGTTGTTATTCTGAAATGCTATTTATGAATCTTTCCTCTTTTGAGTGTTCCATTTTTATTCTCTTTTTTTAGCGGGTCTAGAATAGGGTTTTTACTTTAAGTTCTTGTTTCTTTTGTTCTCTTGTTGCCAGCTATTACTTTTGTTCTCTTGTTTACATAGAAGTCTTCCATGTTTAATCTCTTGTTCAAGCGGGTCATTATGCTTAGTTTCTACTTTATGATGTGTGAGTAGTCCCTTAGAGTTTGATTGGTGAAACCCTAGAGTGGACTCTTATTCATAAGTTAGGGTTTGGTTTAAACCTATTCAATCATCATAATGATTCACCTTGAATCTTGTCCTGCCACTCCCAAGGAGACATAGGGCGATTATAGGTCGCTTCGTCTGGTCTTAGAGCCGCAACTTCCTTTCATTGTTGAATCGGTCGATGATTGAAGGTCATTAATCATCCCCAATACATGGATATTTGTGGTACCCCTCTAGGGTGGAACCAATCATTCTCACCCTTCTCCCCTTGATTCATATTAACTGTAGTCTTGCTTTTAATCTTAGTTTTAATTAGTCTCGATCATCTTAACACCCCCTTTATTCCTATATTGAGACCATCTGCTTAACTTGTTTTGTCCCTGTGGTTCGACCCCTTACCTCTGCTATACCTGTGTAGAGTTAGGGTAATATAAATATAGTTTGCTTAACCGGATTTTATTGTGCGACCCTAAAAACGGTTATCAATCCACGTGGATTCCATGTCATCGATACATATTGGGCACGCTTTTTTTCCTTGGTTCTTATACCCTGATAAGTTTCCGTATGCCGAAAAATCGTTAACGGTGCATAAAACCATTGCACGCAAGGTGAACTCCTCATTAGCATATGCATCAAACACGGAAACTCCTTAATCCCACATCTTTCTCAAATTCTCAACGAGAGGTGCAAGATATACATCTATATCATTACTAGGTTGCTTAGGACCCGAGATAAAAAGGGAAACCACGCATAATGTACTTACGCTTCATACACAACCAAGGTGGCAAATTATAGATCACTAAAAGAACCGGCCAAGTACTATGTTAAGAACTAAGATTGCCAAATCGGTTCATTCCATCCGTGCACAGTCCGAGCCTTAAATTCGAACTTTATCCCCAAAAGTCTTATGCAACCTATCAATACTCTTTCACTACGAAAAATCAGATGGATGTGTGACCAAGTGATCTTTCTTCACCCTATCTGCATGCCACCTTAAATTTAACGCATCTTTCTTTATAGAAAACAAGCGCTTGAATCTAGGTATTATTGGAAGATACCACAATACCTTAGTCGGGGGCCTTTTAGCATCCCGAGCCCCTTTACGCTTGTAACGCGATAACCCACACCTAGAATACTCTTCTAAGTTCTCGTTTTCATTCCGATACAATACACAATCACTCGGACACGCATGAATCTTCTGGCACTCTAACCCGAAAGGACACATTAGCTTTTTGGCATAGTATGTCGATTTTGGAAGTTCATTTCCCTCAGGAAGCATTTCACCTAACGCTTCTAAAAACATTGTGAAACTAGTGTCCATCATCTCATCAACACGATCCACATGCTCATCGATTCTCTTTATCCGTCTCATACCCATCAACACGATCCACTACATCCTCATTGACATTGACCACATTATTGACATCCTCAACAACACTCTTTTCCTTGTATACTCCCTCCTCACCATGCCAAACCCAAACATGATATTGACGCCTAAACCCACGTTGAAGTATGTGCTCCCTAAGGATATCAACACTATCTACCTTTGATACATTGCCACATTTGACACATGGGCAATAAAAACCAACCCCCTAGTCCTAACTTGATGTTCAACGCAACAACCAATAAATTCAATTAATTCCAAAAAATTTTTAAATTAATAAAACTAATATACATATAAATAAACTATAAACATACACATTCATACTAACAACTAATACTAAACAACATATAACAACCAATACATTTTAAATAAAATCACATTTAAATTATAAATAATAAACAAAAATCATTTAACCCTTAAAATTTGAAAAACAATGAAAATTACCTTGTGTATCTAGATGAATAGTTACAATGTGACCTAAAATTATACAAGAAAAACAAAATAAGTAATATATCTAATGGTTATTTTCGTGCAAAAAAAAAAAACAATACAAAACGAAAAAAAAATAGAAACCAAATAAACCAAAATCACGTTGAACTTTTTCTTGGGTTTTGAAGAAGAAGATGAACAAGAAGAGCAGCAACTCGTGGGTTTTGCACAAGAAGAAGAGCAGATTTCGTGGGTATTTTCGACGGTATTTTCGTGTGTTGAACAAGCTTGAAGAATGATGATGAACAAGAATTTTCGTGGGTATTTTCGTGGGATTTTTTGCACAGCAAAGCAAATCAAGTGATTAGGAAGAAGAAGCGTCATGTGAAATTAAACAGTAGGTTATTTAGACGTTAAGAGGCGCGTTTTTTAAAGAATTATTGGTTGCGGACATAGATAAAACCGCAACCATTGAGCATTTTATTTTTGAAATTTGACTTATTGGCTGCGGACATAGCCCTAACCGCAGCCATTGAGTATTTTTTTAAAAAAATTTGATATATTGGCTACGTATACCCCTAAACCGCAGCCAATTAGCAGCAGCCAATAGCTTTTTTTCCACTAGTGTATTGTTGAATGTTGGTAGTGTTGATTGTAGGAAATGGTTATGGTGGTTAGCGCTTATAATGGTGACTAATTATTTCTTACTTGATATTAATTATGGTAATGCGACTAGTATCCTTGATGTTTATTGTTGTGGATTAAATGATAGTGGTAGTTACTAAGGGCTTGCTCACTTCGTCTGATCTGATTGGATAAGATCTGAATTTACTAAGGTCTGATCTGATCTGATCTGATCTGGTCCGATCTGGTCTGATTCAGTCTCATCTGATCTGACTCTTTCTGATCTGGTCTGATCTGATCTGATCTGATCTGGTCTGGTCTGATCTGGTCTGATCTTATCTGATCTGATTTGATTTCATAAAGTTATTATTATTATTATTATTATTATTAATATTATTATTAATATTATTATTATTATTATTATTATTATTATTATTATTATTATTATTATTATTATTATTATTATTATATTATTCTTATTATTATTTTTATTTTTTTTTATTTTTATATTAATATCATTATTGTTATTATTATTACTTTTATATTTTTATTATTATTATAATAATAATAATAATTATTATTATTATTTATATTATTATTATTATTATTATTATTAATATTATTATTATTATTATCATTATTATTATTACTTATATTATTATTATTATTATTATTATTATTATTATTATTATCATTATTATTATTATTATTATTATTATTATTAATTATTATTATAATTATAATAATATTCATAATAATAACAATAATAATAATAATAATAATAATAATAATAATAATAATAATAATAATAATAATAATAATAAATAAAAGTTTTGGAGCAGCCTCTCTCTTCTTTCTCTCTCTAGCGCTCCTCAAATAAAAGTTGTGGAGCAGCCTCTCTCTTCTTTCTCTCTCTAGCGCTCCTCTCTCGAGACACCGTCACTCCGCCATGGCGGCGAGGAGAGGCCGTCCCACCGAGAAAGAGAGGTTTGGCTTGCTAAACACATGGGTTCACCCCTACCATCGCTTTGTTGTTTGATTTCGAGTGAGATTAAACCCATTTTGCATTTCAAACTCTCAAACCCTAATTTGAGATTTCAAAAGCGTTTGATTTAACCCCAAATTGAAGTAGGGGATATAATGTTTGATCGTAAGGATCTTCATAGGCTTAGTAATCCCATGGATTGAAGGATCGTCCCTTGTTGTTGCTGAAAGGTCGAACCGATCTACCGGCACGTGCATCTTAAGGTATTCTTCCATGGTTTTGCTTGTTTATTTTCGAACCCCTAGTCTAGTGGGTGATCTATGAGGGTCGACGTTACCCTAATTGGGTTGACTAAAACTCTTCTCAAGAACTGTGCGACACAGCTTTAGTATTGAGGGTAGCAAGTCACGTGTTACTCCTTCCCCATATCAGAGATTAGCACCGGTCCGAGTTTCTAGTTCTGATGATGCGTGGAAGCTTTTTGTGTGGATTTTGAAACAATGGTGAATCCCAGACAAAGTTTGTCTATTGGATGCGAATTGGGAAGCTAATTCCTCATTCAGCGCGAAGGTTTTTTTTGCGTGGTTAATGGTAGTGCTAGGCTCATGCCTAAGGTCCTAGATTCGCGAGTTTCTAGTTCTGATGATGCGTGGAAGCTCTGGTCCAAGACTTATCCAAAGCCTTAAGCTACTGAAATTTTGCACTGCCTGATGGCTGCTGGTATAGTTGCTGTTAAGGTCTTTTAATAGCTGAATTAGTAGTACCTTTTGATATTAGATACTGATTGTATGGTCTAATATGGTGTTTGCTGAATTGCTCTGTATTGGCCATGAGTCTAAGGCCCTTGAGCCTAATGGTAAGACTATGGAATGGTTTTCGGTGTGTGAATTGATGCTGGTTCTTGTGATATGGATAAATAGTTGTTAATACTAATATAGGTATAGTTGGACACTAAGATGTTAATTTATAATCTCTGTCGTCAGTCTTGGCTTGGTTAGCTGCCTTCCCGTAAGCATCAAGGCTGATGCAACTGTTATGGACACATAGAGGCTATTCAGTGCTCTGATAAACTGCGGAGTACTGTCTTCTAAAGCTATCTCATTGCTGTTCTTTATGGCTGGCCTACTCGACTGCTGATTATTGGGTGGCTTGAGTGGATTACTTCTGGACTGCCACATTTTGATGTCCTAGTGTTTGAAGTCTCGAACTTCGTTTTGGTGGATGCCCTTCTAGGAAGGAAGGCAGGTTCTTTGGCACTCATGCTATTGCTGGATTGTATGCTGCTATCGGAGTATTGATTAGCTGGATTGTGTTCTTCTGAGTTGGAAGTGTCATGGCAACCCTCGATCCTTTGTTCGGAGGATGCCTGCGGCTTCACTTTAAAGCTTCTGAATGTATTGATCCTATGTTGGATAGCCTTAATTTTTGTCTTGTTTCATGTTGTGTATGGAACATTTACAGTGTTTGCTTAGTCTAACGTGGCCCAAAGCCATTTGTAAATGCTAGGTCGTAGCATCTTTAGTTTCTAGGAAATACGTTTCCTTTTTTGGAGTTGATTTCCCAGCCTAGCGAATGACGAGGGGCCTGTCCCTTAGGAGCTTCGTTGGGTCGTCTTCTCAGTCTTTTGGACCTTTTGTAAGCTTCGGCTATTTTTCTGGCATTTTATAATACTTACTTTGCCAAAAAATAATAATAATAATAATAATAATAATAATAATAATAATAATAATAATAATAATAATAATAATAATAATAATAATAATAATAATAATAATAATAATAATAATAATAATAATAATAATAATAATAATAATAATAATAATAATAATAATAGTATGGTCTGATCTGATCTGATCTGGTCCGTCCAGTCCGATCCGATCCGTCCGTCCGTCCGATCCGTCCGTCCGTCCGACCGAAACTTTCGACCGATCTGAATAGTTATGATCTAATCTGATCTGGTCTGATCTGGTATGATCTGATCTGATTCCAATAAGAATAAGTAATAAGTCAAAAAAATAAGTTGAAGAGAACACCTTCTAAGTAAAGATTAAATGTGAGCCTCGAGTTTGATTATGATCATTGTCGTTGATTGTGGTGAGTTGTTTGTGCATAGTTGAGCTTGGTCGTCATATTGATGTATTCAATCGTGTTGCTAAGTTATATGACTTTGACCCAAATTATACGAGTCGTTAGTTCTTCAACTTACTATTTGAATCGTTGATCACTACTAACATGAGTAATATGATTGATTTTGAGTGTAACGTCATATATTATGTGTTCTTAAACTTTTCCATTAGTAGTTTTATTAGAGCGCACAAGAATAGGGTTGCGTCCTTTTCACTTGAACATATCTTGATGTAGAATTGACTGGGCTCTAATGTTATGGTTTGATTGAAATTCATGGCATAGTTCATATGTGAACCTTAGTTGAATTTATCGCATGAATACGTGTAGAGTGCGTATTAGCTTGAATCGAAACTTGTTTGGCTAATAGTGTAGTTGTATGGATTCAGTGCTTCTTAAATGATGTGAAGTAGGCTTATTAGTCTTACATTTAACGTGTGTAGGTGCCCGGTTCATAAGAGGGGCGTAAGAACCTCCTTCGAAGTGATTTTTACGACTTGTTATCTTGCAGTTGCAGGTAAGTACACTCAGTAGCTAATTCTTGCATGCATCTTGAATACGTTTTCTCTGCGTAATAATATTATATGAGCTATGTGAATATGGTTTGCTATAAAATATTATTAAGTTAGTCTTACAAGTGGAAATCAGTTGTAGAGATGGTAGAGAATGGGTTCTGATATCGCGAGGGTAGAATGTTGGATTATATGAGATGTAATGGGAATGAGTCCCTTATCGATGAGATATTAAGTTGGATATTTACTGTGACTCCACTGGATTGGTACCCCAGTTGGTTTAGTTCCTGGAATCATGGATGATCTATATATGGTCGTTGTACGGGGGTATCATCATACTTTACCATTGGGCGCCAGCATGGCCGTCACCGTCCTTGGCTGAGGTGTTACCATGTGGGTCTTGCAAACTCAAATACGGTGGCCTCTAGTCACATAAGAGGATATATGAAATCAATGAAGAGATAGAAAATGGTGAAGGCATTGAGCAGTACATAGAAGTAAGAAATAGTTGGAGTAAATGCTTATACATTGGAGTGTCTTTCCTCCCTTGTTTTGTTGAAATTGATTGTTGGTTACATATATAACTTATTGTTAGTTACTAACGTGTACTGTTTGTTTCTTTTTTGATGGATTGTCTTTGATGGCCCTGTTATGACACGTTGGTCTATGACCTTACATTGAGCAGCAGGGGTATCATAGATAGATCTTGCAGGTCTTGGAGTTTCCTTGCATTGCATACGGGGGGATATGTGTGAGAACCTTGACGTGTGCCATGTTATAACTGTTTTGACTCTACATGTGGTTTTTGAATTAAATTTGTGTATGTTTTTAACGTGAGGCGCGTGCCCTTCTTTTGATGTAATTCGTTCCGCTACAAAGATTGATTTCGTACGACCTTTTATATTTAGTTATTTTACCTTGAATGACTTGTAAAGTTTAGGTATGTTTTTGGAAAACCCAAGTGTTTACATGGGAGCCACGATCCATGCTTAGCATGTCGACAGAGGTTTTGACGATGACCTTTCCGCCGTGATTTTTGTTACAAGGTTATTGATGCCTCTTTATGATGGTTTATTGATTGGTTAATTCTTTTGATGCGACTAATTTCAAGGTGAAATTTCCGTAGGATTTTGTTTGGAAGTTTTTCTTTAATCACTTTAATCAAACTTTAATTCAAACAACCCAACATTTCATATACACGTCCCTACATCAAGCATTGAGTCTTGCAAGCCTTGTCCTGGCTGTTTGATCCCCGAATTACTGTAACATCCCGGAAAAAACTCGGATCGTTTGAAAAGAGAAGACAACTTCTTAAAGAAGCTAAATATAGTCCGAGTCAACCCAGGATGTTAGAAAGGCAATTTAAAACGGATTTGAGATCAAACAAAGCTTACGGATCGAGTTCTATTAGAGTTAATATAAACTACTAGATATAAGAAAATCTTAGCAGCGGATAAGATTGTAAAGTCAAAGTCTACTTATTACAACTTGAGAACGTAAACGCCACTTAAAAACCAAATATTCTTAAGACAAAAATAAAAGTTCATATCAAGACTTCTGTACCCTAACGGTTTATTTCTCCAAAAGATAACCCTCATTCCCCAGACCTGCAACTTAACTTACTTCTAGTCATTTACCCAAAAAGGGAACAACATCATCGCAGGATGGTTAAGACCAAAAGTACACGTCAGCAAAACGTCACATATCATTTAATTAAATACAACAAAAGAAAGATTTAATAACAATTAATTGCCGATATAAGTTTCTGTTACGCTTTAATTAATAATAACTATCTCGAAAAATGTTAACCAGCCATACTACCGGTTCAACTCCAATCTCCATAAGTGAGACAATACATTAGGGAGAGCTAACCCCCTAAACAAGTCTCTATCATAGACACTCGCCTTACTTCGGTGCCTATGGTTAAATATGCATACCCCCGCGGTGGCTCATAATGCCCCCATATACCGTAAGTAATTCTTTCCACCAATTGACGTCATACTACGTCCACTTTAAAGTTAGTGAGGTCATACTATCTCTGCTTATAAAAATAATGTATCAAAATTCTTTATTCGGAAAATATAACATCATTCATACTATATATCCATACTTTATTTTTACTTATCATTCATATAAAGTAACATGTCACATTATGCAAAACTTCGTTGCGTGTACGTACCTTAATTAAGATAAACAAAATCTTAAGTGCACTAATCAATTCCCCGTCACGAATCGACTTCCTACAAAGTTCAATCATATTCGGGAAACAAGCACACATTCACGCTTTCCTCAAACCACAATCATAACACATACATATAACTAACACCAAACCACTATACCACACACATCATGATCATCCATACACATTATTACAACATGGCAAACACACAAAAATTCAGCATACGCATTCTGTCCAGAAACGCAGGTTAACACTGATAAACTGAAATTCTGACTTTACCGCTGCGTCCGAAAGGCGTCAAAACCCCCGGGTACTAATTTTCATGATTTATAATATAGTATAAGTATTTTTAATGTATTTTTAAAGCCAAAAATGCTCCAAAATACCCTTTTTTTATCACGTTTCTTAACATACGGGATTTGTCACTTTCAATTAAAAATACACACAAATTCCAATAATTAAATTTCTTATTAAATCCTAATTACCAAAACCATAATTCCATGACCACATATTAAAATAAATTACATGATTCAAAAATAATTCTTTTTGCACAAACACATTTTTTTTCTCTTCAATTCTTCTCTAACACATTATAAAATTCTCATATTACTTTAAAATACTTTCTCACACCTTATACTCACATTTTTCTATGAACAATCATAATTTATATATTTTCATTTAAATTCACACATCACACAACATATTCATACACAACAAAATCCTAAAACGCCCTACACCAAATTTGATAAAGAAATACATCACAATTCATACCTTTATTTTTTTATCATGAAAATAACCATAGATTATAAACTAACACATACAACAAATCATAGAATTTAAATTAAAACTTTATAATAAAAATATTGAAGAATTTACACTTACAATTGCATGGAAAGAACACCAAAATGATGAGTGAAATGAGAGTAGTAGGCGTGTAGAGGGTTGAATTTTGAGAGGGTTTTCTCTTGAGTTTTTAGCAAAGGAAGATAGAAAATGAGGAAGTGATTAAGGAGAATAATGAACAAAGAATTCTAGAATTATTATGTGATCTTTAAACTCCCAAAATGGGAGTTACACCCATGCCAAGAGACCACATAGGGCCGGCCAACACTCCATTTTTCCCTCTCATTTTATTTTATTTTATTTTTTAAAAAATTTTGGAAATAAGGAAATGGGTTAAAGGGTTTGGGCCCGAAACAATCTAAATTGTTAAAAAAGGACTGAAAGTTCATGGTCAAGCCCAAAATAAATAAATAAAAAATACATTTATATAAAATAATATTACTAGTAAATAATTATATATATCGGAAAAATATCGGGGTGTTACAGACTACCCCCCTTAAAAAGGTTTTGACCCCAAAACCACAACATACAAACACATAACAACACCATACACAACCCACAAAACAACACCACACACAAACCACAAAACAAGCACATTAAAAAGAAACTCAATCAAAATAACACAACGCGCGAAAATCCTATCGCCTTCTACCCCCCTTAAAAGGTTACGTCCCCGTAACTCACTAACCTGAGAGAAAAGGTGTGGATACTTCTCCCGCATAAAAGCTGCTTCCGTCTCCCAAGTAGCCTCCTGTGACCGATGATTTGACCATAGGACCTTAACCATTTCAACATCCTTCCGACGAGTACTACGAACCTTCCTATCTAAAATCTGAACAGGTTGCTCCTCGTAGGTTATGCTCTGGATCTAAAACATGCGAAGAGGCCGCAACATATCGTTTTGACTGGGAGATATGAAAAACGTCGTGTACCTTACCCAGGGCATTAGGCAACGCTAACTGGTTAGCTAACCGCCCTATCTTCTCCAAAACATCATAGGGATAAATGAAACGTGGGCTTAACTTCCCACGAACACCAAAATGAACCACTCCTTTCATTGTAGACACACGGAGGAGAACTTTGTCGCCTACTACGTACTCATCAGGCCGACGGCAAAGATCGGCGTATGATTTCTGTCTATCTTGGGCTGCCTTCATTTTCTCGCGAATCAACATTACTTGTTCAGTCACCTAAACAAGCATATCCGGTCCTAAGTTGACATACTCAGTAAAATCATCCCAAGACACAGGGCTACGGCACTTGCGACCATATTGTAACACCCCGATATTTTAAAACGATAATTACCCGATATATTTAATAAATTACTAGTAATATTATTTTATATAAATAATTTTTATCAACCCATTTTGGGCTTGACCATGTATATTCAGCCTTTTTAACAATTTAGCTTTTCAGGCCCAAAAACCTTAAACCGTTCTTATTTCAAATTTTTTTATAAAAAAAAAGAAAAAAAATAAGACGATGGGCTAGGGGTGGCCGGCCCTATTGGAGGAATTAGGGAGTTTATAACTCCCATGTGAATATTGAAGAATCACACTAATTGCCTTAAACATTATTCCCTTAATTATTCATTTCCTTAATCTCCCTAATTGCCTTAACCTAAAATTCATTCTATCTCTCAAATTCCTAGAAACCTCAAGAAAATAACCACAAAACCCTAGCAAGCCACACGCCTAGTACTCCTCTTGCAACCTTGATTTTTGGTGTTTTTCATATAATTGTAAGTTTAATTCTCCACTTATCCTTTTATCAAGTTTAATTTCAATTATGTGATTTGTGCATATGTGTGTGAATTTTCATCCATGATCATTTTTTTCCATGATTTAATATGATGATGTGAATTTTATATGTATTTATCAAGTTTTAGTGTAGGATGTTTTGTTTTAGGATTTATTTTTATATGAGTATGTTAAATTAAGGTGATGGGTGAATGTATGAAAAATAATAATAATAATAAAAATATATATTTAAATTAGGGTTATTCATGGAGAAATTTGTGTTGTAGTATAAGGAATTATTTTGGTGTGGTATGTAGATTTTAATCTGTTGATGAATGATTTGTTTAGGAAAATTTGTATTTGTAAGAAATGAATTATTTTGGAATTAAGAAAATGATTTTTTATGTGGGCATGAGTTTATGATTTTGATGGTATGGATTTAATAGGAAATGTGAACATTGGAATTTGTATGTATTTTTAATAAAAATTGACAAAATCCCGTAGGTTTTGAAAATGATGAAAAAAGGGTGTTTTTGGAGCATTTTAGCTTTGAAATTTGGTTAAAAATACTTATACTATGTTATAAATCATGAAAATCAGTACCCGGGGGTTTTGATGCCTTCCCGACGCAACGATGAAGTCGGATTTTCAGTTTGACAGTTTTAAAAAGGGTTTCTGGACAGATTTAATATGCTGTTTTTTTTTGGTGTTTAACATGTCATAGCAATGTG
The DNA here is from genome assembly GCA_019425755.1 of Amaranthus cruentus. Classification (NCBI taxonomy): domain Eukaryota; kingdom Viridiplantae; phylum Streptophyta; class Magnoliopsida; order Caryophyllales; family Amaranthaceae; genus Amaranthus; species Amaranthus cruentus. The sequence goes on along the minus strand of CM033458.1, from coordinate 7,396,181 downwards.
ATGGATGTTCATGATATGTGTAGTGTTCTAAGTGTGGTGGTAGTTGTATGTATATGTTATGGTTTGATTTGAGGAAAGTGTGAATGTGTGCTTATTTCCCGAATACAATCGAACCTTGTAGGAAGCCGATTCGTGACGGGAAATTGATTACGACGTTTGAGAATTTGTTTTCTTGTATAAGGTACGTACACGCAGCGAAGTTTTGTAGTATATGTTATGTACCATATGTTAATGGTAACAAAGGTAAAGTACGGACGTATAGTACAAATAATGATATGGTTTCCGAATAAGTAATTTTGATATATTATTTTAATAAGCAGAGGTAGTATGACCTCACTAACTTTAAAGTGGACGTAGTATGACGTCAATTGGTGGAAAGAATTACTCGCGGCATATGGGGCATTATGAGCCACCGCGGGGGTATGCATACTTAACCATAGACACCGAAGTAAGACGTGTGTCTATGGTAGAGACTTTCTTAGGGGTTAGCTCCCCCTAATGTATTGTCTCACCTATGGTGATTGGAGTTGAACCGACAGTATGGCTGACTAACAATTACATGAATTTGATTATAATTTGTTGTATTTAATTGAATGATATGCGACTTCTTGCTGACGTGTACTTTTGGTCTTAACGATCCTGCGATGATGTCGTTTTCTTTCTGGACAATGACTAGCAGTAAGTTAAATTGCAGGTATGCGGAGTGAGGATTATCCTTGGAGAAATAAACTGTTAGATTACAGAAGTCTTGATACGAACTTTAATTTACGTATATGGATATTTGGTTTTATAAGGCGTTTACGTTCTCAAGTTGTAATAAGTAGACTTAACTTTACAAACTTATCCGCTGCTAAGTTTCCTTTACGTCTAGTAGATCATAATAACTCTAATAGAACTCGATCTGCAAGCTTTGTTTCGTTTTGAAAATCCGTTTCAAACTATTTTCTAACATCCTGGTTTGACTCGGACCATATTTATTCTCTTCAAAAAGTCGTTTTCTCATTTAAAACGATCCGAGTTAAATTATGGGATGTTACAATTGGTATCAGAGCGGGAATCTATTTAGTTTTATTTATCTAAACCGATAAATTAACGAGGAATAAATGATGACGATAGTAATGGGTAGACATTAAGGGGATATTATGTCTTTTGCTTAGTATCTTTAAGTATATTGTCATAGATAAATTTTGATGTGTGTATGGTAGAAATTATGTGTATACACTTGTGGTATTCTTTTTATATCTTTCCTTGTCTTATCTCGGAAATTGATTGTTCTCGTTTGGCTTTCTTTGTGAGTCAGGGAGTCGATTATTGTCTTTCGGTCATGGATGAAGGAAAAAGACATGCTGAAGAGGGAATTAGTACCCTAGATGAACCTTGGAGAGCTTTAATTAATGCACCAGCTTGGGCAGAGATTGAGGCTTTAGGAATATAGGACCGAAAGGAAGGGGAAAGTGATCTGGATTATACGCATAGGATGAAAATGATTTATAAGAAGTCTAAGTGGGTTTATGAGAGAATAATAGATGAGGGGATGGCTGAACTGAATGAGAGAATTGAACAGTTTGATCGAGAGACCAACAGAAGGATTAGAGCAATGGAGACTATAGGTCGGGAGAGAGTTGACAATCCAGAGACTATTGGGGCAAGGACTGACGTTATTGAGGAGGTTGCTCCAGTAGTTGACCCAAACTCAGTGTTACTAATAAACTTTGATGAGTTTGATCCCGAAGAGGACTCAAAGGAGGATCCCCAGGAGAATCAAAAAGTGGATTTTGAGGAGGATCTCGAAGAGGAGCAGGAGGAAGATATAGAGGAAGATTCCTTGGGAGAAGTCGAAGAACCCTATAAGGATAATGTGGGAGACGATTATAATGTTGACATGGAGATGAGAATAGCTGATAGAGAAGATGCTATGAGCGACAGTGATAGTGATATAGTCCTTTTGGGGGGTTGGCCGGTGAGGCGAGGAGACCCTATGAGTGAGGATGAGAGTGAGATCACCATGTAGGAAGAAAGGTTACCCGAACTTGTAATTGTGGAACGACTTGCTATGAGTGATTCCCTACCTGTAGGAACACCTTCTGATCCCGATAGCACGTCTAGTGATGACTCTGGAGATGCTGACTTTGACCCTGATCGATACGAGGAAGATCAGGAACGTTTTGATGCATCGCCTTTTTATTGCATGATTGTGTTCTTGTTTATCTCAGTATGCCTGCGTACGCGTTCGTATGCCTAGTGCCACAGTAATAATGAATTATGAACAATTTTTGTTGGTTAAACAATTTCTTTTGTTTTATGTCGGACTTTTGTAGTAGCAGAACAGTGGTTATTTAGGATTTTATGCCCAAGTTTTTTTTTTGATTGAAATAATATGATATTATTGATTTGAATTTCAATGTCGTTTTTTCTTTGTGAATTTTTTTTTATATTTCTCGTGTTTTCATCCTCATGAGATGAAAAGTGAAATTGATATAATGTGTTTATAAAAAGTTTGAACATTAGTGGGTAGAATCAATTAACTGTTGTATTTTGGAAAAAGTACGAGGATTCGATTAATAGACTCAATGTTTAATTCTCCCACCTTTTTAGGACAATCTCCTTTATTTTTTAAAGAGCATTAATAGTATGAGTTTTCCCTTAACCACAAACGCTATAGAAATGTATTCATATACCTTGTTAACCTAAGTCAAAGTCTACCTGCCAACATGCCACTCTTTTTGAAAAGGTCCGTACCAAGAGGAAACTCTGACCGTGTGCTTTGAAACCTAGTGAAGGCCCTAGTTGGCACAAGGAATCCCAGACAGAAATCCTTGGAGGAAAGGGCTTCATCGGTTAGTAAGATAATAGCCCAGAGCAAACCCTCGACTGATAGTGGGAAAGGTGAACCTTCTATGCTGGAAAACTAGCTGAGAGAATTTGACAAACTTTTCAGTGTGGTGAGATGCCCCGCTAAGTTCATGGTTGACCAGCCCGCATTCTTCTTAGTAGAAGACATTGACTATTGGTGGACATATAGTAAGACGAGGTTAATAGAGGAAAACGACGGTGGATTAAGCTGGGAAAGTTTTAAGGGAGCGTTAAGGGATCAATTCTACCCGCCTCATGTGAGGAAGGATAAATCAAATGAGTTTGCTAGGTTCGAGATGGGGAATTTAACGGTGGATGAGTATTACCAGAAATTTATGGAATACCTGAAGTTTTGCCCTGAGGATGTCTCAACTGAGGGAAAGAAAATTCAGCGTTTCGAATTAGGTTTATCGTATGAGATTCAAAAACACAATGAGACTGATAGATACGATACTTTAGACCAGTTATACAAGAGAGTTGCACAGATTGGAAATGTTATTAGGAAGGAACGAGAGAAGATGGGCCAAAGTGGGGAAAAGAGGAAGGACCCATGCTTCAGAATGCAATGAATGTGAGCAATCCCGTTCACAACCAATTCGAGAAACATAAACCGTTTGGAGGCTTCCAGGAAAAAGGTTTCCATACAAGCCAGAACAGCAAGAGCAGAGGGGATTCGACACCAGAGGTTAGGATGCCGAAACCTTTGTATGACCGCAATGGAAAAGAAAGAATTTATAACTGTAGAAAATGCCAGAGAAATCACCCAGGAAGGGACTGTCGGGGTCTGTTAGTGGACTGTTCTCACTGTGGTAAATCGGGTCATAGAATGTATGAGTGTTATAATCGCTTGGGACAATAAGAGCTCCAAGGGGGAAATCATCCAGGTTTTCAACAACAACGTTTCGGTAACGGACGGAGTAGTAACGAACCTGGGAGGGAAAACCACAATGCTAGTAATTTTGGTCGAAACTTGGGGGGTGCCACAAACCCTAGGTTTCAAGGGAACCACTCTGGTGTTCAGCAACCCTAGGGAATGCTAGAAGCGAGAATTTTACAAGCCAACGTGGTAATCAAGGAGGTGCTGCTACTACTACTCAGAATAATGGTAGACTTTCAACAGTTAACTCTAGGGACGCAGCGCAGGCATCGGATGTGGTCACAGGTACGTTCTGCATCAATACAAAGTCTGTTAAAGTACTTTTTGATTCTAGTGCATCGTGCTTGTTCATTTCAAAGTCTAGAGTTGAGGACTTAGAGTTGGAAAACCCCGAGAAAACCTCTTTTTCAGTTGGTATCCCTTCTGGAGAGAGTTTTCATTGTAATATGTTGTTTCGTGAAGTGTCGGTCAGAATAGGGAAGGTAAAATTTCCGAGTGATTTGTTTTCTCTAGAAATGGATGACCTGGATGTAATACTTGGGATGGATTGGCTAGGTAGATATAAAGCGATAATTGTGAAGAACAGTCCGTGACTCTAAGTGGACCTAGGGGAGAGAAGGTTAAATATAGGAGCCTTCCTAAGGGACCAAAGGTAAAAATCGTGTCGTCATTGGAAGTTAGGAAATTAATCACACAAGGGCAACCGTGGTTTCTATGTAGTATAAGTAAGGTGAAGGAGCGGGAGGTACGTCTTGAGGACAATCCGGTGGTTAGTGACTTTAAGGATGTTTTTCCGGAAGAACTTCCTGGTATGCCACTAAGAAGAGACATGGACTTTTCGGTTGACTTAATACCTGGGACAGGGCCAATTTCAAAAGCTCCTTACCAAATGGCCCCAAAGGAGATAGAGGAATTGAAAGTTCAATTAGACGAGTTGTTGGAAAAAGATTATATAAGACCTAGTGTGTCGCCCTGGGGGGGCCCCGGTGTTATTTGTGAGGAAAAAGGATGGAACTATGCGCCTCTGTATTGATTATAGAGAACTTAATAAGGTCACCGTTAAGAATAAGTACCCGTTACCACGGATTGATGACCTTTTTGATCAGCTGCAAGGAGCCGGAATCTTTTCAAAGATCGATTTGCGATCAGGGTATCAAAAGTTACGTATTAAGGAGGAGGATATTAGTAAATCAGCTTTCAGAACGAGGTATGGACACTTCGAATTCACCGTGATGCCTTTTCGGTTGACGAACGCACCGACAGCTTTTATGGGTTTGATGAATCGGGTTTTTAATGCATACCTCGATAAGTGTGTGGTAGTGTTCATTGATGATATCTTGGTATACTCTAGGAGCCCAGAAGAACATCGTGAACATTTAAAGTTAGTCTTGCAGATTCTACGAGAGAATCAGTTGTATGCTAAGTGTTCGAAGTGTGAGTTTTGGTTAGAACAGGTGGCTTTCCTAGGTCATTTTGTTTCTAAGGAAGGAATTTCGTCGATCCGACAAAGGTAGCAGCCGTCCAGGACTAGTCTACACCTCAAAATATTACGAAAATTCGGAGTTTCTTAGGTTTAGCAGGGTATTATCATCGTTTTGTGAAGGACTTCTCCCATATTTCTCGTCCGCTTACATCCTAGATGAAGAAGGAGAAGAAGTTTGAGTGGACCGAGGACTGTGAGAGAGCCTTTCAGTTTTTGAAGGAAAAGTTAACTACTGCTCTGGTATTGGTCCTACCTGATCCTTCTTTGGAGTACAGGAAGGTAGTAGCTTATGCTTCGCGGCAATTGAAGACTCACGAAGTCAATTATCCAACGCATGACTTAGAGCTAGCAGCTGTGGTTTTTGCGTTAAAGATCTGGCGTCATTATCTGTACGGTGTAAAATGTACGATCTTTACAGATCACCAAAGCTTACAATTTTTGTTTTCTCAACCCGAATTGAATCTACGTCAACGACGTTGGTTGGAATTAATCAGTGATTACGATTTGGAGATTTCTTATCACGAGGGTCGCGCAAATGTGGTCGCTGATGCCTTGAGTAGGAAATCAAAACACTCGATTGCAACATTGATAACTTCTGAGGAGTTAAGTAAGGAGTTTGAGAGAATGAATTTGGAGATAATCAAAGAAGGGTAGTTTGAGGCCAAATTAGGAGCTCTGTCCATTCGACCTACGTTCTTTGAGGAAATTATGGCTAGGCAAATGGACGACCCTAAGCTCGTTAAGCTTCGTGAGCAGGCTAGTGAAAGTAAAGCTGAAGTTTTTACAATTCATGAGGATGGTAGCCTTCGTTTTAAAGGACGATGGTGTGTACCGGATGGATGCGACTCTTTGAAGGAAAATCTGTTGAACGAGGCACACAACTCTAGGTACTCTGTTCACCCTGGAGGGGACAAAATGTACCAAAAAGGTATGTTTTGGTGGTCGAGTATGAAAAAGAACATTGCGAAATTTGTTTCTAAGTGTTCAAGGTACTAAAAGGTTAAGAGCGAGCATCGAAGGCCAGCTGGGTTGCTACAACCCTTGGAAGTTCCAATATGGAAATGGGATGACATTCAATGGATTTCGTCTTAGGTCTGCCACGGTCTAAGGCTGGTAATGATACTCTTTGGGTTATTGTGGATAGGCTTACTAAGTCTGCAAGGTTTATTCCGATCAACTGTAAGTGGGATATGGAACAACTTGCTCGTGCTTACATTAAATACGTGGTGCGGTATCACGGGATACCTCGTACTATAGTTTCTGATCGGGATACTCGATACTTGTCACATTTCTGGAAATCGTTACAACAAGCTTTGGGAACACTCTTCTCTATAGCACGTCTTTTCACCCTATGACGGATGGTCAAACTGAACGTGTTAATTAGGTGCTGAGGACATGCTGAGAGAGATAGCCATTGAATGGCAGGTTTCATGGGATGAACATTTCGATCTGTTGGAGTTCTCTTATAATAACAGTTATCAGGCAACAAATCAAATGGCTCCGTTTGAGGCACTGTACGGTCGCAAGTGCCGTAGCCCAGTGTCTTGGGATGATTTCACTGAGTCTATCACCTTAGGACCAGATATGTTAGTTCAGATGATAGAACAAGTCAAGCTAATTTGCGAGAAAATGAAGGCAGCCCAAGATCGACAAAAATCATACGCCGATCTTCGCCGTCGGCCCGATGAGTATGCAGTAGGCGACAAGGTCCTACTCCGTGTGTCTCCAATGAAAGGCGTGGTTCGTTTTGGTGCTCGTGGGAAGTTAGGCCCACGTTTCATTGCTCCCTATGATATTGTGGAAAGGATAGGGAAGTTAGCTTACCGGTTAGCGTTGCCTAATGCGCTGGGTAAGGTTTACGACGTTTTCCATATCTCCCAGTTAAAACGCTATGTTGCGACTTCTTCGCGTGTTTTAGACCTAGAGCCATTAGAGCTTGATGAGAGCCTTACCAATGAGGAGCAACCTGTTCAGATTTTAGATAGAAACGTCCGCAGTACTCGGCGAAAGGATGTTGCAATGGTTAAGGTTCTATGGTCAAATCATCGGTCACAAGAAGCAACTTGGGAAACAGAAGCTTCCATGCGAGCGAAGTATCCACACCTTTTCTCTCAGGTTAGTAAGTTACGGGGACGTAACTTTTTAAGAGGGGTAGAAAGCGATAGGATTTTCGCGCGTTGAGTTCTTTTGACCTAGTTTCCTTTGGTTATGTGCTTATTTTGTGTTGTTGTGTTTGTAAGTTGTGGTTTTGGGGTCAAAACCTTTTTTAAGGGGGGTAGTCTGTAACACCCCGATATTTTAAAACGATAATTCCCCGATATATTTAATAAATTACTAGTAATTATTTTATATAAATAATTTTTTATCAATTCATTTTGGGCTTGACCATGTATGTTCAGCCTTTTTAACAATTTAGCTCTTCGGGCCCAAAAACCTTAAACCGTTCTTATTTCAAATTTTAAAAAAAAACGAAAAAAAAAGAGGGAAGGACTAGGGGTGGCCAACCCTATTGGAGGAATTAGGGAGTTTGTATTCCCATAGGAATATTGAAGAATCACACTAATTGCCTTAAATATTATCCCCTTAATTATTCATTTCCTTAATCTCCCTAATTGCCTTAACCTAAAATTCATTCTATCTCTCAAGTTCCTAGAAACCTCAAGAAATAACCACAAAACCCTAGCAAGCCACACGCCTAGTACTCCTCTTGCAACCTTGATTGTTCGTGTTTTTCATATAATTGTAAGTTTAATTCTCCACTTATCCTTTTATCAAGTTTAATTTCAATTATGTGATTTGTGCAGATGTGTGTGAATTTTCATCCATGATCATTTCTTTCCATGAATTAATATGATGATGTGAATTTAAATGTATTTATCAAGTCATGATATGTGTAGTGTTCTAAGCGTCGTGCTAGTTGTATGTATGTGTTATGGTTTGATTTGAGGAAAGTGTGAATGTGTGCTTATTTCCCGAATACGATTGAACCTTGTAGGAAGCGGATTCGTGATGGGGAATTGATTAAGACGTTTGAGAATTTGTTTTCTTGTTTAAGGTACGTACACGCAGCGAAGTTTTGTAGTATATGTTATGTACCATATGTTAATGGTAACAAAGGTAAAGTACAGACGTATAGTACGAATAATGTTATGCTTTCCGAATAAGTAATTTCGATATATTATTTTAATAAGCAGAGGTAGTATGACCTCACTAACTTTAAAGTGGACGTAGTATGACGTCAATTGGTGGAAAGAATTACTCGTGGCATATGGGGCATTATGAGCCACCGCGGGGGTATGCATACTTAACCATAGACACCGAAGTAAGACGTGTGTCTATGGTAGAGACTTGCTTAGGGGTTATCTCCCCTTAATGTATTGTCTCACCTATGGTGATTGGAGTTGAACCGACAGTATGGTTGGAAAAGAATATAGCAGTATGGCTGACTAACAGTTACATGAATTTTATTATAATTTGTTGTATTTAATTGAATGATATGCGACTTTTTGCTGACGTGTACTTTAGGTCTTAACGATCATGCGATAATGTCGTTTCCTTTCTGGACAATGACTAGCAGTAAGTTAAATTGTAGGTATGGGGAGTGAGGATTATCCTTAGAGAAATAAACTGTTAGATTACAGAAGTCTTGAAATGAACGTTTATTTAGGTATTATGGATATTTAGATTTATAAGGCGTTTTAAGTTCTTAAGTTGTAATAAGTAGACTTAACTTTACAAACTTATCCGCTGCTAAGTTTCCTTTACGTCTAGTAGATCATAATAACTCTAATAGAACTCGATCCGTAAGCTTTGTTTCGATTTGAAAATCCGTTTCTAACTATCTTCTAACATCCTGGTTGACTCGGGCCATATTTAGTCTCTTAAAAAAGTCGTTTTCTCTTTTACGGGATGTTACACATATACAGCTTCAAACGGAGCCATTTGAATTGTTGCCTGATAGCTGTTATTATAAGAGAACTCCACCAGATCCAAATGTTCATCCCATGAACCTTGCCATTCCATGGCTATCGCTCTTAACATGTCCTCCAGTAGTTGATTAACACGCTCAGTTTGACCATCAGTCATAGGATGGAAAGACGTACTATGGAGAAGAATGGTTCCCAAGGCCTGCTGTAATGATTTCCAGAAATGTGACAAATATCGAGTATCCCGATCGGATACAATAGTACGAGGTATCCCGTGATATCGAACCATGTAATTAATGTAAGCACGAGCAAGTTGTTCCATATCCCACTTACAGTTCATCGGAATAAACCTTGCAGACTTGGTAAGCCTATCCACAATAACCCAAAGAGTATCATTACCAGCCCTAGTCCGTGGCAAACCTAAAACGAAATCCATAGAAATGTCATCCCACTTCCATACCGGAACTTCCAGAGGTTGTAGTAACCCAGTTGGCCTTCGATGCTCACTCTTAACCTTTTGACATGTTAAACACTTGGAAACAAATTTGGCAAGATTCTTTTTCATACCCGACCACCAAAACATGCCCTTTAAATCTTGGTACATCTTGTCCCCACTAGGGTGCACTGAGTACTTAGAGTTATGAGCCTCATTCAACAAGTTCTCCTGGAAAGAGTCGCATCCATCCGGTACACACCATCGTCCTTTATAACGTAGGCTACCATCCTCTTGAATTGTAAAACTGTTAAGTGCTAAAAGTTATATTATTTTTATTCCTCGTTACGTATAATTTTATTACGTTTATTAAATAATATATAATATTTAGTGTATATTTAATTTATGAGTTAATATCTACACTTATATAATTTTATTAAAATTTTGTAGGATTTTTGATTAAAAATAGAGTTGGACGAAATGAGAAAATTTGGAGCCGACCAAAGAAAAATCGTTACTCGCGAAGTATTTGACGCACCAGTTTTGAAATGGTCATATCTCACTCATACGGACTCCAAATCAGACGTTTTTTGAGGCTACAGACATCTACTCGAAATGTTCTACAACTTTTATGTTCGGTGAAAAAGCCAATTACGCCTGTATAGATGGGAAAACAGAGATGAAGTCGGCTGTAAATTGTTTGTGTACAGCTGGACATGCATTAATTAAAAGCTTGAAGAAGAAAATTCCAACTAAAATTCTTACTTTGGATAAGCAATAACAAGTTACTAATAAATACTTGAGCTGAAATGTTTGACTTACGTACTTTTATAAGTAGAGATTGCATTAGCTTGCAATATCAGAAACCAGAGCAAAGTCGGTTTGATAGTATACAAGTGGTACACTTGATCCATGGTTCAAATCCCAATTGCCACAAGTTGGTTTATTTTGTTTTTTTCTTACTTTTACCTCTATAAATAGAGCTTTTGACATCCCTTAACAAATTATGTTGTGTAACAAATATTCTTATATATACTACTAAGTAGAGAGATAGAAAAATTTTTTAGTCTTTTCTTTTGTATTACAAAATTATCTACTTAATGAAATTTTCTTATTCTCTCTTCTTTATCATGTTCAATTTAGAGTAAATTATTTTGTAGTAACATGTATTAATGTCTTGGCATATTATTTTTATGAGATTTGAAATGGGTCTTTAACATATACAACTTTGTTATTGAGTATTTATGTAAACTAGTTTTAATCTCTAAATTTATATAAGATTAATTTTGTTGGGTACACTTAATTATTCTTGTATAAGTTAATGTTTGAAAATTAATTAAACTTTGTTTAGTTATTTTTTATTAAAGAAACAACTAGTAATAATAACTGCATCTAGTTTTATTATTAGAGTTTACATAATATTAAATTTAGTTGGGTTATAGGGTATCTTCTTAATTAAATTTAATGGTTGGTGAAGTCTTCCTAAAATTAAAGCAGTCAATTCATTAAAACCGGATTAATGAACACTGGGGCTTTACTATCTTGGGTACAAATAGTAAGCTAATATAAAAGGGTTGACAGGGGGTTTACGAGGGTACTATAAATTCTACAGCCGCCTATTCATATAAAAATTGTAATTAATCAATGATTAAAAATAATCTTGCCAATGACTAAAATACATGTTGCTACTAATTTCTCTTATTGATTTACTCTCTTATTTACTTTACATATTTTACTTTTAAGCTTATTTTATTTTAAAGTTTTTAGTAGTGTAATCAAAACTCATTTCCCCCCATCTTTTTACTTTGGATATTTTATATTAAAATAAATATTTTAGAAGTATCTTTAAATTTAGTAATCACAATCTCTGTGGGATCGACCCCTACTTACCTCTTACTATATTTAGCAAGTTGTAATAGGGTAAAATATAATTTAAATTTATGCGCGTACGACAGCGTCCTACAAATTTTTGGCGCCAGCTCTACCTTCACTGCCCTACTCACGAAGCTTAATGAGCTTGGGGTCGTCCAATTGCCTAGCCATAATTTCCTCAAAAAACGTAGGTCAAATGGACCAAACTCCCAACTTGGCCTCTAACTCCACTTCTTTGATTATCTCTAATTTTATTCTCTCAAACTCCTTACTTAACTCCTCAAAAGTTATTAATGTTGCAACCGAGTGTTTCGATTTCCTACTCAAAGCGTCAGCGACCACAATTGCACGACCCTCATGATAAGAAATCTCTAAATCGTAATCACTGATCAATTCCAACCAACGCCGTTGACGTAGATTCAAATCGGGTTGAGTGAACAAAAATTGTAAGCTTTGATGGTCTGTAAAGATCTTACATTTCATAACGTACAAATAATGACGCCAGATCTTTAACGCAAAAACCATAGCTGCTAGCTCTAAGTCGTGTGTTGGATAGTTAACTTCGTGAGTCTTCAAATGCCGCGAAGCATAAGCTACTACCTTCCTATCTTGCATCAGAACACAACCTAATCCATGTTTAGAAGCATCACTATAAACGGAATACTCCAAAGAAGGATCAGGTAGGGTCAACACCGAAGCAGTAGTTAACTTCTCCTTCAACAATTGAAAGGCTCTCTCACAGTCCTCGGTCCACTCAAACCTCTTCTCTTTCTTTATCAAGGATGTAGGCGGACGAGCAATACGAGAAAAATCCTTCACAAAACGACGATAGTACCCTGCTAAGCGCAAGAAACTCCGAATATCCGTAACATTTCGAGGTGTAGACCAGTCCCGGACGGCTGCTACCTTTGCCGGATCGACGGAAATTCCTTCTTTAGAAACAAGATGACATAGAAAAGCCACATGTCCTAACCAAAACTCACACTTCGAAAACTTAGCATACAACTGATTCTCTCGTAAAATCTGCAAGACTATCCTTAAATGTTCTCGATGTTCTTCTGGGCTCCTAGAGTATACCAAGATATCGTCAATAAATACCACCACATACTTATCGAGATACGCATTAAAAACCTGATTCATCAACCCCATAAACGCTGCCGATGCATTTGTCAATCCAAAAGGCATCACGGTGAATTCGAAGTGTCCATATCTGGTTCTGAAAGCTGATTTACTAATATCCTCCTCCTTAATACGTAACTGCTGATACCCTGACCGCAGATCAATCTTGGAAAAGACTCTTGCCACATGTAACTGATCAAAAAGATCATCGATCCGTGGTAACGGGTACTTCTTTTTAATGGTCACCTTATTAAGTTCTCTGTGATCAATACAGAGACGCGTAGTTCCGTCCTTTTTCCTCAAAAACAACACCGGGGCCCCCTAGGGCGACACACTAGGTTTTATATAACCCTTTTCCAAAAACTCTTCTAATTAGACTTTCAATTCCTCCATCTCCTTTAGGGCCATACGGTAACGAGCTTTTGGAATTGGCCCTGTCCCAAGTATTAAGTCAATTGAAAAGTCCACGTCCCTTCTTGGTGGCATACCAGGAAGTTCTTCTGGAAAAACATCCTTAAAATCACAAACTACAGGAATGTCCTCAACTCGCACAGAAACCACTGTTGTCCCTTCTTGATTAATTTTCTCACTTCCAATGACAACACGATTTTTACCTTATGTCCGTTAGGAAACCTCCTATATTTAACTTTCTCTCCCCTGGGCCCACTTAGAGTCACAGACTATTCCTCGCAATCTATCATCGCCTTATATCTACCCAGCCAATCCATCCCAAGGATTACATCCAGATCATCCATTTCCAAAGAAAACAAAGCACTCGGAAATTTTACTTTTCCTATCTTGACCGACACTTCACGAAACAACATACTACAATGAAAAGTCTCTCCAGAAGGAATAGGGACTGAAAAAGATGTTTTCTCGGGGTTTTCCAATCCCAATTCTTTAACTCTAGACTTCAAAACGAACGAGTACGATGCGCCAAAATCAAAAAGTACTTTAACAGACTTTGTATTGATGCAGAACGCACCTGTGACCACATCCGACGCCAGCATTGCTTCTCTAAAGTTTACTGCTGAATGTCCGCCATTATTCTGACTAGTAATAGCAGCACCTCCTTGATTACCACATTGGCCTGAAAAATTCTCGTTTCTAGCATTTCCCTGAGGTTGATGGAGACCAGAGTGATTTCTCTGAAACCTAGGGTTTAAGGCACTCCCCAAGTTTCGTCCAAAACCGCTGCCATTGTGGTTCCCCCTTCCAGCTTCATTGCTATTCTGTTCGTTATCGAAACGTTGTTGTTGGAAGCCTCTATGATTTCCCCCTTGAAACTCTTGTTGTCCTAAGCGAGTATAAAACTCATACATTCTATGACTCGGTTTACCACAGTGAGAACAGTCCACTAATGCACCCCGGCAATCCTTTCTTAGGTGATTTTTCTGGCATCTGCTACAGTTATAAATTCTTTCCTTCCCATTGCAGTCATATAAAGGCTTCTGTATCCTAGCCTCTAGAGTTGAATTTCCCCCAGTCCTGCTGTTCTGACCAGTTTGAAAGCCTTTTGCCTGGAAGCCTCCAAACGGTATGTGCTTCTTAAATTGATTTTGAACATGGTTACTCACATTCATTGGATTCTGAAGCATTGGTTCCTTCCTTTTTTCCCCGCTATGACCCATCTTCTCTTGTTCTTTCCTAATAACATTTTCAATCTGAGCAGCTCTCTTGTATAGTTGATCTAGGGTATCGTACCTATCGGTCTCAATGTGCTTTTGAATCTCATACGATAAACCCAATTCAAAACGTTGCATTTTCTTTGCCTCAGTTGGAACGTCCTCAGGGCAAAACTTCAAGTATTCCATATATTTCTGGTTCCACCGTTAAACTTCCTATTTCAAACCTAGAGAAATTATTTGACTTATCCTTTCTCACATGAGACGGGTAGAATTGATCCCTTAACGCTCCTTTAAAACCTTCCCAGCTCCGCTAGCAACCTCGTCTTACTATGTGTTCACCAATAGTCAGCGTCTTCAACTAGGAAAAACACAGCTTGGTCAACCATGAACTCAGCGGGACATCTCACCTCACTGAAGACTTTGTCAAATTCTCTTAGCCAGTTTTCCAGCATAGAAGGTTTTCCTTTTCTACTATAAGTCGAGGGTTTACTCTGGGCTATTCTCTTACTAATCGATGAAGCTCTTTCCTCCAAGGATTTCTGTCTGGGATTCCTTGCGCCAGCTAGGGCCTTCACTAGTTTTCGAAACACACTGTTAGAGCTTCCTCTATATACGGACCTTTTTAAGAAGGGTTGCATGTTGGCAGGTATACTGCATTAGGTTAAAAAGGGTATATATAAATACATTTCTATAGCGTTTGTGGTTAAGCAAAATCTTATACGTTAATGCTCTTTAAGATAAGGAGATTGTCCTAATAGTGGGTGGAAGAAATAAACATTGAGTCCATTAATCAAATCCTTATTCTTTTTCCAAATAAAACATTGAATTAATTCTATCCACTAATGTTCTAACTTCATAAAACATACTATATCAATTTCAATTTTCATCTCATGAGAATGAATGTATGAGAAATAAAAAGAAAGTTCATAAAGAAAAACGATATTCTAATTCAAATCAGCAATACATATTATTCTAAACCAAAATACTTGGGTACAAAATCCCAACTATCCACTGTTCAACTAATACAAAAATTCCGAAATAAACAAAAGAAATTGTTCAATCAACAAAAATTGTTGACATATCATTATTACTGTGAAGCTAGACATACGAACTCATACGCATGCATACTAAGATAAAATAAGAACACAATCAGAGCTTTGATACCAATTGTAACATCCCGGAAAAAGTCGGATCGTTTTAAAAGAGATGACGACTTCTTAAAGAAGATAAATATAGTCCGAGTCAACCAAGATGTTAGAAAGGCAGTTTAAAACGAATTTGGAATCAAAAAAAGTTTGTGGATCTAGTTCTATTACAGTTATTATAAACTTCTAGATATAAGGAAATCTTAGCAGCGGATAAGATTGTAAAGTCAAAGTCTACTAATTACAACTTGAGAACATAAACACCTCTCAAAAACCAAATATTCTTAAGACAAAAATAAAAGTTCATATCAAGAATTTTGTACGCTAACGGTTTATTTCTCCAAAAGACAATCCTCATTCCTCAGACCTGCAACTAAACTTACTGCTAGTCATTTACCCAAAAAGGGAACAACATCATCGCAGCATCGTTAAGACCAAAAGTACACGTCAGCAAAACGTCGCATATCATTTAATTAAATACAACAAAAGAAAGATTTAATTACAATTAATTGCCGAAATAAGTTTCTATTATGCTTTAATAAATTATAACTATCTCGAAAAATCTTAATCAGCCATACTGCTTTACTTTTCCAGCCATACTACCGGTTCAACTCTAATCTCCATAAGTGAGACAATACATTAGGGGGAGCTAGCCCCTAAGCAAGTCTCAACCATAGACACTCGCCTTACTTCGGTGCCTATGGTTAAGTATCCATACCCCCGCAGTGGCTCATAATGCCCCCATATACCGCGAGTAATTCTTTTCACCAATTGACGTCATACTACGTCCACATTAAAGTTAGTGAGGTCATACTACCTCTGCTTATCAAAATAATGTATCGAAATTCTTTATTCGGAAAACACAACATCATTCGTACTATATTTCCATACTTTATTTTTATTTATCATTCATATATATAGTAACATGTCACATTATGCAAACCTTCGCTGCGTGTACGTACCTTAAATAAGATAAACCAAATCTTAAGTGCACTAATCAATTCCCCGTCACGAATCGACTTCCTACAAAGTTCAATTGTATTCGGGAAATAAGCACACATTCACACTTTCCTCAAACCACAATCATAACACATACATATAACTATCACCAAACCACTATACCACACACATCATGATCATCCATACACATTATTACAACATGGCAAACACACATTAATTCAGCATACACATTCTGTCCAGAAACGCAGGATAACACTTTCAAACTTATAATATAGTATAAGTATTTTAACCTATTTTTAAAACCAAAAATGCTCCAAAATACCCTTTTTTATCACTTTTCTTAACCTACGGGATTTATCACTTTCAATTAAAAATACACACAAATTTCAATACTTAAATTTCTTATTAAATCCTTATTACCAAAACCATAATTCCATGACCACATATTAAAATAAATTCAATGATTCAAAAATAATTCATTTTAAACAAACACTTTTCTTTTTCTCTTTAATTCTTCTCTAACACGTTATAAAATTCTCATATTATACTAAAATAATTTCTTACACCATATACACACATTTTTCTATGAACAATCATAATTTATATATTTTCATTTAAAATCACCCATCACACAACAAATTCTAACCTTCACATATTCATACACAACAAAAACCTAAAACACCCTACACCAAATTTGATAAAGAAATACATCACAATTCATACCTTTATTTTTAAATCATGAAAATAACCATAGATTATAAACTAATACGTGCACCAAATCATAGTATTTAAATTAAACTTTATAATAAATATAATGAAGAATTTACTCTTACAATTGCTAGGAAAGAACACCAAAATGATCAGTGAAATGGGAGTAGTAGGCGTGTGGAGGGTTGAATTTTGAGAGGGTTTTCTCTTGAGTTTTTAGCAAAGGAAGGATAGAAAATGAGGAAGTGATTAAGGAGAATAATGAAGAAATAATTCTAGAATTATTATGTGATCTTTCAATTCCCGAAATGGGATATACACCCATGCCAAGAGACCACATAGGGTCGGTTATCACTCCATTTTTCCCTTTCATTTTATTTTATTTTATTTTAAAAAAAATTTGAAATAAGGAAATGGGTTAAAGGTTTGGGCCCGAAACAATCTAAATTGTTAAAAAAGAACTGAAAGTTCATTGTCAAGCCTAAAATAAATAAATAAATAATATATTTATATAAAATAGTTTTACTAGTAAATAGTTAAATATATCGGAAAAATATCGGGGTGTTACACTTACCATTGCATTCATTGTAGTAGTATTAGGGTGATTGCACGTATTGTTTGTGTAACTAGGCCTTTAGTAAAATGACGCTAAAAACGAGTTATCAAAATGGTATCGTTGCCGAGGACAAGGCATTTTGTTTTGATTGTGTTCTTGATGTAGTTTATTTTTGCTTTATTTTTGTGTATTGTTTCATAATCTTGCTCGTCATAGCTAACATATGGTTTCTAGTGTTGTTTGCATACACCATAACACTCGCAGATCACAGCTACTACTCGTTCCTTACAATCCTGATATCCAAAAGTTAACAAAACAAGCTCCACCTCCGGTTCAGTCACAACCAACCATACCCGATCCTCCTGCACCAACTATGGCTGAATATCAACAATTGTTTGGTCAGTTTGGGACACTTGGGTCCCAAGAATTTCAAGGGCATGTCGTGTTTTCCGTAACCCCAGCTTAATACCACATACACACATAATTCTTCTAGATGGTGAAAGAGACTCATTTCTGCGGCTTAAAGAATTAGTGCCCTCTAAAACATTTGGAGGCATTCTCATAGATTTGTGGTCTCATCCCTTCGTGCCCTCATAGACCATATTGTGTGCCACTACACCTCTTCCATCTGAGTCTATTCGGAGACAGTAGAGAATGGTATAAATGCCTCGAGCCAAACTCCTTCACTACTTGGGATCAATTGAAAACAACTTTTCTAGAAGGTTCACAATTCGACATAGGATTAGTGCAAGAAAATAGTTATTCACTTAAGAGGATGATGAAAACCTCAGCGCTACATGGAATAGGTTTAAAAGGATGATCGGAGCTTGCCCCCATTGTGAGTACGGGGAGAACCAAGACAAAGATAAGATCGAAAAAGTTGCTAAGAATAGTTCTTGGGGAGGAGCAAAGCGATGATGGACTACTAAGGGGGATGATTGATACAACCTACTTGGGTACAATTGGTTCTAAGATCGAGGCCATTATGGATAAAAAGTTGTTCAAGTTCAAATTTTCTCAACGTAGTTCCAATGTATCATTGGCTATTGAGAAACTCTTTTCATGTAGAATCTGCGGGGGCACCTATCATGATGCATCTTATTATGGGGGCTCAAATTCTGAACATGTGGTGCCTTTCGACTATGGGGGTACAACCAATAAAGGGCACTAGTCATGAACTACAATGATTATAAGTATAATCCTGAATGTGTTGCGGCCGTAGGTTATGGTGGTCAAAACCAAGGGTATGCTCAACTAGTGATGGCCACGGTCCGGGTTGGGCCGGTTCCGTTCCGCTTCCATTAGGTTCCGGTTCCACCCGGTTCCGGTTCCATCTGGAACCTGACCCGAACATTTCCGGTTTCGATTCTGATTCCGGACGGTTCCAAATGGTTCCTTCGCGGTTCATGAGGCGGTTCCAATTCCCGGGTCAGGTGGGTCCGACCATCGGTTCCATTCGTATTTTTCCTTTAATTTTAATATAAAAATACTATAAGAATGCGGACGTACCTTCGTCGATTACTTCAATATTCGCGAAATTCAATGCTTGTCATCGTTTTTAAAATATTTAGTAAAAAGAAGGAAAAAAATTAATTAATAAGGAACGATAAAGATGATTAATAAAAAAAGGGGAGAGAATGGACTTGAACCTAGTATCCAAAGGAATACTAAGCTGTCTACGTATCCCGAAGGAATCAAAGCCCACGTAGTTCTTTGTCATACCTTTTATTTTTAGTTGTTGAATGTTCATTGACCGTGGTCCGGTATTCATGATCCTATTCGTCATCATCATATGGTTGGTTAGATGCTTCCGCCGACTCTCCTCCCGACGATGATGCAAATGTATCCATCATTATCCATGGATCATCGTCATCTTAATCATCATCCTTCTTGAGTCCTTATGTTCAGACATCCGCTTGATCCCAATATTTCTTGCAAACACATATTTGAATAGTATGTGGAGCAAGACGAGATCTCTTGTCATTTAAAACTCTTCTACCTGCACTAAAGCAGACTCCGACGCAATAGTAGAAGCAGGAATTGCAAGGATATCCTTTGCCATTCTCGATAATATGGGGAATTTTAATGATTTTTCTTTCCACCATTGTAAAATATTATAACTACTTTGGTCGATTTCAAAGTGATGTTTAAGATAACTATCTAATGCTAAATATGAAGCGGAGGGGGAGGAAAAAGATGATCCTACAAAACTATCATCATGATTTATTATGTTAGCTATTATGGGCTTATAATAATTAGGACCTGCCGAGACGCTAGCACGCCTAGACGTATCGCGACTCGGGTTATATATACTAGAATAATGATCATAAAGGTCTGCTAAAAGCTTTTTACAAGTTCCTACATAATTATGTACATCATTAGACGGGCGATCTAATGCTTGGTAGTAAAATCCTATTATTTTACTTAGGTTTTCCGTCTTAAAACACGAATCGAAAATTGTCGCAATTCCATAAATATAAGGAAAATCAGTGAAATACGCCTTCCACTTATCCATGATATCTGCAAGAATCGGGTTTAAAAAAACGTTAGTATCATCATGAGAATGTCTAAGAAGATGATAAAAAAACAGTAATACATTCACTTATTTCTAAGTGAACATTTGGTTCGTAAACATATGAAAAAATCTTAGTTGCGTGGACATACGCTTCTAATAATTTCTATACGCCTATAGCTAGTTCCCAAGTTTCATCACTTATACGGCTATCCATAAACTCAATATACAATTGTGCTATAACCAGACGATAAACAATAGCCTTCTTTAATAAATCATGGGTTGAACCCCAACGTGTAGGAGTATCTAAAGACCAATAAACTTTTTTTAGTTGATAATGGTCACATAATTGTTTATATCTTCTTTATACTTGCCCTAATCTAAGCCACTTCAATATGTCTCTAATGGGACCTAATATATCACTTAGGTTTTTAATACCTGCCTGGCAAGATAAATTAACAATATGAGTACAACAACGTATATGTAATAAACTACCACCTAGGATACAAGCAAAAGCGGGTTCGTTATATAAAAGTTCGATGTATTTGATATTGGCGAATGCATTATCGGTAGAACAACAAAATATCTTATCGAATAAGTTTCATTCTTTACATATTTCCATTAATCTATATTTTATGTTTTCACGAGTATGTTTTTCGGGCATTAACTCAAACGCAATTATTCTTTTTTGAATAAACCAATTACGATCTATCCAATGTGCTGTTACTGTAATACCCCGGCCCAACGGACCACCAGTGAGTACTCATGGAGACTGTAGACTAGCCCCACAGACCAAAACAAGTCTTTCCAACGCACTTTTGCCTCACTCGTGCGCACACAGGAAAACTTCCCAGGAGGTCACCCATCCTAAGATTCCACCAAGCACGCTTAACTGTGGAGTTCATAGCAAGTGGGCTCCCTAGAAAAGAAGATGCACAATGTTGATATGAGTAGTCTATCAATCCCTTTTCAAGCTAAATCTGGGGTATCACATTCACCCCCACATAGGAATACAACGTCCTCGTTGGACCGTCATTTCAGGATCTTTTCCCCCGCTAGGTGCATTGACGCACAATCAGCCACGGTCGCAGGGTTGCTCTGATACCATTTGTAACACCCCAGCCCAACGGACCACCGGTGAGTACTCATGGAGACTGTAGACTAGCCCCACAGACCAACACAAGTCTTTCTAGCGCACTTTGGCCTCACTCGTGCGCACCCAGGAAAACTTCCCAGGAGGTCACCCATCCTAAGAGTGCTCCCCACCAATCACGCTTAACTGTGGAGTTCTTAGTAAATGTGCTCCCTAGAAAAGAAGATGCACCTTGTTGATATGAGTAGTCTATCAATCCCTTTTCAAGCGAAATCTGCGGTATCACAGTTACACACATATAAGGCTCTAAATGTGGGGGAGCTGACCAAATATCGGTTGTTATGCTAACACTACCATTAAAAGATTTAAACATTTCTACTAACTCATAGCGCTTTGATTCATATAATTTTATGGTTCGTCGTTTAAGAGTATTCTTAGGGATTACTCTATATTGTGGTTGTAAAGTTTTTCAAGTGCGGTAATCGCATGCCTTACTTTCACCATGGTTAAATGACAACTCATCACAAATTACATATTTGGAAAATTCATCAATCATTTCATTACGATTAAATTTAAAAGGCATACCCCCGCCTGGGAAGTTCGTTGCCCATTGTTGTCAGCTTCCACTTGTGGTCCCGCTGCCGCTTGCTGAATGAGTTTCTTTTGTGATTCCATGTTTCTTTGCCAAATGTTTGTTGAAAGATCCCGTACCACCACCTAACACGTATTCCCAAAACACAATAAATGAATTTTTAATACATTCTAACATTCTTTATTTACAAAATATAAATATCATGTGTAAAAACTTAAAAAGTATTTACCTTTGCTGAAATTGTAAGAAACTAAGGGCTTTACCCCTTGACTTTGACAAATTTGACAGGTGCATAAGAAAACACCTGAGTTGTCGGTTGGTTCTTTTTTAAAATACGACCACACACGTGAAACAGCTCTACCACTAAGAGGTGGCATTGCCGGAAAAGGTTGTCTTACTGGTTCATTTTCATCTAAATATAAATATAAAGACATTATTCAAATACCACAATATATAAATAAATAATAATTTAAAATTCAATAAATTTGAAGAATAAAATTATAAAATTAACCGATACTATGGAAATTGACTCGTTTACCACGAGCTTGTCTTTTTTGTTGTTGTTGTGCTTCAACTGATCTTGTTGATGATTGTCGAGATCTAAGTATCCCAATAGGGGTCGTTGGTTCCTCTTCTTCTTCTTCTTCTTCTTGTGTTTCTTCTTCTTCTTCTTCTTCTTCTTCAATTTGTATTTCTCTTTCCACTTCTTCAGCATAATCGTGTAATTCTTGGTTGCACCCTTCTTGATAATTCGGTTCAAAATTACTTCTCGAAGGTGTTGTTAATACTGATGGAGTTGAAATGGCCTTTCTTTTGGAGCTAGAACCTCCCAAAGATTTTGCCACTTTAGAAACTTTTTTAGAGGTTTTTTTCAAAAAAGAAGACATGATAATATTGAAATAATAATGTAATCAAGAAATTAATAAATAATTAAAAGAATAATTATGTAATTAAGGAATAATTAAAACACTAATTATGTAATTATGAAATAATTAAAAGACTAATTATATAATTAAGAGAATAATTGCGTAATTAAGTAATTAAGTAGAGAGAGTAAGTAGAGAGAGTAGGAGAAGAGATGAGTTGTGAATTGGCAGGATTGAAAGTGATGGGTTTATATAGGAAAAATTGCAACGGCTAGTTACCGGCTCTTTTTTTGACCGGTTCCAAAAAACCGTTGGGCCGGGTGAATCGCATGGTTCCGGGTCTGGTTCCAAGGAACCGTTGGGCCGGGTGAACCGTTCCGCTCCGGTTTCCGATTCCGAAGCGGTTCCATGGACCCGTTGGTTCCGGGTGAACCGGCCCGCGGTTCTTTGGTCCGGTTCTAGCGGTTTTTCCGGTGGTTTCACGGTTCTGGCAACTTTTTTCCCGGCAGGTTCACGATTCGGAACCTGTCCCGAACGATCCGGTTTCGGGACCGGTTTCAAGCGGTTCGGGATCGGTTCGGTTCCGGGTTACTCGCCCAGTGGCCATCACTATGCTCAACAAGGTTCCTATAAGAACCAACCCTTCAGACCTCATTTCATTCCCAATTCTAGCCAAAGAAACTTCACCCAAGGTTACAATTCCAACAACCATATGCCCTATAGCAATCAAGCAGGTGGGAATTTTGCTAGGCCTAATGGAAAAAGGCCATACTTTCAAGTGCCAAGACCCGACCCCAACCTACCCTATCGCACTACATAACCACCGTCGAACGTCACTTCAAATCATGATTATCTATCTTCTCAAGTGAGCTCTCTTGCTCAACGAACCCAAACCCTCTCCCAAATCAATCCAAACTTGATTACTAACACGCAACAACAAAATTGTTCGAATTCCAGCTTTGTCAGATGGCCCATCCACCCCTACTATTGCAATTCGCATCTCAAACCCCTATCATTAAGTACCCCAATCTCCAACCCTAACCATCATACTTGCAAGGCCAACTTCCTCATATCTGGAACTTCATATACTGCTCTTGTGGTAGCTCCTAAGGGTGATTTTGGGGAAGGTTTTTGATGGGTCACGATCTTCAAGAGGAAATTGAGCATATAGATGATCTTTAGGGGACAGAAGAGAAGGTTTATGAAGAAGATGAGAAGAAGAAATATGAAATTAAAGAAGAAGAAGAAGAAGAAGAAGAGAAAGAGCAGTAAAACAAGGATGAAGAAGAAAGATGGAGGAAGGTACGAGAAAGGAAGAAATTTAAGCTTCATCATGCTCCATTGTTGCCTTTTCCTTACAAAGTAGTGGAGAAACAATTGCAAGAAATGTTTCTTAAATTCTTAGATCATTTACGACAACTTGAAATGAAGATACCCTTCATGAAGGCCATGGAACAAATGCCTTAATATGTGAAGTATCTGAAAACTCTCTTAGGGAATAAGAATTGGGGGCGAAGTGATTAGTTTTTCAGAGCAAGAGAGTGCCATCATTTAAGGCACCTGGGCCATGAAAAGAAAAGCTAGAGGACCCTTTGTGTTCCTAGTCACCCTTGGAAAACTCAATTCTAAGGGAGTACTTGCTAACCTTGGGGCCTCTATTAGCCTCATGCCGATGTCCATTGCCAAGAAACTAACCTTTGTGCTCAAGCCATCCAAGAAAACCATCCAACTAGACGACCAAAGCATAAAACATCATTGTTGGGAGTTTGAGGACCTCCCAGTCCAAGTGGGAAGCATTGTAGTCCTATGTGCTTTTGTGGTGCTAGATATGGCGGCAGAGGATCCTTACACTACCCTTATTAACTGCGTATCTAAGACCATCACAGTCTAGGTGACCAATGAGAAGGTTGTATATGCTTTTTCTAAGTCATCCAAAGTGCCTATGGTCGAGAAAATTTGTTCCTTTGAGGTCGTTGACGGTATAGCCGATGAGAAGATTGATGGGTGCGATTTTTTTGTTGCCCCAATATTTAAAAAGGAGTTTGAGGATGATAAGAAAAATATAAAGAATGTTGTTGCTGAGGATGAGAAGGAAACGATTCTGATAAAAGAAGATTGTGATGATCCTGCAGATACTGTCAAGCAAGCCGTAATTGGAAGAGGGCATGAAAAAGAAGAAAAATGAAAAAAGCGAAAGATGACTCCACACTAGCTTGGGGGATCCCCACATTATAGCCCACCTCCAGATGACCTCAGTTCGACTTTGACTACCTCCCCCACTGCTGCTTGTTGGAGAGTCTCTTTGGTCACCATGCTGAAGACGATAGAGATGTTAGAAGTGAATCCGCTCCTACAGCAGGTATGAAATCTGTAGCAACCTCGCTTACTGATTGACTGAATAAGACAACTTATCACGTGTTCATAAAGCCAAAATTAAGTCCAAGTCAAAAAATTCTATAAAATTGAATCACAAATCCAAATCCATATCTGTGATAGCTCGCCTCAAACTCAACAACTATACCAAGATCCAAACCAACATAACATGCAAGTATACGAGTACTGAATACTACATAATCAAATCTATTACAATTCTACACATTTTTGAACAAGTTTAGTAACACATAGGCAACCAAAATCATTTATAGAGGTCTTTTATACACGCTTTCATCACCTTGCATTCCCTTCGTTTTCGGCCAATATCGATTTTAGGTAATCTAAAAGATGGAGAAAACAGGGAGTCAGATTTAACTAAATGAGCAGAAGCAATCCAAAACAAAACAAATATGATTAATCAAAATAGAATAAATGACAAACTCATGTGAAATACTCCATAGCTTTGTTTTATGCACACAATAAGAGTGTGTACTACATCATGAATTAGAGTGTCCATTACTACTCAAATTACATGCTTAAGGTCTAGTAATCTTAGTTTGTTACTGTAACCTTTAAGACCAAATTCTTCCACTCTATAATTGCCATTTAATCATAGGACTAATTAACACAAGACTCAAGTCACACTTCTTTCAATCTCCACCTTGACTTGAGTCAACCAAATAAAGATCACCTTTAACAAAACACAAATCCAACAACACTCAAAATGAACATTTAACCAAAAGCACTAAAGCATACTTATGCATCAAGATGACCATATGCAAATGTCTTAAAAAGACTCAAATAGAGTACACACCAAAAGACTTACAAAGTCTTGCAAAATCAACCAAGAAGACCATAAACTTGTTGATACAAAGTTGTATCAAAATAAAACACCTTTTTTTGCTCAAACAATAAATTTGCCTCAAATTATGGTTCTTTAACAAAAAAAGATACTTGGATTAAGTTTGTGGAAATATAAATGCCAATAACTATGAGCATGGTGCCAAACACGATATTTCCACAAAAATTGGTTCCATCAATGTCTATAATGAACCGACCACCATCATGATAACTCTACCTTCACCAATGTAACATCAAACCAACATGAACATACAAGTGCCAAGGCACATTAATTTATCTCAAATTTGGGGACAATAAGCGGTTCTGGAACCTTAAAGCCAAATCATAACCACCCTTGTACTCAAATAGCAAATAAGAGCAACCAACTTAATCACAAAATCATTAACATGATTAACACAAGCATTCTCAACATGCTTATCACAAAACATAACTAGCTTGGCATACCTAGTCCTAGACTTGTAATTAAACATCAAAATATGGTCGCCAAAAAATAATTACCAAGGCATGACTCTTATTCGTATTTTGCCCAAAAGAATCTATCACTAGTGGAAAAAACGTCATAGGCTGCAGTTTTTAGGCCACTAAAGGCTGCGGTTTTGGACCCAAGCACTTATTGTGGCAGCTGATAGCTTTAAAGAAAGGCTGCAGTTATAAAACGCAGCAAGGATAACTTGTTATAGGTTGCGGACATAGCCCACAACCGCAGCCAATAGAGTATTTTCAAAGGCAAATTTAATTGGCGCCCTTTATTGGCTGCGGTCAGCCCCAAAACCGCAGCCAATATCTTTATTTTTTTTAATTTTTTTTATAATATTTGTATATATTATCGTCATTATAAAATAATAAATATTTAACAATAATGCACCAGCTATAATGAACCATTAATATATACATAAATAATTTAATTGTGCATATACAAATAAATTATATAATATATAATATATACATATATACATAAACGTACACCACTACGAAACATAACTACCAACATAAATTAGCAAGATACACGGCAACTTTGTCTTTCACTTCGCGCATATCCGTTTCCGTCAATTCGCGTGTTTCCCTTGGAGTGGCGTATATAATCTACATAAAATTATATGAAATTATTGAAAAGTTAGTACACATATATAATTAGATTTTCTAATAAATGTATAATATTATAATTTAAAAACAAAATAAATACTTATGGAATCAATTCTTTGTACCCCGACTTTCTTCACGGCTTCTATGATATCATCCATAAATTTAAGAACGTATTAGCCGCAGGCAGTGCTATTTTTTGTTGAAAACACTATGAAAAAGTATATTATATATGTTAGTGCCAAAAACGCTTCAAAACCATTAAAATCGCAACTTAAAACATAATTTCAAGCATTTGAAAATTATTTTCGATTCTAACCACTTCAACACAATAATATATACAAAATAGTGTTGTGTGCCAAGTTTCGTGCATAACAAACCAAGTTTAAGCCATTTTACACGCGAAACTGGCAAAAATCCTTCAAAACACTTAAAAACGCAACTTAACACTTAATTTCAAGCTTATGACAATTATTTTCGATTCTAACCACTTCAACACAATAATATATACCAAATAGTATTGTATGCCATGTTTCGTGCATAACAAACCAAGTTTAAGCTATTTTACGCGCGAAATGACAAAAATGTTTCAAAACACTTAAAAACGCAACTTAAATCTTAATTTCAAGCATATGACAATTATTTTCGATTCTAACCACTTCAACACAATAATATATACCAAATAGTCTTGTGTGCCAAGTTTGGTGCATAACAAACCAAGTTTAAGCTATTTTACGCGCGAAAGTGACAAAAATCCTTCAAAACACTTAAAAACGCAACTTAAATCTTAATTTCAAGCATATGACAACTATTTTCGATTCTAACCACTTCAACACAATAATATATACCAAATAGTCTTGTGTGCCAAGTTTGGTGCATAACAAACCAAGTTTAAGCCATTTTACGCGCGAAAGTGACAAAAATCCTTCAAAACACTTAAAAACGCAACTTAACACTTAATTTCAATCATATGAGAATTATTTTCGATTCTAACCCCTTCAACACAATAATATATACCAAATAGTGTTGTGTGCCAAGTTTCGTGCATAACAAACCAAGTTTAAGCCATTTTACGCGCGAAAGTGACAAAAATCCTTCAAAACACTTAAAAACGCAACTTAACACTTAATTTCAAGCATATGACAATTATTTTCGATTCTAACCCCTTCAACACAATAATATATACCAAATAGTGTTGTGTTCCAAGTTTCGTGCATAACAAACAAAGTTTAAGGTATTTTACGCGCGAAATTGACAAAAATCCTTCAAAACACTCAAAAGCGCAACTTAATACATAATTTCAAGCATATGACAATTATTTTCGATTCTAACAACTTCAACACAATAATATATACCAAATAGTGTTGTGTGCCACCTTCCGTGCATAACAAACCAAGTTTAAGCTATTTTACGCGCGAAAGTGACAAAAATGCTTCAAAACACTTAAAAACGCAACTTAACACTTAATTTCAAGCATATGACAATTATTTTCAATTCTAACACCTTCAATACAATAATATATACCAAATAGTGTTGTGTGCCAAGTTTCGTGCATAACAAACCAAGTGTAAGACATTTTACGCGCGAAAGTGACAAAAATCCTTCAAAACACTTAAAAACGCAACTTAACACTTAATTTCATGCATATGACAAGTATTTTCGATTCTAACCACTTCAACACAATAATATATACCAAATAGTGTTGTTTGCCATGTTCCATGCTTAACAAACCATGTTTAAGCTATTTTACGCCCGAAAGTGACAAAAATGTTTCAAAACACTTAAAAACGCAACTTAACACTTAATTGCAAGCATTTGACAATTGTTTTCGATTCTAACTACTTCAACCCAATAATATATACCAAATAGTGTTGTTTTCCATGTTCCGTGCTTAACAAACCATGTTTAAGCTATTTTACGCGTGAAAGTGACAAAAATGTTTCAAAACACTTAAAAACGCAACTTAACACTTAATTTCAAGCATTTGACAATTATTTTCGATTCTAACCACTTCAACACAATAATATATACCAAATAGTCTTGTGTGCCAAGTTTCGTGCATAACAACCAAGTTTAAGATATTTTACGCGCGAAAGTGACAAAAATCCTTCAAAACACTAAAAAACGCAACTTAACTCTTAATTTCAAGCTTATGACGATTATTTTTTATTCTAACACCTTCAACACAATAATATATACAAAAAAGTATTGTATGCCAAGTTTCGTGCATAACAAACCAAGTTTAAGCCATTTTACGCGCGAAAGTGACAAAAATCCTTCAAAACACTTAAAAACGCAACTTAACACTTAATTTCATGCATATGACAATTATTTTCGATTCTAACCACTTCAACACAATAATATATACCAAATAGTGGTGTTTTCCATGTTCCGTGCTTAACAAACCATGTTTATGCTATTTGACGCGCGAAAGTGACAAAAATGTTTCAAAACACTTAAAAACGCAACTTAACACGTAATTTCAAGCATTTGACAATTATTTTCGATTCTAACCACTTCAACACAATAATATGTACCAAGAAGTGTTGTGTGTCAAGTTTCGGCATAACAAACCAAGTTAAATCTATTTTACGCGGGAAAGTGGCAAAATTGTTTCAAAACACTTAAAAACGCAACTTAACACGTAATTTCAAGCATTTGACAATTATTTCGATTCTAACCACTTCAACACAATAATATGTACCAAAGAGTATTGTGTGCAAGTTTCGTGCATAACAAACCAAGTTTAAGCTATTTTACGCGCGAAAGTGACAAAATTGCTTCAAAACACTTCAAAACGCAACTTAACACGTAATTTCAAGCATTTGACAATTATTTTCGATTCTAACCACTTCAACACAATAATATATACCAAATAGTGTGGTGTCCCATGCTTCGCGCATAACAAACCAAGTTTAAGCTATTTTATGCGCGAAAGTGACAAAAATCCTTCAAAACACTTGAAAATGCAACCTAACACTTAATTTCAAGCATATGATTTCGATTCTAACCCCTTCACACAATAATATATACCAAATAGTGCTGTGTGCCAAGTTTTGTGCATAACAAACCAAGTTTAAGGTATTTTACGCGCGAAAGTGACTAAAATCCTTCAAAACAATTAAAAACGCATCTTAACACTTAATTTCAAGCATATTACAATTATATTCGATTCTAACCACTTCAACACAATAATATATACCAAATAGTGTTGTGTGCCATGGTTCGTGAATAACAAACTAAGTTTAAGTCATTTTACGCGCGAAAGTGACAAAAATAGTTCAAAACACTTTAAAACACAACTTAACACGTAACTTCAAGCATTTGACAATTATTTTCGATTCTAACCACTCAAACACAATAATATATACCAAATAGTGTTATATGTACCTTTACTGCTCTCCATTTTGGGTATGTGGCTCTCACAGCAGATCCCATTTTCCCACGCATTTTCTTCGTAACACTGAAACACATGGGAAAAGAATAAATATTTATTTAATACTATTTATTATATATATATATATATATATATCTATATATATATATATATATATATATATATATATATATATATATATATATATATATATATATATATATATATATATATATATATATATATATATAACACTTTAATGAAATTGGTTGACAATTTATAAACTTACGCATTAAACAAAGTTTTGAATTTTATGTTGCGAGGCAAGGCTTTTCCTTGATGTAATGAGTCGAAGACGTGTACCGTATTCGTCATAGGACATATGACCAAAAGTATCCAATGCACACTACAAAAACCACGATTTTAAATCAACAAGATAGAGAATAGGTGAACATAAGTAAAAATCAAAATATAAGTTCAATTTCAAAAAGAAAACTATTCACCTTTCATAGTATGGGGCCAGAAAGAACGTGTGTTTAGATGCAAAGGAATGTTTCAGAGCACGTTCAACGTATGCTTTGACGTCATCTGGATCACTCTCACTCTTACCACCCGAAATCGACTCACGATCAAACCATCCAAATTTTATTGGAAGTTCGAGGCAATTCAGCTCCTCCTAAGCCGCACTAAACTCACGAATAAGAAAATTTTGTCAGTAATTCGATTATTAAAACAATTAAACAATAAAAACTAAATTGTAAGATAAGAACATCACATACATCATGTAGACATGGATAGCGGCAATATTCAACATCTCCCCTCACAAAAATTGCCCAATGTAGTGATGGCCACGGTCCGGGTTGGGCCGGTTCCGTTCCGGTTCCATCCGGTTCCGGTTCCACCCGGTTCCGGTTCCATCTGGAACCTGACCCAAACACTTCCTGTTCCGGACGGTTCCTTGGCGGTTCATGACGCGTTTCCGGCGGTTCCAATTCCCGGGTCGGGTAGGTCGGACCATCGGTTCCATTCGTATTTTTCCTTTAATTTTAATATAAAAATACTATAATAATGCGGACGTACCTTCGTCGATTACTTGAATATTAGCGAAATTCAATGCTTGTCATCGTTATTAAAATATTTACTAAAAGAAGGAAAAAAAATAAATTAATAAGGAACGATAAAGATGATTAATAAAAAAAGGGGAAAGAATGGACTTGAACCTAGTATCCCGAAGGAATACTAAGCTGCCTACGTATCCCGAAGGAATCAAAGCCCACGTAGTTCTTTGCCATACCTTTTATTTTTAGTTGTTGAATGTTGATTGACCGTGGTCCGGTATTCATGATCCTATTCGTCATCGTCATATGGTTAGTTAGATGCTTCCGCCGACTCTCCTCCCGACGATGATGCAAATGTATCAATCATCATCCATGGATCATCGTCGTCTTGATCATCATTCTTCTTGAGTCCTTGTGTTCGGACATCTGCTTGATCCCAATCTTTCTTGCAAACACATATGTGGAATTGCAAGGATATCCTTTGCAATTCTCGATAATATGTGGAATTTTAATGATTTTTCTTTCCACCATTGTAAAATATTATAACTACTTTGGTCAATTTCAAAGTGATGTTTAAGGAAATTATCTAATTCTAAATATGTAGCGGAGGGGGAGGAAAAAGATGATCCTACAAAACTATCATCTTGACTTATTATGTTAGCTATTATGGGGTTATAATAATTGGGACGTGCCGAGACGCTAGCACGCCTAGACGTATCGCGACTCGGGTTATATATACTAGAATAATGATCATAAAGGTCTGCTAAAAGCTTTTTACAAGTTCCTACATAATTATGTACATCATTAGACGGGCGATCTAATGCTTGGTAGTAAAATCCTATTATTTTACTTAGGTTTTCCGCCTTAAAACACGGATCTAAATTTGTCACAATTCCATAAATATAAGGAAAATCAGTGAAATACGCCTTCCACTTATCCATCATATCTGCAAGAATCGGCTTTAAAAAAACGTTAGTATCATCATGAGAATGTCTAAGAAGATGATAACAAACAGTAATACATTCACTTATTACTAAGTGAACGTTTGGTTCGTAAACATATGAAAAAATCTTAGTTGCGTGGACATACGCTTCTAATAATTTCTGTACGCCTATAGCTAGTTCCCAAGTTTCATCACTTATACGGCTATCCGTAAACTCAATGTACAATTGTGTTATAACCAGACGATAAGCAATAGCCTTCTTTAATAAATCATGGGTTGAACCCCAACGTGTAGGAGTATCTAAAGACCAATAAACTTTTTTTAGTTGATAATGGTCACATAATTGTTTATATCTTCTTTTTACTTGTCCTAATCTAAGCCGCT
Organism: Amaranthus cruentus; assembly: GCA_019425755.1. Taxonomy (NCBI): domain Eukaryota; kingdom Viridiplantae; phylum Streptophyta; class Magnoliopsida; order Caryophyllales; family Amaranthaceae; genus Amaranthus; species Amaranthus cruentus. The sequence goes on along the minus strand of CM033458.1, from coordinate 7,363,483 downwards.
TCACTATGTCTCTAACAATATAAGCACAACAACGTATATGTAATAAACTACCACCTAGCATACAAGTAACAGCGGGTTCGTTATATAAAAGTTCGATGCATTTGATATTGGCGTATGCATTATCGGTTGAACAACAAAATATCTTATCTAATAAGTTCCATTCTTTACATATTTCCATTAATCTATATTTTATGTTTTCACCAGTATGTTTTTCGGGCATTAACTCAAACGCAATTATTCTTTTTTTAATAAACCAATTACGGTCTATCCAATGTGCTGTTACACACATATAAGGCTCTAAATGTGGGGAGGCTGACCAAATATCGGTTGTTATGCTAACCCTACCATTAAAAGATTTAAACATTTGTACTGACTCATAGCGCTTTGATTCATATAATTTTATGGTTCGTCGTTTAAGAGTATTCCTAGGGATTACTCTATGTTGTGGTTGTAAAGTTTTTCTAGTGTAGTATTCGCATGCCTTACTTTCACCATGGTTAAATGGCAACTCATCACAAATTACATATTTGGAAAATTCATCAATCATCTCATTACGATTAAATTTAAAAGGCATACCCCCGCCTGGGATGCTCGTTACCCATTGTTGTCGGCTTCCACTTGTGGTCCCGCTGCCGCTTGCTGTATGAGTTTCTTTTGTGATTCCATATTTCTTTGCCAAATCTTTGTTCAAAGATCCCGTACCTCTACCTAACACGTATTCCCAAAACACAATAAATGAATTTTTAATACATTCTAACATTCTTGATTTACAAAATATAAATATCATGTATAAAAACTTAAAAAGTATTTACCTTTGCTGAAATTGTAAGAAACTAAGGGCTTTACCCCTTGACTTTCACAAATTTGACAGGTGCATAAGAAAACATCCGGGTTGTCGGTTGGTTCTTTTGTAAAATACGACCACACATGTGAAACAGCTCTACCACTAAGAGGTGGCATTGCCGGAAAAGGTTGTCTTACTGGTTCATTTTCATCTAAATATAAATATAAAGACATTATTCAAATACCACAATATATAAATAAATAATAATTTAAAATTCAATAAATTTGAAGAATAAAATTATAAAACCGATACTATAGAAATTGACTCGTTTACCACGAGCTTGTCTTTGTTGTTGTTGTTGTTGTTGTGCTTCAACTGATCTTGTTGATGATTGTCGAGATCTAAGTATCCCAATAGGGGTCGTTGGTTCCTCTTCTTCTTCTTCTTCTTCTTCTTGTGTTTCTTCTTCTTCTTCTTCATCTTCAATTTGAATTTCTCTTTCCACTTTTTCAGCATAATCGTGTAATTCTTGGTCGTACCCTTCTTGATAATTCGGTTGATAATTACTAATCGAAGGTGTTGTTGATACTGACGGAGTTGAAGTGGCCTTTCTTTTGGAGCTAGAAACTCCAAAGATTTTGCCACTTTAGAAACTTTTTAAGAGGCTTTTTTCAAAAAAGAAGACATGATAATATTGAAATAATAAAGTAATCAAGAAATTAATAAATAATTAAAAGAATAATTATGTAATTAAGGAATAATTAAAACACTAATTATGTAATTAAGAAATAATTAAAAGACTAATTATGTAATTAAGAGAATAATTGCGTAATTAAGTAATTAAGTAGAGAGAGTAGGAGAAGAGATGAGTTGTGAATTGGAAGGATTGAAAGTGATGGGTTTATATAGAAAAAATTGCAACGGCTCTTTCTTTGACCGGTTCCAAAGAACCGTTGGGGCGGGTGAACCGTTCCGATCCGGTTCCCGGTTCCGGGGCTGTTCTATGGACCCGTTGGTCCGAATGAACCGGCCCGCGGTTCTTTGGTCCTGTTCTAACGGTTTTTTCCGGCGGTTTCACGCTTCTGGCAACTTTTTTCCCGGCGGGTTCACGGTTTCGCGGTTCGGGCTGGTTCGGAACCTGGCTCGAACGGATTTGGTTCCGGAACCGGTTCGGTTCCGAGTAACCCGCTCGTGGCCATCACTAGCCCAATGTCACTAGGACCAATAATGACGCTAGGCTCCTCGACAAAGCAGAATTGTTCCGTGCTCAGGGGTAGAATAATTGGGTCCTCCTCACGCATGCGAGATGCACCTTTGTGTAGCCATAGGCAATCTGGAGAGAGATTTTAAGCTCCTCATCATTCCAGATTGGAGTGATTATTATCGACGATGAGGAACCGATCTCTCTCTTAGAGCCCTTTGAACTCTTTTCCTATTTCCATTTATACAATTAAATTAGTGTAATAATCACGGAATTGAAATAATTAAAACAAATAAGATAATACAAAGGATTATTACCTTGGCAGTTAATCGGACCCAAGCATATGGCCATGTGACGAAACTACCTTGGGCGTCCGATAGTTTCTCAAGGGTCCATTCTGGCATTGGAACAAAAAGTGAGAAATTTTCGAAGCCTTAGGATCCCCATGTTCACTTTGCTGGTCCTCGCCAATCATATTTGCGAAGTCAACAGTGGGTGCTCCCATCTTCTGCAACAGCGATGCCACCTTGTCGAGAACGTCCTTTGTCACTTGTGCTCTGCCATTTGCTGTGACATCGGCTGTGATTTCAGCTGTGATTGTTTCCTTGTGTCGTTGCTCTACTTCATCAAGTGATGGCATCGTTCTGGATTGAGTAACAACACACTCTTTGCCGAATGCCTTCCTTACGCCCACGCGGACGCCTCCTTTGCCGACTACCCGCCCTTGATGGTCTTTCCCTAAGACCATATGCAATGCATCAACATTTCCTATTGGGGTGAACTCCCCCGTAGCTTCCTTTTCCTTCCAACCCATCTGTTCAAATAAAAACGCTCAATTAGTTTAAGTATATAACAAAAAAAGAATATACTTAATAATATCAAAACTCACCATAGCATCAGCAATCTTCTTCGCTCCCGGATCAGGAATGGTAAATTTACCACTTTCATCTCGAGCATGAAGCCCGCAGTACCAATCCCGCACCCGATCTCCAGCAGGAGTATTCACGGATGCGGAGGTAGTAGTAGATGAGTTCGGGGTCGGACTCTGATTGGGGTATAATCCCGTATCCACCCACTCTTTTCGAGACTCATCGTACGTTCTTGGGCCCATGTGATGGTAAAACTTCCTATTCTTTGCTGACTCGGAAGCTTTACCACGCTTTTCCTAATTAATCAACAGAATTCAAATGTCATATATTATTAGTTTAAAAATTAAATCAAAAGAAGTAAATTAAAATGAAAAGCTATAATATGGAATACTTACAACTTCGTTGGGAGTTGGTTTTTTGGCAACAAACGCCTCCCATTCATTCTTCGATATGTTAGGCTTTCATACGACATCTTTATAGGTGCTTCTTCTCCACCTTCGTTTCCCGTTTTGACCTTCTTGGTCTGACGGTGACTCTTCTTTGTGATCCAGCGAGCTACGAGCTTGGCTTTGAAATCTCTGAATCTTTCAGCAACAGCTGAAAGAAAAATACTCTTCTTTTCTTTGTCGTGATCGATGTGAAAAAGATTCTACAAAAGAAAATTATAATTAATATTAATGTCAATTCAATTAATTTTAAAATGAAAGTAAATGAATAAAAATACTAAAGTTGCTTACCATAATATCGTCCCATAGTGAGTTCTTCAAACCCTCTGGAACCTCGTTCCACGCGTGCAATATGGAAATCTTGCGAACAGATAGGCCCACTTGTTTTCCATATTGCCTACGCCACTTTCCACATGACTGACCCAATGCGTTGTATTCGAGGTGCATGGGGTCCGTGACTTTGAGGTTTTTCATAGGACCTCGCCCTTTTCGTTTCTTAGATGTCGTTGTTGTAGTAGGAGCATCTGCGGCTATGACCATATCATTAATTGGAGGAGCATCATGAGCCAATTGCTCGTATCTAACAAGTGCGTCGTCATCCTCATTGGCATGATCATCATCATTTATCTCCATCTCCTTCCTTGGATCATAGTCCTTATCCGACTCACTATGAACCACGTCATCCAAAGTCTCAATCTCGGGCACAATTTCGTCTCTGAAAAGATGCATTGTAGATAAAGTACCTGAAAGAATATAAATACAAATACATTAGAACATGTTTGAGCTTCAAAACACTAAAAACGCAACTTAACACGCAATTTCAAGCATACGACAATTATTTTCGATTCTAACCAATTCAAACAATAATATGTACCAAATAGTGTTGTGTGCCAAGTTTTGTGCATAACAAACCAAGTTTAAGCCATTTTACGCGCGAAAGTGACAAAAATGCTTCAAAACACTTAAAAACGCAACTTAACACGTAATTTCAAGCATATGACAATTATTTTCGATTCTAACCACTTCAACACAATAATATGTACCAAATAGTGTTGTTTGCCAAGTTTCGTGCATAACAAACCAAAACTTAACACGTAATTTCAAGCATATGACAATTATTTTCGATTCTAACCACTTCAACACAATAATATGTACCAAATATTGTTGTGTGCCAAGTTCTCATTTTCATTTCGATAACGCGATAGCCCATACCTAGGACACTCTTCTAACCCGAAAGGACACTCTTTTAAGTTCTCGTTTTCATTCCGATAACGCGATAACCCATACCGAGCCCCTTTACGCTTGTAACGCGATAACCCACACCTAGGACACTCTTCTAAGTTCTCGTTTTCATTCTGATACAATACACAATCATTCGGACACGCATGAATCTTTTGGTACTCTAACCCGAAAGGACACATTAGCTTTTTGGCATAGTATGTGGACTTTGGAAGTTCATTTCCCTGAGGAAGCATCTCACCTAACGCTTCTAATAACATTGTGAAACTAGTGTCACTCCAATTGAACTTTGACTTAATGTTGAAAATTGTCAAAACTACTGTAAGTTTGGTGAACTTTGTACATCCAGGATACAAAGGCTTTTGAGAAGCCTCTGTCAACAAGTCAAATAGACGAGGATGTTTTCCTAACTCATCCTCGACTCCCTCCATCATCTCATCAACACGATCCACATCCTCATCGACATTCTCTTCATCCGTCTCATAACCATCAACACGATCCACTACATCCTCATTGACATCGGCCACATTATTGACATCCTCAACAACACTCATTTCCTTGTAAACTCCCTCCTCACCATGCCAAACCCAAACATGATATTGAGGCCTAAACCCACGCCGAAGTATGTGCTCCCTAAGGATATAAACATTATCTACCTCTGATACATTGCCACAATTGACACATGGGCAATAAAAACCAACTCCCCCTGTCCTAACTTGATGTTCAACCGCAACACTACAAAATTCTAATACGCCATCAATAAATTCTGACGATTCAATGCTTCCATACATCCAAGAACGATCTTTTGTCATCCTAAATGTGATTAATTAATTCAAAACAAAATTATTAGACATTACATACATAAGTATATATATACTTAACCCTAGATAACCCAAATTTATCATATTTAACCTTCTTATTATTTAAATTATTCAAATTATGTATATTTTAGTTAATTGACAAACTAAGTACATAAGTAAACTATTGTGATTATTCATACATAAGTAGACTACATACATAATTAGACTACAAACATAATTAATCAAACTACATACATATACATAATAAACTATATACATAATTAATTAACAAAGTACATGCATATATAAGTAACAAAATACTCATAAAATTAGTTAACAAACTAAATATAACAACAACTTATAAAAGAATGTAAAACTTATAAATTAAACAACTTAAACAACTAAACAAAATAATCAACAAACTAATTATAACATCAAACCATAAAAATATCAAAAATAAAACTTCATAGTTGAATAGAAATTTACCTTAGTATTTAGATATGATAATGGTGTACTCTACAATTGGGTATAGCAACCTACAATGAAAAACAAAAACAAAATTAGTATAATTTGAAGAACTAAGCCCTAAAATAATATAAAACTTGAAGAACTAACTTCGTGGGGTTTAATTTCGTACTTGAAGAACAAATTTCGTTGGTTTAATTTTATGGGATTGAAGAAAATACTATAAACCTTGAAGAACTAAAGGTTGAAGAAACAAAAGAGCAAAAAAATACTATAAAACTTGAAGAACTAAAGGTTGAAGAAACAAAAGAGAGAAATTATACCTTAAAGAACTTAAAGGTTGAAGAACTAATGCAAGAACTTCGTGGGTTGTTATGAAACAGTAGAATTTTCGTGGGTTGTTATGAAACAGTAGAATTAAAGGTTGGAGATTTTCGTGGGTTATGAAAACTTCAAAGAACTAATCCGTGTGGAAGAAAACTGAAAGATGAGTTATGAAATAGTAGAATTTCGAAGAACTTGAAGAACTTGAAAATTTTCGAACAAGAAGAACTTGAAGTAGAAGAATTTCGAAGGAGAAACAGTAGAATTTCGAAGGTTATGAAACAGTATAGGTCAAATGATATTAGACGTTATAAGGCGCCTTTTAATTTTTTGGTATAACTTATTGGTTGCGGACAATTGGAAAACCGCAGCCATTGGCTTTTTTTATTTTCAGAAATTGAGTATTGGTTGCGGACAATTGCAAAACCGCAGCCTTTGTTAATTTTTTTTAACTAATTTTAATTAATCACATTAGCTACGTATACATTAAAACCGCGGCCATTAAACAGCAGCAAATACATTTTTTTCCACTAGTGTATCCATTAATCTTACTTCTTAGAAGCACACCTTTACTAATCAACAAAATAGAGAACTTGTGTGATAGTGATGAAAGACAAAACATTTAATCAAGATTTACCCAAAAAACTCACTTCACAACTTATCTCAACCAAAGCAAGGATTTTCAATTCAAAAACTTGTAAGAGAAAATATGGCAAAGCACACAAACCAAGAGTGTAAAACAAAAATCCCAACAAATCTTGAACCATTTAAACAAACATAATGGAATGTGAAAAGTATGAGGTGAGGTTTTAAAAAACATTCTTACCAACTCCAAATAAAGGGAATGAACAAAAAACACATCAAGAGTAATCAAAATGGAGATACTCTTTGACCATCAAGTGCAATCCAACTAAAAACCTTTCACTCTTCTCTTTTACCCAACTTTGTCTCAACAACTCTACTGAGACTATAAGTTTGAGTCTTTGAAATGCTTCTTCTCACTTTAAGTTTCCATTCACCTTCTAACACCTTTTAAACACCAAACCAAAACTTATTTCACCTTAGCTTACCCCAAAAACAGAATTTTAACTTCAACAAAACCTTTGTTCATTGTAGGTGGTTGAACACAAACCAAAACACCAAGGAACACAATAATATTCATCTACCAAACCTTTGGCTCTGATACAAATTGTTAGAGTAGGCTAACAAATGTGGAAGTGTGGGCCTAAAGGTGGCACGAAAGGTTAATGACCATGACTTGAAAGTGTACTAATGAAACTTGGCTATATGTAAGTATTAAGGTGATTTAAGCAATAAAAGTAAATAAAACATTAATACCAAGATTTAAGGTCGTTCACCATTGATGAGGCTACATTCACCAACCTAGGCTAGTTTTTCATTATGTGTTTAAAGGATAATAGGAGCTTGAGAGCTCATTACAATGTTGAAAGAATTACATCAATGGACAGTAGTGTGTGTGTGCATTACATGGAGTAGAGAATTATAAGAGTATATGGTAAGGATAATGGGAGGCTCAAGCTCTTGGCTTGGCTCTACACTATACAATAAAGCACTACACATATAAATAAGCCAACAGGTGCTAGGTTGTTTCTGGCAGTCTTTTTCAGCTTTTTGCACAGTCTTCAAGGTCCCCTATAGTCTCCCATAGCTTTATCTAACTTGTGTGTACTAAATTTCCTTATGTATCAATGGCAAACTCATGTGAAATACTCCATAGCTTTGTTTTATGCACACAGTAAGAGTGTGTACTACTTCATGAATTAGAGTGTCCACTACTACTCAAATAAATGCTTAAGGTCCAGTAATATTAGTTTGTTATTCTGACCTTTAAGACCAAATTCTTCCACTCTATAAATGTGATTTAATCATATGACTAATTAACACAAGACTCAAGTCACACTTCTATCTCAAATGTCATCAGTTTCAACATTTTTCCCTAAAATATAAACCCCAACTCTACCATCTTTTATACAAATCATATGTTTCTCCCAAATCTAAATATGATAGAGTTAGGATTTGTATTTTGGGGTAAAAGGTTGAAACTGAAGGCATTTGAAATGGTGAGTCGCATAAATAGGTGTACAACAGACGTAAAAGCTTTGAAATTAACGTTTGCTAGCGTTTTGCTAACATTTTATGTGCAAAAAGGTCACGGTGGAACAATTTGGTAAACCTTAGGGTTACTGTGTGGAGTTTTTAGAAGTTTTGGTTACCAAGTAGAAAACCCAAAACCTCAAGGTTACCACGTGGAATTTTTCTATAATTTTTGTCTTTTATGGTGATTTACAAATCATTGTGATTGATTAGGATTTTCAATAATTTTACACCATTGTGTTTTGCAATGTTCCTCAATTTTAAGCCCCTTAATTTTGGAGGCCCTATGCTCGCAAGTACTCGAAGGTATGAATAGAATAAAACTCTTTCAAAACAAAATCCAAAATAAGTTTCTTTAAAATTTAATTCTCAACAATAAACGTTTCAGTGTCTGATCCTAAGGTCACACTTTGTTCTCTGTTACTAACAACGAACAATAGAAAAAAACTCACCACGACTTTGTTTGATATTACTAACAACGAACAAAAGAAAGAAAATCTCATAACGTTTGAAAGGACAAATTCATAATATCTATTTTTGGGTGAAATTTTAAAATTTCGTTAGCATTATTTTCCTTCAAAAAAAAAATGTCATTGACTCAATCAATTTGAGCCTTTTCTTTTAAAATTGCTAAAAAAAATAAAATAAAATAATCCTCTCTCCAATTCACTAGTAATGTCTAATTTGCTTTTTGGACCTCATTCATCTCTTACTCTTAATTTGTATTTTGTTATTAATCTATAAGTTAAAACATAGTCAAGTGGGATCTTGTATAATCCTCTCAATACAAGGATTATTAATATCAACTTTGCATAATTTTTAATTATGCACAATTACAGATATTAAGGATTGAATAAGTGTACTAGATAGTGGCATAAAGCAAATGGGACATTAGTAGTGAATTGGAAGGAGTATCAAGGTTATGCTGACATGGAAAATAATTCTCCATCAATTGCCACTTATTCTTGTAAAGGGGTAAGGATATAAATTGTCTGTTATTTTCTCTCACTAAGAACCTGTTTTCAGGTGGGATATTTGGTATTTGATGATGGTGAATTGATCATATTGAAAATATCAATTAAATTATATGAATATTTATAGTTTTATCTATTTTATTTCTCTAATATCTATGTGTGTTTTCAATTATATGCCCACTCATACTAATCAAATATGCCCAAGTAAAATTGAGTTCAATGTTGTTTTAAATTAATAACATAAAACTAGATTTAGTGAAAATGCAAAAATTTATCACAAAAACTTAGGTGAGACCGTCTCACTTGTCAGACCGTCTCACTTGTGAGACGCGTCTTATTAGGCCAACCCAATTGTATATATTCTTTGACCAATTTTACAAATTGAAATGTCAATTTTAAGAGTTAAAAGACCAATTTGAAGACAAAAGAACAATTTCAAGGATTTAAAATTGACATTTTAAATCATCAAATTTGACAATTTCAAGACTTAAAAGTTCAATTTCAATACTTAAAAAATCAATTTTAAGACTTAAAAGACTAATTGCTAGACTTAAAATTCCCATTTCAACCAGGCTCGTTCCAAAACATTAGGTGACCTAGGGCGAGATTAAAAATAGGGGCCCTTATATGGAGATTAAAAATAGGGGCCCTTATGTAGACGATTAAAAACTCATCATTTGAATATAAAGCTTTAGATAGAAGAAAATGAGAGAAAAAACTTAAAGATCAAGAATGCTCCAATTTATCCCAATCTTCTAATCATACTATATAATAAAAGTCTTGGAAAATTCCAAGTACCAATCTTACATGAAATGATGATTTGGCAAAAAACTATGGCTACTTATTGATGAGGTCTTTTAATGAATGTCAACTATTTCATGACTATATAATAAGTTTTCTCTCTAAAAAACTTCTTTTGCAAGTTTAATTTGACACTATCTTTGAAATAAGAAAATATTTCATGATTGAATATATTTCTCATTATTAAAATTTATAATATACTAATTTTTTCTATTTTCTAAGCTTTCCTAAAGATTTTCTTATCATTTTTAATTTTTATTGATTTAGAATTGGATTTAGAATTACTTCATGTACATTATTTTTTTGATTAATTTTTTCATGTGTTGTAGTTGTACAATATCTCAACCCAAAAATTATGTAACAACTAAAGATCTTTTCTTTAACCCAAATTTCTCAAAAAGCTATAAAAATATAAAACTTTTTTTTTAATTCATCTACGTGTCTAAATTATCAATGAAAATAAAGCTTTTCTTACAAGCTTAATTTAATAATCTCTCTGTTTCTTTTAGTTTGTCCACTTTATCTTGTACACACAATATTTTAGCAAATTTTAAGTCTTAATATCTCTAAGTACGCATCATACAAAATTATAAAAAATTATATATTAAAAAACTTTACATCAAGACAAATCTAACAAGATCTCATATGAATATATTTTATCATCAATATGTACTTCAAAAATCTAATTTAAAGTTCTCTCTCTTATAAAGTGGACAAACTTGAAGTGGACAAACAAAAAGGAACGGAGGGAGTATTAGTTTTAGGCTACCTTTACCTTTTCATAAAGTAAATTTTACTAAAAATAATTTTTTTTTTCCATATAAATCGATTTTATTTACACTTTTTCTTTCAAATTTTTTCTCTTCCCTAGAAAGGCGACTCTTTTTCAATTTTGCTTTAGAATTTATTACAATCACTAAATAATTAATAGTTATTTCTATTATACATTTCATTCAAACTAGATAATTTTATAACGATAATATATATTTGCATTGCCATTACTTAGAAATTATAATTATATTTATCAACACATTAATACAGCCGTCCGTTGCACGGGTATATACACTAGTTAGTTTGAAATATCTTTCAAATTCCCTTATTATCCAAATAAATATGAAATTTTCTCCTTTTTTTTCTTGAAATTGTAAAGAGCAATGTTAGATATTTATTATCTTTGCCATTAATATTCCATTCCTACTATGGTATTCTCATATTTATTTTTTTAAATTTGATTAATGTTTTAATTTAAAGACTTAAATCTACATAATCTTTAGAATATGGGGCCTTGGGCCTTTGCCCCACCCGCTCTAGGTCAGATACGACCTTGATTCAACTTTAAAGTAGGTTGGCTCAAACATTAATGTTGATATTAAAAATTTTGAAATTAACCTTTTAAGTCTTAAAATTAATGTCAGAATATTCTAAATAACTTACTGGCCCCAGGCTGGTTGCACGGATATGGCGCTCTCACACATGTGTTTATGAAAATTTATTTATTTTTGTGTCTGGCTCTAATCCTACTAATGAAATTTACTTATTATTAAATTGTTTACCTCAAATTTTCCAATTGAATAATGAATTTTGAGGTATTTTTATATTATGCTTGTTAATGCTTTGTTTATGGTGCTTTCGATGTTTTTAGATCCTGGAGCCGCCACTGTATGGAAATATGGAGTCACATATACTAAATTGGGAACTTAGAAGAATAAATAAATTACTCCTTCTATTCATTTTTTAGTTTGTTAATTTTATTGTTTGCATATTTTTCAAACAAATTTTGAATTTCGATACGCATCATAAAAAATTATAAAAATTAATTTAGAAAAAACTTTAGATTAAAACTAATCTAATAAGATCACATATACTTTATCGTTAACATATTTCTTAAAAACCATATTTAAATTTTTATATTCAAAATTAAAAAAGTTAAAATAGACGAATAAAAGTAGTTTATATTCCATAAAGACACAAGTTTCTTGTACTCCTATACGTGTGACTGTATTTACTGTAATTTATGACTTAATTAAATGGGGAAAGAATGCAAAGCTCAGGAATCTTTCCTTTAATAGAAAGCAAATGGGTGGAACATAACAAATTCTTTTCTGCCATTATTTTTTATTGTTTAAATATTATATACTGTAACACCCAATTACTCATTTTTATTAAAATAATTTGTTCAAAAAATGAACCCCTTTCTCATGGAATCATGGCAGGCCAGCAAGGTGTCCCTTCAAGAGCCTGCGAGCCAACTTTCTCTTTCTATTATTATTATTATTATTATTATTATTATTGTTATTATTTGTATTTATAAAATTATTTTAATTCTTTTAATAGACTTCTAGGAGAAGTGTGATTAATAATCAGAATGCAAAATTAATGAAATGGGTCGACTTCACTTATTTATTTATTGAATAGGTTAGATTTAGGTCATAATTTTATAATGAAATAAACCTGTATAACCCGTTTGATGAAAAGAGTCAATCCTGAAATAAATCATTAAATTAAGATTTTCTATTTTTCACAGTGAATACAAAAATAAACAATTAAAAAATAAAAGGTTTAAAATTAAGGCGTAAAAAATTAGAGGTTGTCAATGATAAAAACCATAAATTGAAAACAAAAAATTATAACCGGATTATGCAGGTCAAAATTAGGTCGATCTGATCCATTGCAGGCAGGTAAGGATTGTGATTTTCGACCCAATTAACAAAACATGTCAAAATTAGGTCGATCTGATCCATTGCAGGCAGGTTAGGATTGTGATTTTCGACCCAATTAACTAAACGAGTTAAATTTGAATCAAAAAGTTTATAACTAGTTATTTATATATGACCTGAACTCAAACCCAACCAAACCTAATAAGTTTGACAAACCCACTGTAGATTTGGCTCATGTATACTTAGTCTATTAAAATGCTCAATACGAGTCTGTCTCATGGTGACTGTGTAATACTAGAAAAGCTTCGAAATTAATATATTCCTAGTTGTAAAGTGAAACCCCAATTTTAGTAATTTTGTTACGTTTGGCCCTATTCACTCATTTTATTATATACTCTCTTCGAATCAATTTAGTTGTCCCATTTGTTTGGGCATGGTTATTAAGGGTGGTATGGGGTCTATTAAAAAGGTGGTAGTTGTGGTATTTTAATTGATTAAATTAATTGTAAAGGTGGTAGTTGGGGTATTGTAAGTAGTAAAAGTGTGGTATTTTGATCTTTACTTGTGTAAACATGGGGTATTTAGGTAAAAGAAAGATTGACAAAAAAAGAAATGTGACAATTGATATGAATTTGCAAAATAAGGAAATGTGACAAATAAATTGTTTGGGAGGGTGTAACATTTTATTTTGATAGTTTGTGGTAATATTTTTGAGATTAATTTTACTTTATCGTTGGCTTGATTATTATGTTGTTTTTATTTTCAAATAATATAATATGAATTAAATACTGGAATGATTTTCTACTTTGAGCACTAGCTTTAATGCGATGCCCCATATGGACAATTGCAAAGTGATGGGCAATATTGTTTCTTAACTCCATTTCTAAGTTTAAAAAAATAATAATAAAATAAAAAAAATAAAAAAATAAAAACAAGAAAACAAACTTCTCATAAAAAAACAAAATCGTAAGTGAAATAATAATTATATTTATTATAGATGTGCAAGGAATAAGACAGACTGTATTCTGTAGGGACTCCAAGTCTACAACAAAATAGTCAATTTCTAAGAAGTATTTTAAAGTTTTTTTTAAAAGATTTATGATTATGTAAAATCAACCTAAACGCATGCAAAATCTGATTTTAAACCATTGCCTAAATCAGAATTTACAGGAATTATTTTAAAATCATGATATAATTGATAATTTATTGTTGTCAAGTATTGAAGCCTTTATATATTTTTAAATGTTCAAAAAATTAGTTGAATAAAGTAACATTCATCCAATTCAAAAAAATAAATAAATCGCAGGAATACACCTTATAACAACTCGACTCCTAAAATTATTATAAAAAAAAAAAAAAAAACTTATACTCCTAAAACAATTTTTTGTAAAAAAAAAGTGGGTACCAAAATTTCTAAATTTATGATTTCGTTAATTTATGAGTTAAGCAAATGGCTAATGATATAATAAATTTGTTATATATTATTGAAAAGAAAAAAAAAATCTTAGATTAAAATATAATCAATCTATCCAAAATCTTTAGGGATTTATTCAGGTGGTATTGGGGCAAAAATTTGGAGATGAATCTTTACATAATATAAAACATTATTTTAAAAGAGAAAATAAAAGATTCATTCATATTTTGAAAAGATAAATGAGAAAAATAAATAAAGATATGTTGATCATTACTCATTATAAATATGGTAATCGATGTCTTACAATAATCTCACTTTCTATTGGTTAATTGAACACTAATATAGATTAGTTAAACATACAATACACTAAATACGAGGATACTTTTAGAAAAATTAATATTCAAAAAGGCAATGATTCTAAAGTGGACAAGCTTATGAAACTACTCGTTTAGTAATGTGCACAAATTAAAAGTTACTGAGGGAGTACTTAACTTTAAATTTGTTTAGCATAAGGTTATACTAAAATAAACTTATTTAACTAAAAATGACAATATAAATACTAGGAGTAATGGTTTTATTTAAAGTAACAAAAGTAATTTTTTTCAGTGGGCAATAAAAGTACATTGAATAATACTCTTAAAAAAAAGAGAATAAAATCCAACATTAATTTATACTTTCCATTCCAGAAATATTAATAATTTATATATATATATATATATATATATATATATATATATATATATATATATATATATATATATATATATATATATATATATATATATATATGGGAGAGATCTAATGAGAAGGTGCTGAAAATGAGAAGGGTAAGAAGGATTCTACACCCTTGATTTCACTAAAATAAAAAAATCTATGGTCACGATTGAACCAAAAACACATAATTGTAAAAGTAACTATGTCACACAGAAAAGTAACTATGACAAAAATTTTGAAATGTTCTTATTTT
Organism: Amaranthus cruentus; assembly: GCA_019425755.1. Classification (NCBI taxonomy): domain Eukaryota; kingdom Viridiplantae; phylum Streptophyta; class Magnoliopsida; order Caryophyllales; family Amaranthaceae; genus Amaranthus; species Amaranthus cruentus. The sequence goes on along the minus strand of CM033458.1, from coordinate 7,348,427 downwards.
ATAATATAGTATCCTTTTTTGTATATATAGTAACAAAACAAAATCAAACAAAAATCTTTCTTATTCTTCTCATTTTAAAATCCTTCTTATTTGATCACTAAATTATATATATATATATATATATATATATATATATATATATATATATATATATATATATATATATATATATATATATATATATATATATATATATATATATATATATATATATATATATAAGTAGTAGGATCAAATAAGAAGATTTTTAAAATAGGAAAGGGTGAAAGGATTTTTTTGATTTTCTTGATCACTCAATACAATGAATGATGCAATATTATAAAATAAGAACATTTATAGTTACCTGCATGTATAGTTACTGCTCAATTATATGATTTTGCTCAGTGACCATTATATATATATATATATATATATATATATATATATATATATATATATATATATATATATATATATATATATATATATGTACATATTATTTTATTATATATTTTTATAGTGTATATTATATATATTACATAGCCATATATAATATATATATATACATACATATATATATAACTACATATATATATATATATATATATATATATATATATATATATATATATATATAATCTAACAACAACCAATATACGTAATCCACATATAGAAATATATTATATATGTATATATACATATATATATATATATATAAATATATATATATATATATATCATATATATATATACATATATAGTAATAGTAATAATATAATCTTGTAATATATGTATATATATATATATATATATAATTTTCAAATACACATATAAAATAATATAATATATATAACATACATATATATATATATATATATATATATATATATATATATATATTATAATATATATATATATATATATATATACATATATAACATATATATATATATATAAAATATATATATATATATATATATATATAAGGAGGATCAATAGGAAGGGTGTTGAAAATAAGAAGGGTAAAAAGGATTCTACACCCTTTATTTCTAAAATAAAAAAATCTATGGTCATGGGTTGAGCCAAAACACATCTTGCTAAGAGTAACCATATATTTACAAAAAGTAACTATGACATAAAAATTTTTTAAAAGTGTTCTTTTTATAACATAGTAACCTTTTTTTTGTTAAAATATAACTAAAAAAATGAAGAATAAGGAATCACATTTCGTCCTTCTCGTTTTAAAAGTCATGCTCGTTTTGGATCCTGAAGTAGCCAACCCTTAGCATGTAAGTAGCCAATAGCCTTAGCCTTCAACTAACCCAGCATAGCCAACCTTAACAGCAGCATGCATGTATGCATGCCTTATGCCTTATATACCTTATAACCTTATATAACCTTGCTCCTTAACCAACGCCTTGCTTATGCGCCGCCGCCATCGCCTTATGGGCCATATGCCGCGCGCGCCGCCCGCCTGCTGCTGCTGCTGCTGCTGCTGCTGCAATAATAATGTATATGCAGCATGTAATAATAGCCATGCACGTATATATATATATAAAACAATATGCACATACATATCTAACATAGCATATATATATACTTAATAATAATAACCAATATATATATATATATATATATATATATATATATATATATATTTTGAAGATTAGAGGAATATATATATATTAAAAGAAAAGTAGAAGGCAACAACACTTAACAGCTTGAAACTTGGGGGCCTTTAGTCTCAGGCATAAAGCAGAGAGGGAAGAAAAGCCGCTAGGAAGGGCCAAGAAGCTTGAGGCCACTTTCGAGAGCTTGTTGGCATGGCAGGAGTGGGTATTGCATCACCATAAAAGGATTTTTGAAAACAACAGATTTAACACTAATACACCAAAGAGGAAGAAGCTAGCAATACCAACACACGTAAGTAAAGCTTCCGCTTTATCACACCTTCTGGCATTTGGCAAATTACGCATCCACCATACATAGCCCAGAGGATCGCTTGCGGCTCGAAGCCAAAAGCTTTCAAAAACCCTCGACAAAGGCAAAACTCCATCACCCCGTCGGCTCCATCGAGCCATCACTCAAAAAACATCATCACGGGAGGTTAACATGACTACCATCCACGAGATACTTTACCACACCTGCCCTCCGTCACTTACACACCAAAATAATGAATGCAAACACACTCCACTTTATTCACCACCACTTTATCACACAGCGCTAACACATTGGGATAATGAAATGCAGCTCTGGGTAGGTATGCCTTAACAACAACAACCAACATATGCTGTAACACTCTTAACAACCCTTGCTCGCTGCCGCCTTGCCGCCTTATGCTCCTTGCCGCGCGCCGCCGCCTGCGCGCCGCCCTTATATGCCTTATGCCATAACGCCGCTGCCGCCTTATGCCGCCAACACCGCCGCCGCCGCCGCCAAAGATATGTGTATGTGTGTAATGTAATATGCTTGGCCTTGTGTATGCTAGCTAGCTAGCAGCATACATAACCAACTCAGCATAATAACTCAATGGCATATATGTATAATAATATATATATATATATATACTTTATATATATATATATATATATATATATAACATATATATATATATATATATATATATATATATATATATATATATATATATATATATATATATATATATATATATATATATAACATATATATATTTATATATACATACATATATTTATATACATATATATATACCTACATATATATATATATATATATATATATATATATATATATACATACATATATATATATACACTCTTACTCCCATATACTTATATGTGGCATATTAATAGCGTAATAGCATGTAACAATAATAGCACGTAGCGCCAGCGCCAGCCAGCCAATAACAACCAGCAGCGCCGCCAGCAACAACAGCAGCAGCAACAACATACGCCCTTAACAACAACGCGCCGCCGCCAACGCCGCCGCCTTGCGCCTTGCCGCCGCGCCGCCTTATATATACGCCTTAACGTAACGCCATACCGCCTTATACCTTATATAACGCCCTGCCTATATATATATATCCAACTAACTATATATATATATATAAATAATATATATATATATATATATATATATATATATATATATATATACATATATATATATATATATATATATATATATATATATATATGCCTTATATATATATATATATATATATATATATATATTTTGAGTAGGAATATATATATATATATTAAAAGAGCTAGAAGACATGCTGCTCTTGAGGAAACTTGGGGCCCCTAAATCCTCAGGCAAAAAGCGAGGAAAAAGAAGCCATAGGAAGAGGGACCCGGGAGAAGCAGGGCCACTGAGAAGCGACATAGAGATTGGGTAGCCATCACCATGGCAGGAAGTTTTCCGAGCTAAGAGATTTTATAGCACAATACACCAAAGGGAAGCTAGCAATGCAACACCATAAACCTCAGCACCACTTTATGCACATCTTGCATTTGCAATGCATCCACCATGCCAGCGAGTCTTGCGGCTCGGCCAAGCACTCAAAAGGAAACCCTGACAAGGCAAAACTCATACTTGCATCCTTTATCAAACCATCTCAAACACCTTCAAGGAGGATAACATCAACTCACGTCCACGAGATACTTTACCGCCACCTAGTCGCACACAAAATAATAGTAAAAGGCCACCTCCCATATTCACCTACACTTTATCACACCCCAGCTAACATTGGAAAGGATAATAGTAGAAAGCTCTGCAGATGGGCATATATATATATATATATATATATATATATATATATATATATAACAACATATATATATATATATATATATATATATATATATATATATATATATATATAAATATATATATATATATACATATATAACATATATACTCTATATACATATATATATATATATATATATACTTATTTCTCTTATATATATATATATATACATATATATATATATACCTATA